>JAVANC010000013.1:20030741-20482918 GCA_033319125.1 Parnassius glacialis | reverse complement strand
TGTATACGCTTTTACAACAAAATCCCAGAACATATTCAAAGTTTATCAATAAACAAGTTTAAAAGTTTTATTAAAGAAAAACTGTACAAAAAGGGTTATTATACCACTACAGGTATTTTGCATTTATTAGGTATTAGAAGAAATATGGTAAATAAACCTCCTATCTTTCTTACAAGAACAATTAAGACTTTTTATGTTGAGTATTATTTACCCTTATAAGCAATGAATTTAATAAAACATTTACTTCTGAAACATTTTCCAGTAACAGCCGCAAGGCATTTAATGAGTGGGCGACCGTTGGAATTCATAGGAGCAGACGAAGATTATATGAACTTTACCATGAAAGATCATATAAGTTTTTCGACATTTTTAGAGAATATGTCAAAAAATATTCTAAAATGTATTTTTTTAAAAAAAGTAGCTATGTAAGTAACCCGCTGGGTCTTTTTGCTGGTTCTTCTCAGGACAGAGGTATTTTCCGAAACAGTGCTATATATAAAAATGAGTTATATAACTATTATGTAATAATCTATGTGGAATAAAAATTATGCTATTCTATTCAATATTAAACATGACCAGAATCTCTTAAAATAAGAGACAAAATAACGTATGCTTATTAAAAATTTAAATAACATAGTTTAGCTATATTTAACTTGTAACCAGGAAGACATTGCGGATGCTTTTAAGAAACAGTTCACCATGCAGTCACTCTTAAGTCCCATGTGTGAGGAGATGAGCGATAGTGAGACCATCGTGAAGGAGCGTAATGTTAAGATACCTGCTATAATGGTGGCTCATATTATTGAGAGAATGCAGCGTGGGAAGTCTCCGGGTCACGATGGTCTCAGTATTGAACATTTTAAATACCCAGGGATCCATTTACCATGAGTTCTTGCCATGCTTTTTACCCAGTGTCTAGTTCACTCTTATTTGCCTGAGGGGCTGATGCGAACAATAGTGGTACCAATTATTAAAAACAAGACAGGTGATGCTTCTGATATTTGCAACTACCGGCCTATCTCACTGGCTACCACCGCGACGAAAATACTTGACAGTTTCTTAAATGGTGGTTTCTTAAATCATAAAGTATATAGATGTGCATGACGCCCAGTTCGGATTCAGGATAGGATTATCGACGGAAAGTGCAATTCTTACACTGAAGCATACTGTCGACTATTACACGGCTAGGAAGACGGCGGTATACGCGTGTTTCCTCGACTTGTCCAAGCCTTTGACTTAGTCAATTATGATTTACTATGGAGCAAGTTGAGGGACGAAGGTGTGCCGGCGGGTTATACTTCTCTGATCAAGTATTGGTACAGTAATCAAAAAAACCAGGTGAGATGGGCGGGTACGCTATCAGATGAATATAGATTAAAATTTGGCGTTAGACAAGGTGGTTTAAGCTCACCGTTGTTATTTAATTTATATATTATCCAGCTTGTCGTGGGACTAGTTAGCACACGTGTCGGCTGTCATATTGACGAGACATGTGTTAATAATATAAGCTATGCAGGCGACATGGTGCTGCTCAGTCCATCTGTGTGGGTTAAAGAAATTATTGTCTATTTGCGAGAAATATGCGGAGGACCATGGCTTGAAGTACAACTCAAAAAAGAGTGAAATTAATGTTTTTAGAGCACCGAAACAACCGCCGCGTCGTGTTCCTCCCGTATACCTCAATGGTATAGCCCTAAATATTGTTAAGACTTTTAAGTATGTTGGTCACATTATAACAAGCGATTTAAGCGATGATTGTGATATAGAGAGGGAGCGTAGGGCGCTGACATTTAGGAACAATATGCTTGCCCGCAGGTTTGCTCGATGTATAGATGACGTAAAAGTCATTCTATTCAAAGCATTTTGCCAATCTTTTTACTCGAGTAGCCTGTGGGTATCATACAGGCGACGAGCTTACAGCGCCCTTCGCATTCAATACAATAACGCGTTTAGGATGTTGTTGAGACTGCCATGGCGCTGTAGTGCTTCGAAAATGTTCGCGGATGCTAGGACTGCTGGATTTCATGCTGTTATGCGAAAGAAATCAGCCTCAATGTTACAGCGTCTGCGAAACAGTAACAACAGTATATTAAAAACGATCGCGGCGAGACCAGATTGCCACTTTCAGCGACACTGGGTAGAGCTGGCAATAGGATTAAAGTAGTAAAAATGTAAAATGATAAGTATGAATTATGTATATATATATAATATAATTATTGTGTAAGCATAAATACTAGTAGTATAGTAGTACTACATAGTTATTAAGTAAAATTGTTACTAATATACTTACACTTAATATGGACTAATTATGTCTTATTTAAAGTTATATTATTATGTAGTATCTATTAAGCTTTCTCATCGGTTGGGCAATATAAATATATAATTGTAAATAAACATGGTAAACGTACATAATAAAATAAAATAAACACATAAAAAAAACCCAACCAGATGGAAGCCCTCGGCAGGGGTGACCAGACGGCCGAGGGTTAGGGGGAAAGGGAAATAAACCGGCGGACGATGCGGGCGGTATCGAGGAGCACCGCCTTCTGCATTTGAGCCTGGAGCGGTCCGTCACGGAGTCCCAGTCGCCTCAGATGACCCGAGAGGCTGACTGGGATTAACCCGTTCGCAGAGAACGACCACAGGAATAATTTCGGTCGGCAGACCACCCCACATGTCGGTCACCTCGTGAGCCAGGTCCAGATATTTAGTCAGCTTATCTGTTTCGGCTTTCACGAGGTTCTCGTCATAAGGAATGGTAATGTCGACCAAAAAATATCCTTGACTGTGTCCGGTCCATCAGCACAATATCAGGCTTATTCGCAAGAATAGTCCTGTCTGTGATGATGGCCCGGTCCCAGTAGAGCCTGGCGCGGTCATTTTTGAGCACGGCTTCCGGCAAGTACTTATAATACGGCAGTTTCCGATCCACGAGGCCGTATTTCAGAGCGAGCTCCTGGTGTAGAATCCTGGCTACTAGATTGTAAATGTGCAAATACTCAGAGTTAGAAAGCGCCGAACAACCGGAGATAACATGCCTAAGTGACTCACCGGGATGGCGACAAGCTCGACAGATGTCAACGGCGCCATCCTGTAGGATGTATCTCCGATAATTGATGGTCTTAATAACCTGATCCTGTATCGCACAGACAAAACCCTCGCTTTCCCCAAAGAGGTCACCGAAACGTAGCCAGTGGAGGGAGGCGACTGTGTCTACGGAAGGCTCATGTAGAGCCTTGTAGAACCTCCCGTGGAGCTCCTTCTCCTTTCGGTCTCCCGGTCGGAAATGCACTGTACTGCCGGGTCTTGCCATTGCTCGTTGGCTAAGGATAGTGGAGTGAGCCCTTTATCACACGAAATGACGTCCCTATAGAATGGATCACCCGATCTCACCAGAAAGTAATTACGGAGGCTGCAAACTTCACGATTATGCATAGTGAGATCGCTCAAAAAGCCGCGCCCACCAAGTTTCCGCGGCAAGTACAGCCTCATTACTGACGATCTCGGGTGATGCATCCTGTGAGACGTCATAACAGTGCGGACTTTTCTATCCAGAGCGTTCAGTTCGGTCTGAGACCACCTGAGTATGCCGAAGGTATATATGAGGACAGGCATGACCCAACCGTTATATGCGTGCGTCTTATTCACACCCGACAAAAGACTGTTGAGCACTTTTTTCAAGCGTGCATAAAACACATCGCTAACTGACTGTTTCATGTCCGCCTCATCGATACCTATGTTCTGTGACATACCCAGGTATCGGTATGTTTCAGCCTCGGATAGGGTCTTTATGTTGATGGGCATAGATAAGTCTATGCCCTCAGAGTTAGCAACCCTACCCCTTTTGACATGGAGGATCGCACACTTATCCGTCCCCAGCTCCACTCTAATGGAATTGCTAAAATCACAAGTGATGTTCACAATTCCATAAAATGGGAGCGACTGGAGGCGAATAACTTGAGATCATCCATATAGAAAAGGTGGGTCACTTTTGTACCTCCTTTCCGAAGCTGAAATCTCCTCCCGGAACCTTCCAGTAAGGTACTGAGAGGGTTCAGAGAGAGGCAAAACCAGATTGGACTCAAACAATTGCCCTGGAAGATACCCCTTCTTATCCTTATGTGGTCCTCCGCAGCCGTCATCCGCTCGCCTAGATAACAAAGGATCATACTCCACTGTTCCATACGCTGCCCGAGGGAATCTCTAACTGTACAGTCAACCTTGTACAGCTCGAGGACCCTCTTCAGACATGTATGAGGCACCGAGTCGAATGCCTTTTTGTAGTCTATCCAGGCGGCGGAGAGGTGCCGACGGTTGCGTTTAACCACCTTGCCAATGACCGCGTCAATAAGGAGTGGTTCCACGACCATCGCCCCGACATCTATTTTGAGCGCGCGACATCACCTGATTTGAGTTCAGGTGACGAGTAATTCTCGCGCTCAAAATGGATGTTAGTGTCTTATATATCGTATGTAGACACGTGATGGGGCGGTATTTGCTCGGTTCTGTGGTATCCCGGTCTTTAGGAACCAAATGAGTGATCCCAGTAGTGAAGAGGCTCGGGAGCGACTTTTGGTCGAGAGCCTCCTGAAATTGTCCGGTCGAGCACAGCGTGACACACCACGAACCCCTTCAGCCAGTACTGATGCAGCCCGTCGAGCCCCGGACTTTTCCAGTTCGGGGCCCTTCTGACCGCCTCAGCTACATCGTCCGGCGTTATAATGACGGGGTCCATGGGCATAAGATTCGCACACTGACTCACCACAACTTCAGTCCAAGAGCCCTCGCTGTGGTTTACGGACTCTGACCACAGGCCGCGCCAGAATTTGACAGTGTCGGCCTGATTCGGTGCTTGGCCCGTTCCACGTACCATTGGTCGCTTGTCATGAAGCGATAATAAAAAAAATGAACCTAACCTAAGAACAACAAAACAACAAAAGTAGAACAAGAAAATAATATATTTAAATTTTTTAAAAAGGTATTTACAATTTTATATAAAAAAATGAAATATGATGATGGTGATGCATGACGTGAAATTACAATTAGATAAAAATAAAGATAGGAGAATATTGTAGTGGAGCCTAAAGGTCGAAGTGACACACGCTGCGCTTGGAGTAGGAGTAGGCACACGCTGAGCTTGTAGTTTCTCGGCGGTGATGGCACGCAGCGCCTGGTCTAGGCACACGCAACGTCCGGAGCCGGCACACGTAGCACCTGGATTAGGTGCACTCAGCGCCTGGAGCAAGCAAGGTCGCAGCGCCCAAAGGTAGCGCGGGCACTAGCAGGTGGAGGCGCAGGCGACGACTCCAGATGAAAGTATAGGCTTGTAGGATCCCGGAGTAGTGCTGCCCCCGCGTTTGAAGTAGACTACGCCGACGACTTCAGATGTAGATAGAGGCTTGCAGGATCCCGGAGCAGTGCGGTCCCGCGCTTGAAGTAGACTACACCGACGACTTCAGATGTAGATGGAGGCTTGCAGGATCCCGGGGCAGTGCGGCCCCAGGATAAGGCCTTTAGTAGATGCTTCTCGTTTGAAAACTGAAGCGAGACTCTCTGTATTCACCGATGGTTCGGCTTTTATACCTTTTTAGAGAGAACGGGAAATTATTTAAATTAAAAGGAAATTATTTGTAAATGACCTAGAGCAAAAGAGTATTTATGTGGAAATATCGAGATAAAACATCAGACCGGTAACGAATTTGAATAAAAATTGCCATGACAACCAAATAAATAACAATTGTCAAATATGTAAATTTTTGGTTTTAGGCTTGTTATTAAGAATTGGCAAGTTTTATGTAAGAAATGAGATATTACTTATATAGAAAAAAAAATAGCGCAACAGCGCGCACGAAACCCGAAATTGCAGAGTTACGGAGAACTAAATAAAAGATCGAAAAAGGTAAGACTCCATTGACAGCGATTTAAAAAGTGCTGATAGCGTGAAAATACGAAGTAAAAATTATTTGTTATTGTGTAAAAACGTTACAGGATCCTATGTAAATAAAGGTGATGCAAAATATAAATGCAGAAAATCAAACACAGAATGGAAAAAACAGTTTAAAATGATATGTAAGTAGCATAACACTATCCAATGATTTATAGAGCCTCTTCTGATCACTCTGGAAGAGACGATTCTGGTTGAACCGTCTCGACCTCTCGGTATATCGCCGAATCCGCTTTCCCCAAGCAGCGATTCTCTGCTTCAGGTCATCTATGCGCTCCGTCAGCTTTTGCGTAATAACCGGCTGGGACAATCTTATATTTGTCCCAGCAAACGCCATCCTGACGGTGCGCACAATTCTCGGTCTATTATTACCCGACCTGAAGCTTGTCAGTCTGCCGATTAGGGCTCTTGCCTTTGCGATACGGTCCTCAATTCTTTTTCTCCAGGCTGGGATGGCGCTACTTTGTCTAGTAGCACGTCCAGCCGTGGGAAGTTTGGCGCCAATAATACGGCAAACTCCCAGTGCGGCGCCAAAAATAATTGAGTCCGTATCGCAAAGGTCCCGCCTGGCTTCCAAATAGGTCACCAGCATTGGGTTGAGAGCCCTCACGACAGCCCGATTCCGCTTGCTTAGGGGTATGCGGGGAAGTCGCGGTCGATTTTCGAGAGGCGTACTGCGCGTTTCCAAAATAGCCTCTTCCAATATACTCCTCATTTGCTCTACTTTGTGGGAGACCATTTCATCATCGTCTGAATGGACTACAACTGGAATATCCACGGCGGCATCCACGTGTGTTATTATTATTATTTTCGGAAAGTGTTTTTCACTTCTCAGTCCTTAGACTGGAATTCAACTACATTTACGGGCCGAAACCAAAGCAAATGCAGCGTGAGGTGTGTATATTTATGTGTTTTCATGAGGTACTATTTCGTTTTCTTCTATCTGCATGAATTTCCTGACAATTCTGCATGTATTTAATATAGCAGCTTTTTGTAGTGTAATGTAGAGGGTTTCCTTTAGGTCTAATAGTGTTAAGCTATGGAGGAGATGATTTGGTATTACGCCTGTTGTGGAGAGAACTATAGGAAATACATATACTTTTTCTTGTCGCCAGATTCTAGTCACTTCATCTTTGAGCTCCGCGTACTTACAATTTTTTTCTGTGATTGTCTTCTGTATGTTGTGTGTGTTGGGAACTGCAATGTCTATCAGGTAAGTAATTTTATTTACTTTGTCTTGTAGGATTATATCTGGTCTGTTATAATGGATTGTCTTGTCAGTAAGAATGGCACGGTCGTACAAAAGCTTATGTGTGGTATTTTCTAGGGTAATTTTTGGTGTATAATTATAGTAGGTAGTGTTGGTATTTTTAATGAGGGCGTGTTTGAGTGCTAGTTTTTGGTGAATGACATTGGCCACCTGGTTGTGCCTGTGGGTGTAGTCGGTCTGCGTCAGAGCTGTACATGCGCCTGTTATATGTTAGATGGTTTCTGGGTGGATGTGCCATTTGCGACATTTTTCATTAATTACTGTAGGATCTTTTATTATGTATTTTCTGTAGTTTTTTGTGTTTATGATTTGATCTTGAATAGCTATTATGAATCCTTCTGTTTCTGGGAATAAGTTGCCTATTTTCAGCCATTTATTTGAAGCTAACTTATTTATGTGTGATTGCTCCAGTTCATGAGGGTTGCCTACCGTGGAGTACTTTCCTCTTCCAATCTTCATTTTTTTGTATATGCTGGCTATCATTGGTAGTGTTTTGGGTTTCTATTTGATTGCTAAGGTTAAGTGGAGTGTAGTTAATATCATTTGTTACTATGGCTTTATGTATATTACTAGTGTGGGATTTTGTACTAAATAACGATTTTAGTCGATCAACTTGTTTCTGCCTTAGATGCTGAATATCTATTAGGCCTCTCCCTCCATGTTCCCGTTTTATGGTTAATCTTTCTATGGCAGGCTAAGGGTGCAGGTTGTTATGTTTCGTAAGTGTTGTTCGTGTAGTATGTTCTAATCGTTCTGTGTCAGTTTTGGACCATTTTATAACCCCGAATGAGTACGTTAATACGGGGATGGCGAAGGTGTTTATTGCTTTGATGAGATGTTTACCTGAAAGTTGTGTTTTACAAACGGCGTTAAGTCTTCTCTTGTATTCCGCAGTTAGTGAACTTTTTATTCGTACGTGGTCAAGAACTTTAAGTTGCACATACCCCTAAATATTTATACAATTCAGTCGATTCCATTGCTGTAATAGCATCCGTGTCATTCACTACATAGTCGCCGGGTCTTACTTTGCCTCTTACGATGTGAAGTGTTTTACATTTATCCAAACCAAATTGCATATTAATATCGTTACTAAATTTTGCTGTAATATCTACTAATTTCTTCATATCTTTTTCTGTTTTTGCGTATAATTTGATGTCGTCCATGTATATAAGATGCGATATTGTTGTTTCGTCTGTATTGTTTTTGAGACTATATCCTGCCCCACAGCTCTGCAGCAAATGAGACAGAGGATTTAGGGCGAGACAGAACCACAGTGGGCTTAGAAAGTCACCTTGGTAGATTCCTTTTTTGATGGAAATATGTCGTGTTGTGATAGTATTTTTGTCACAATTTATTTGTAATGTTGTTTTCCATTGTAACATTATGCGGCGTAAGAAATCTATTATTTTCGGGTTTATTCTGTAATCTTTAATATTTGTAACAACCAAGAATGAGGAACACTGTCAAAAGCTTTTTTATAATCAATATAGGTGCAATGCAAATTTCTGTTTTTAGAGGTGACATGTTTATGAATAGTGGAATCAATAATCAGCTGTTCTTTGCATCCCATGTGGCCCTGTTTACATCCCTTCTGTTCCTCTGCTATTATATTGACTTGTTCGATGTGTGAGTGAATTTTCTTTGTAATTGCAGATGACAATATTTTGTAATTTGTGGGTAGACATGTGATTGGTCGGTATTGGGAAGGCTGAGGTGAATTTTTTGTTTTAGGTAGCATGTAAGTAATTCCTGTTGCAATAAATTCGGGCGAGTTCTGTCGTCCTACTATAATATCTGTTAAATTTTTTGCTATAGATTTGTGTAATGAGGTTAACTTTTTGTACCAGAAATTGTGTATTTTGTCTATATCAGGCGATTTCCAATTATGTAATCTAGCTGTAATGTGTGTAATATCTGACTCTGTTATCTCTGCGAATTTCATCTCGTCAATATCTCTCCATTTTGCTTCTTCTTTCACTATCCAAGATGCATTGTCGTTGTGTTGTTTTTGCTCTTCCCAAATACTAGCCCAATATGCTTCTAGTTGTTCTTTTGTAGGTAGGTTAGATGTGTTTGTGGTATGTTCATCAATTGTGTCTATTTGTGGTTTTTGTAGGTTCCTATAAAACATTTTTTCGTTTGTTGCAAATGTGGTGTTATGTTTTTTTCGCTGTAGTGCCTTTTTGTACCTTTTGAGCCTGTGAACTTTCAGTGCTAGTTTTTGTTTTAAGGTGTCTAGAAATTCTTCAGGTCTTGTGTTACTTTGTTCGTGTCTGGTGTGCGTGGCATTGTTCTTAAATATGACCTCAACTTTTTTACTAATTTGTTAGATCTACAACCGGTAATATATTGAATGAGTCTGCCTATGTTTGCCCGTATTTTTTCAATGTCATTTTCTTGTCTCTGTTGCCATGCTAGTTTTATATTTTGTCTTGTTCTTGTCGTTTTTATGTGGTCTGTGATTTTAAAGTTCATTTCTTCAGATATTACTACCGCTGTGCAATATATAAGTAAATGTATGTCTATGAGTTGTGTGTCATCAGATATATATCGTGTGAGTATAGTTTCATTAAATAAATTTATCAGACGAAATAGTTTAAGCGAGTATTTAAGTTTGGGTAATTTTGGTCGTGCTCCTGGATCCATCCCAGAGTACTGTGTTATTGTTGTTCTAAATTTCTCATTAATTTCTTGAATATATGTATCTCTTGTTAAGTGTTGATCTGGAACAACTATGGTCTCAATGTCATTTTCTAGTGTTAGTATTATCGATTCGGTTTGTGTGGATGTGTGTGATGTTTGTGTGTAGGCTTGTGAATGGTTGTATGGCTGAGGTTGTGCATAAATGAGTTGTGATTGATAAAGCAATTGTGGTTGTACATGATGACTATTTTTATTTGTTTTGTATGGTATTATTAGTATCTACATAATTATTAACCACTTCTTCTTCCAGTAATTTTATTCATACTTCTTCTTTTAATTAATGTATTTCTTCTTGAGATAGAAGTTTATTCCTAACTATGGTTCTTGGAAAAGTGCATGTAATTTTTGTCTATAGGCGGTCATATCAGTCTCTAATTTAGTAATATATAGATAAGTTCGCATGATTAATATATTCACTTCTTTACTCCATTTTATGCGAACTCTTGCTTTTCCAGCCTTGGTAGCCGCGGGTAAGAAGGTAGATAACCCCCGCGCAGCATTCAAGGTCGAAGTGGGTGGAACTGTATTTAAACTAATGATGGGGCGTGATAAAAGTGTTGGTGACGATGGTATGGATGGTCTTAAGGGTGTGTGTGATACTGTGCTTGGACTATACTGTTCTACAGGGGTGTCCGTCCCGTCCGTCAGTCTGTCACCATCGTCAATGATTTCGGCTGTAGCATCTTTGCCGGTGGGAGCCCGCCTGTTCAACCCCTCACCGCTGACGGTTTGCATGCTGAGATACCCAGCGTCAGCTCCAGGTGCGCCCCGGCGATCGCCCCCCGGCAGCGGCCCTATACGTTTACTTTTAGAACGATTCTCCATTTTTTATGGGTTTCCAGAGCCACGTTAGCCACGCCAGTAATTTCTCTTTCGTGTGTCCGCCTCCCACGTGATTAGATGGTCAATCAGGACGTGTGGTTGTTTAGGGGGCTTATTATAATAATAATAATTATTATTATTATTTACCTGCTGTAATGTCCCGTTTAGTGGCAGGTAAGAATACTCACTAATCCATATCTTCCTGTGGATATGGATTAGTAAGAACAATTTACATGTGTTATCGTGATAGATACGAAATGAAGGCATCCACGACTTTTTCTGCCACCAGGACGGCGCCATTTTAGAGTGAGGTAAAATATTTGACAGATTTCATAGCAGAGACGATAATTTCTTAGGAAAATGTAATCTTTAAGATTTCTTTCTGTATTATTAGTTATATTTTATATTAATTACTTTAGAAATGAATAAACCAAACTATAAATATAACTAAAAGACGACTTTTTAAAAAAATAGTTATAATGTGCAAAAAATTAAAAATCAAACCACTGACGCATTGTGTTGTGTTTAATATAATACTCTAGATAATGATAAACTATTATTTAAAACTAATTTCTCAAGTAACTCACTGAGTAACAAAAAACTTTACCTCAGTCCCAACTAGCGACATCTGATGAGTGGAAGATTATTAGCCCTCATTATATGTAATATCACTTTGCAGCGTCCCGTTACTCAAGCCGATTAGAAAGAACTTGGTCACCGATTATTGGAACCGCTCTGCGCTGAATGCAATGAAGTGGGAGGAGCTGTTACTGCAGTGCCCCGTCCCATTGATGAGAACAGTATTTCATATGAGGCCGAACTTGCGCCTTGTAAAATTTCATGTGGTGTACCGGCATGAAATACTGTCCCGCTCTACAAAGTACGCCAAGGTTTTTAAAGCCCAATTTGGAATTCCCTCATCCGATATGTTGACACCGAGGATTCCGATACTGGCTGAGGCAACAAGGGGAATGCCGTGAAACTGAGGAGATACGACAAAGGGTTTATTTTTAGCGGTAAACGTGCAAATTTTTATATGCGCGCAAAATTGTAATTTAACCTGCCCAGTCCTAGATTCAAAAAAGGGTTTTTGAAATTTTTATTTAAAACGGAAGTTGCATATTTTAACTATGATCAAATTTCTTATCGCAACATACTACTGCATCAATCAAGTTAACGATCTATTAGAACAATTTAAAGAATATCTAATATATATAATATAATATTTTTTTTATATTTTACTCAAATAAATTGAGTCTTTATTAATTTCTAAATGTCTAAATTAAAGTTATTTTCTTTTCAAGATGAAAGTTAGATAACCATAATCAGTGAAAATTTCGTTCACAACATAACAGATCTCTTAATAATAATTTCAGAAGAATCGATTTGTTTTCAAAGAAATTTATTTTCCTTAATAAACGAGTAGATTACAACTTCGTGCGAAGCGAGAAGGAGTGTTAGTTTTTTTTTTTTATAATAAGCAACACGCGCAAGCCGAGTTACGGGTTGCTAAGTTGATGAAACAATTATGACAACAGCTTTTAAAGTAATTGTTTTGATCTAGATATTTGTCCATGTACAGTTTATTTTCCGATTGTGGGAGCAACCAGACTGCCAGAGTTATATTCGGGTAACGATTTAAAAAAAATATAGGTAAATCCAATTGAGCATGCTTTCGCATTAAAAATTACGTATAGCATGATTGTACGGACTTTTGAAGTAATTTAAATACACACAAGTTTTCACTAATAACCTTATTATACTTCCAATTTTCCGATAATTTTATGTCAAACTTCAGTTTGAAAAAAGTTTGGAAAATCCTTAAACTTAAAAACTAAAAACTTATAATGCTCATATGATCATCATATCTTCATTCATGTCACTCTATAAAGTCCAAGACGTATTTAAGTATAAATATTACATATTACTTACTTATAGTACGTACTACTACTAGTTATTCTGTGCTTTTAAAATATTGTAATAAAAATCTCTGATTATTATTATATTCAAGTATGTATGAAATTTGTTTTTCGAATATTTTGTATTTATTTGTACAGCGATCTTTTTGAGCGGCTGCAACCAACCGATACAGTATCCACTCACAACGGCGGTTGACGCCGAACTAACCGAGTGAGCCACAGGCAGTCTCTATTTACTAAAATGAATTCTAACACAAGGCTGCTAAATCACCGAAAATTTCGACATTTAGCAGCCGAAAAAAAATTAATTATAACTAAACAAAAAAACAAAATTAAACTACCATTTACATCTTCATCTATCATGTGAGAAGCCATGGGCTTCTCACATGATAGATGAAGAGTTTTAAAAATAGATTAAGGTGAACAATTGATATTTTTAAAAGTTATCATGTTTACAATGTCCGTATGATTTGATAAATTCACACCATAAGCCACTCAAACCCCTTTTTTATGTAACAATAGCAATTATTCGATTTAAAAAATATATTGATAAGTTCAAAAATCAATTATCTTTCTGACCATGTGCTTTTAATATCATTTATATGTATACTATGATTGCTAGATACGATTTCTTGCGACAAAATGTTGGAATCTTGATTTTTAGGCGCTAGTAGAACATACCTATGCGCTTTGCGCTTACAGCATGCAATACATTTTTCAAACGGCTATGAGGTTCATTTCTGAGGTCAAAATTTCCGAACGGAGGCGATGGTACCAATAGTGCCTTTTTTAAATAAAACAAATTAAATATTTTATCAGAAAATATTGCACAGTTCTTTTTAGGATATTATTTTATCAGAAAATATTAGTGATGTAACAATTTATATATATTTTTAATTCACATAACTGTAAATTTTGTGATTCGCGCGACTTAAGCGTGATACAATGGAAAATAAATAAAGCAGCATCAAATTCAAAGCGACAAAGCGGAACAGTTTTCTGAACGCTTTTACATTTCTTTTTAGTGTAAAAGCTTTCCTACCTTCTCATTTAAAAATCTCGTTGTTTATTATGTAAAACACAATCGGCTTGATCACTCATTTCGTCCCGTGGGTACCGTTAGAGGCGACTACGGGTTATGCTAGAATACCTTATGGCTTTTATCGAAATAGACAGTATAAGAATTGCGCTTACGCGAGACGTAAAATGTTCCGTCTAGTGATGAGGAGCAATATCAAAGAAATATCGGGTGAGCAAAATTTGGTACTGCTCTCATCAATCAACCTACCAAGTGTGTTAATTCACACAAATTGTCCCCACACGGCAAATGACCATGTATAGCAGACAACTTTTGCGAACTGATTGAGAAGATAACAGATATACTATAAAACTATAAAGTTAAGTTCGTTATGTTTATTAACGTAAGTTAAATGCGGACTATATCAGCACATTTAAATCTAAATTATGATTTATGCAAAACTTTACATGCATTTATATTGTTTATTAAACAATATGAAAATTTATAAACTATGAAAACTTGTTTCTTAAACGCGTTTCAAGGATACTGGCAGAAATTTTTAACTTCACTCAGTCTCTCGTTGTAAATGTAGGTCGAAGAAAATTGCGACAAACTATTTTTAAAATGTAAGTTTTTGGTGCTATTTAAGCACTACTTGGTGGGAATTTAATTTGTAAAGTTGGTAATTTTAAATTTATTTAAATACTAGAAATCAAGAAAAAACTAAGTACGTAAAGTATTAATTTTAAGCGCTGATTTACAACGTGCTTAAATAAGGTGTAGCAAAATATATTAAGGAAATCTTAACTATTTTAACCAAAAAGTTTCTGTTATGTAAATACATTCCGATAATTTCTGTTATATACTATGTTATAGTATGAGGAAGCTCAAGGTCGCTCAGCGAGTTATGGAGAGGGCTATGCTCGGGGTTTCTCTGCGTGATAAACATAGAAATGAGTATGTCCGCAGTAGAAGCAGAGTAACCGACATAGCTCAACGGATTAGTAAGCTGAAGTGGCAGTGGGCCGGCCATATGGCTCGAAGAACCGACAACCGATGGGGAAGAAAGGTTCTCGAGTGGCAGCTTCGTAACGGTAGGCGAAGTGTAGGGCGACCCCCCATGAGATGGAGTGACTACCTGGTAAGACATGCAGGAAGTCGATGGATGCAAGTGGCTCAGGACCGTGCTTTGTTAGTGCCCAACCGATGGGGAAGAAAGGGTGGTATATGTGTAACGTGTGTATCTGTGTCCCTGTCTGTGACATCGTAGCTCCAAAATGGATGAACCGATTTAGATTTAGATTTTTTAGTTGAAAGTGACTTAATCAAGAGTATTCTTAGCTATGATTCAAGATAAAATGTTCAGTAGTTTGAAGACTAGCTCTTTTTGTTTCGGAAGTTTTTAACATTTTCAACTATATATGCCATAAATAATATTCGAATATCATCATTATTATCATCATTACAGCATTTCCAATCATTTTAACGGTGGTAGAGCCACGCAGCAGTTTTTGCTATTGCACGTATGGGCCGGCTCGAGCCGGGTTGGTACCACGACCTCACAGAATACCGGCGTGAAGTAGAAGCTCTGCTTCTGCGTTTCGTCTGGTGAGTGCAGGTGGCCGGAGGCCCCATCCCCCCCCCCCCCCCATCAACATGGTAGCGGAATTACACAATAGACTACCCCAGGAGGGTACCAGTACCCCTGCAGAATCCCTCGCTGAGCATCCACGACCATGTTATTCCAATACTGAGCGTGGGTGCTCAGGCTGCCCCGCGTATTCTGGGGAGGGGGGGGCAAATTCCGCTCAAAAACATAACTGCTCGGGCAAACTGAGCAACAATACCAAGGCGACCCCTGCCACGCTATCCATGAATTTCTGCAACATCAGGGAACTTCACTCTAACCTAAACGCCGTCCACTACCATCTCGAGACGGCGAAGCTGGCCTTGCTCTTCCTGACCGAGACGCAGCTTTCCTCTCCGGCTGATATTTCGTATCTCTCCTACCCGGGGTACAAATTGCAGCACTCCTTTGTGCCTCGGGCTGGAGTTTGCGTGTATGTCAGAGAGGACATCTGTTCTCGACGCCTCGGCAGTCTTGAAGGTTCGGATCTGTCCATCCTTTGGCTACGCGTAGACAGCGACGACCATCCGCGCGTCTACGGGTGCCTCTATAGGTCCCATAGCGGTAATGCCGAAACAGACCGACTTATCGACCACGTCTAAATGGCTACAGATTCCTTGCTACAACAGGTCCCATCCGCAGAGATCGTGATCCTTGGCGATTTTAACGCCCACCATACCAAATGGCTCGGTTCACGTTTAACCGATCATGCGGGGAGATCTGTTTATGACTTTGCCTTGGCATATGTTCTGACACAACTGGTTACTTCGCCTACGCGGATTCTAGATGTGGAGGATCATACACCTTCCCTGTTGGACCTTCTGCTGACCTCTCATCCGGACGGATATCAGGTTTCGGTTGATACCCCTCTCGGCTCTTCGGACCACTGTCTGATCCGGAGTATGGTGCCACTCACGCTCCCTTCGCGGTTGCGTTCTGCAGGTTGCCGCCGTGTTTGGCATTACAGTTCGGCGGATTGGGACGGAATGTGGTCTTTCTTTGCATCCTACCCATTGGGGGGGGTTGCTTCTCGCCAGATGATCCCAGCGCTGTTGCTGAATCTGTCACTAATATGGTGCTACAGGGAATGGAACTATTTATTCCATCATCTGTGGTACCCATCGGAGGCAGATCTTGGCCTTGGTTTGGTCGCTCCTGTAAAACTGCATTACGCAGTAAGCAAGAGTGTTATCAAGCCTGGGCTGCGGCTTTGGTGACTCGGGATGTAAACACCAGCATACTTAAAAATAAGTATAACTTCGCCTCCAGGTCCTCCAAAAGAGTTATTGCCAAGGCAAAGTCAGAGCACAGAGGCAGAATTAGCGAGAAACTAGTTCGCCTTCCTTCGGGAACCCGTGCATTCTGGTCTCTCGCCAAGGCTGTCCAAGGGAATTTCTGTAAGCCATCACTACCATCTCTGCACAAGGAGGACGACTCACTGGCCCATGACGTAAAAGAAAAAGCCGACCTTTTAGGCTCCCTTTTTGCGTCCAACTCGACTCTTGATGACGGGGGGAAAACACCGCCGACCATCCCGCGGTGTGAGTGCTCCATGCCGGATGTACTGTTCTCACAGCGCTCGGTTCGCAAAGCACTTCTCTCCCTGGACATCCAGAAGTCGAGTGGGCCTGACGGAATCCCCCCAATTGTGCTGAGGACGTGTGCTCCGGAGTTGGCACCGGTCCTAACGCGTCTTTTCCGGTACTCCTACTCCCAAGGCGTAGTCCCGAATTCATGGAAGACGGCTTTTGTCCACCCGATCCCTAAAAAAGGCGACCGCTCAGACCCGTCCAACTATAGGCCTATCGCGATCACCTCCTTGTTCTCCAAAATAATGGAATCCATTATTAACTGCCAGCTCATCCGGTACCTTGAGGATCACCAGCTGATTAGTGATCGCCAATACGGTTTTCGTCGGGGTCGATCAGCTGGTGATCTTCTGGTCTACCTGACCCATAGATGGGCGGAGGCAGTAGAGTCCAAGGGGGAGGCGTTGGCCGTTAGTCTGGACATTGCAAAGGTCTTTGATCGGGTTTGGCACAAAGCGCTTCTTTCGAAGCTCCCTTCCTATGGGCTTCCCGAGAAATTGTGCAATTGGATCACCAGCTTCCTTGCAAATCGGAGCATCAAGGTCGTTGTAGACGGTGCATGTTCTGACTACAAGCCTATTAACGCTGGTGTTCCACAAGGCTGTGTGCTATCACCAACGCTGTTTCTTCTGCATATCAATGATATGTTGCTAACTGGTAACATTCATTGCTATGCGGATGACAGCACTGGTAATGCTCTATACACTGGCCGTGCTAATATTTCTCGCGAAAACGTCTCCGAGTACCGGAACAAACTTGTGTCTGAAGTCGAGTCTTTGCTGGACAAAGTCTTCAGTTACAAGGCACTCCCCTGGTTGCCTCAGCCAGTATCGGAATCCTCGGCGTCGACATATCGAGTGAAATGCAGTTTCGTGGTCACTTGGAAGAGAAGGCCAAATTGGCCTCTAAAAAGCTTGGCGTGCTCCGCAGAGCGGGACAGTATTTCATGCCGGCACACCGACTGCAACTTTACAAGGCGCAGGTTCGGCCTCACATGGAATACTGTTCCCATCTCTGGGCAGGGGCTCCCCAGTGCAAGCTCCATCCACTTGACCGCATCCAGCGCAGAGCGGCTCGAATCGTCGACGACCGAGCCCTTTCCGATCGGCTCGATTCATTGGCACTGCGAAGAGATGTTGCATCTCTTTGCATTTTCTTTCGCATCTACCATGGGGAGTGCTCTGAGGAATTGTTCGGATTAATCCCAGCCGCCAAATTTCACGAACGCACATCGCGGCAGAACTCCCGATACCATCTACACCATCTGGATGATTGGCGATCCACCACTGTGCGATTTAGAAGATGTTTTCTTCCTCTCACGACTTCCTTGTGGAATCGATTACCATCAGCGATTTTTCCGGACCGATACGACTTAGGGACCTTCAAGAAAAGAGCGTACTCTTTTTTAAAAGGCCGGCAACGCATCTGCAATTCCCTCCCTGGTGTTGCAGTTGTTCATGGGCGGCGGTAGTCAATTACCATCAGGTGAGACGCATGCTCGTTTGCCCCATCTCTTATAAAAAAAAATATCATCATTATCATCATTACAACTATTCAGAAGTCCACTTCTGAACATAGGCCTTACCCAAGGAATGTCACAAAGCACGGTCCCGAGCCACCTGCATCCATTGACTTCCTGCATGTCTTTCCAGGTCGTCACTCCATCTAGCGGGGGGACGCCCTACACTTCACCTGCCGGTATGAGGCTGCCACTCGAGAACCTTTTCTCCCCATCGGTTAGCGGTTCTTCGAGCTATTTGGCCGGCCCATTGCCACTTCAGTATACTAATTCTTTAGGCTATGTCGGTTAGTCTAGTTCTACTGCGGATATCCTCGTTTTTTAGTCTATCACGCAGAGAAATGCCGAGCATAGCCCTCTCTATAGCTCGCTGAGTGACTTTGAGCTTCCTCATACGGCCAGCAGTGAAGGACCAGACTCAGTTCCATTGGTCATCACTGGCAACACGCACTGGTTGAAGAATCTAGTTTTGAGGTATGTCTAACGAAAAGATATGTCAGCCGAGTTGAATCCGTCGATTGACCTCTCGGTCGAATTTGAACTTATCTAGTCGGACTATTTGTCCCAGGTAAACATATTCGTCAACAACTTCGAGCTTATTTCTCCTAACAACTACCGGCATAGGTGTGACACGGAGGTTACACATGATTTTTGTTTTGTCCATGTCATCTTAAGACATATCCGATGGGAGACACAATTGAAGTCATTGAGCATAGTGCTTAGGTCCTCCAGCGACTCTGTCATGAGGACCATATCGTCGGCAAATCAAAGGTGAGTGATGCTTTCCAGTCCAGTAGCTTGAAAACGTTTTGTAATGCAGCGGTGAAGAGTTTCGGGGATATACCGTCGCTCCTGTCTTACACCTCTCTGCAGTTGGATCGGTTTGGTACTCTGGTTTTGTACTAGGATAGCCATCGTAGCCCTACTGTACAAGCACCTCAGCACTTCGATATACCGACAGTCAACATGTCATCGCTGAAGGGAATGCAGCACCGCCCAAATTTCGATGGAATCAAAGACTTTTTCATAGTCCACATACGCCAGACATAGTGGAAAATTGTACTCCTCGGACTTCTGTACAATTTACCGAAGGGTATGTATGTAGTCTATGGTGCTAAAGCCTTTTCGGAAACCGGCTTGTTCGGGAGGCTGGAAGTCGTCGGGTCTGCATGCGAGACGATTCGTAATGACTCTGGAAAACTGCACGTAGAAGCGGCTCAGAAGGGAAATCGGTCTGTAGTTCTTCAAGAGAGCGTTGTCACCTTTCTTGAAGAACAAGACCACCGCACTTCTGCTCCTCGCCTCCGGTGTAATGCCACCATGAAGGACGGAATTAAAGAGCTTCTGAAGGACTTTAAGTACCGGTTTTCCACCCGCTATCAGAAGCACCGCTGTTATTCTATTCTCGCCCCTGGACTTGCCGTTTTTAAGGTGTTGGAGAGCCATTCTGATCTCGCTCAGACTGACGTCCGGGATATCATCAGTATACTGTCGGATACATTTCAATAGAAGTCAAAAATAATTGGGGTACACATGCCAGCTGTTAATAATGCACTCCTATTCTTTGTTCTTGTTCTTTGGTTTTTTTTTCTAAAAAGACGTTACCCCCACACTAGTAATTTCACCTGTATCGTGGAAGCAGTTACAAACACAAACTGCACAAAGACAAACATCCAGATCTGAAACAATTATTTGTAGGCCATACAAATAATTGTTCCGTGCGGGATTCGAATTCGCGGCTCCCAGCGCAGCAACTCATTGCTAAGCCACTGCTCCACGTAGCCGTTTTAGTTAAGCAGTTTTGAAAGAGTAAAGTTTAAGCAGAAGTTTTCATTTATTTTGAAACGTAAGCGTTTACAATAGTATTTTAGTAATGTAACAGCACAATATAAAGAAGGGTTACACAATTAATAGAATATACATATAAATTTAATAGAGTATTTAATGTAACACACGAATAATAGCAAAAAGATATTATTATAAAATATCATAAGGGAAAAAACTGTTCATCGAGGTATTCTTGAAATACTCTCAAAGCTTAGGAGGCATTATTGGTGGTCTAATATGAAAGACACAACTTCCGCCATTATTAATGCATGCAAACAGTGCAGAAAAATTAAATGATAACAGGAAACCAATTAACCACCAATATAATTTATTAAAAAATATAGTATGCCATTTGAAGAATTTCTTCATGGATATTTTGTACATAGAAAACAATTATTATTTAACAATAGTAGATTCTTTAAGTAAGTTAGCACAAGCTTTTAATGTACCCAGTAAAAGTACACCAGAAATAATTAAGGCTTTATTAAGTATTTTAGTATCTATGGATTGCCAAATAAATAAAAAGTGATCCCGGGACCAAATTTAATAACAACCTTGTTATAGAACTGTTGAGTTTATACAAAATTGAAATGCATATAGGAACACCATATAACCCAAATTCAATGGGTATAGTAGAACGTTTCCATTCGACGATAGAATGATTTAGAACGATATTTTTTAATTCAATATTGATTATTACATAATACTTACTTACTTGAAAGTCATTTTTTATTTACCACTGGTTCGGAAAATACCTCTGTCCTGGGAAGAACCAGCAAGAAACCCAGCGGGACTTTTTTAAAACATAATTTCACTTAACAATAATTTTGTTTATACATTTTTAAATGAATATTCATAGAACCAGTATGGTGCCGATCACCTTATTCAGGGTCATTTTCAGTCATGTATTCCTTTATATTATAATAACCTTTTTTGTACAGTTTTCTTTAATAAAACTTTTAAACTTTTTTTATCGACAAACTTTGAAGATGTTCTGGGATTTTGTTGTAAAAGCGTATACATTGCCCCATAAATGAATTACTAATTCTGTGGAGTATATTAAGTGGCATTACAAGCTTATGTTTGTGTTGTTTGTTGTTGTTTGATACATGAAATTTATACGTTAGCAAAGTACGAAACAGCGATCAATATGCAGCATCAGTAATAACGTACACCATTATGGCATACAGTAATACGATTCATAGTTCGAAAAATTTCACGCCTTTTGAAATGATATTCCGGCATAGGGAATCGGGAAATATATTTTACATAAATAGAGTTAATAATCTTTTACGGAAACGAATTTAGGATCATAGAAAAGGCTCAAACTACTAGGAATCGGAAGGCTAAAGAAGTCCCACGACACAAGGAAGCAAAGGTTATAGGGAAAGTAGATAGGAAGACTGTACCGGTAAAGTTGAAAAAATAAATACGAAAGTGGCAATAAAAAACGTAAAATCAGTAATCAGCGTAAACCTGCGGGATATTACTAAAATTCCTGGAATAGCACCGTAACGGACAAGTGTAACAGTGATTCGGAATAGTCACTGGGCTATTTTTAAAACATTAGATTTAGAAACTGTAGTACTTAGATAATAATAATAACCAATATTATAGATTATAAGATATGATTAACTCTGAAAAAGAGCTTCTCAGTGAACTTGTAGGATTAACTCTGGAAATATAATCCTTTATGTAACTTAGAAAAGATAGATTGAAGCAAATAATGTCTAGCAAAAGATTACAAAGTGATTTAGTAAGCCCATTTGTTCTACTGTAAAATTAATTTCAGAAATCTAGGCAATAATGACGCCATAAGATGACACAATGCGGAGATTAGCCAGCTTAGAAATAGAGAACATTCGGTAGAAAGCAAAGTGTCGCTTATGCAGAAAGCCTTTGATAAGTTAATTAATATTTGGCATGACTTGAAATATAATTCATTTGAATATAAAAACTTCGCAACTGAAAATATTGCGGTGGAATCAATCTAAAGTACTTAACATAGTAAGTCAAATGAATGCTCTATTAAAATTGGTAAAAATTACCTTGCGTACATCCGCTCTATAAAATAAAATGATGTGTCTTATATAGTTTGAAGAGCACTTTCTGCTTTCCCTTAATTGCGCGCATTATCCCTATCACCACTTATGTCAGCACCACTGCTCTCAACGCCACTAAACTAGGAAAGACACCACTGACGACAATACGACACGTGTAGACTCTGCGGTGGCTGACCGCTAATAGCTTTTTACCAACTTTAATATAATGAATTTCCGCAAAGTATCGCCTGATTCTATTAATTATCTAAATGCTCTATATCAAATACTAAATATTAACCAACGAAAAAAGAAGTAAGTGTATAGGGTACCGTATACACTATCTATATTATTAATATTCCTTTGAAATATTGTTAAACAACCTAAACATTGAAAACCAATTCACGATTCTAAATAAACAAAATCCAAAATCAAAGCCAGAGTCTAAATATGTATAAAGGAATACCAACCAAATCAACAAACCGATCCAAGAAAATACATAAATCCGAAAATGAAAGCCAATATAAATCCATTCAACCTTAACCAAATCACAAAGGTAATAACAAACAACCGAAATCGAAAGCAGGTAGTCGAATAAGCTACGAAATAGAAACAATTTAAGCGTATAGGTACTGTATGCGCTATAAGGTGACGCGCGGCTCAACGGTGGGAGTTAAGTACATCTCAGGAAACATTTCGTTACCTAGTTTTAAAAACCTAGTAATACATCTAGCGGAATCAATTTAAACTATGTATACGTTAGTTAATAAGAACTATCAAAAAATATTTTTCTTATAATTTTGCACAATTTTTCTTATTGTAATACCGATTCATTCATACCCATATATAAGAACTGTATTCATTTCCGTTCAATAAATATTACTAAGGCTTATTAATAAGGCTTACTAAGAACTGTTTCTTCCACAGTTAAGTAATAGTTAAGGGTGAAAGCGTGACAGGTGGTGATAGTATTTCTGATCCATACTTATATTCACGCCTGTAACCCTTGCGGGGTAGGCAGAGCATCAACGGATTACGTTATATCGTCTGCGAGGTTATCGCCTATTCTGTGAATTAAAATGCACCAAAACGTTTGAAGTAAATCAGCTGGTGAATTTTATGTTTTTTATCGCTCTCTTCTCGGTCCTGCGTGGAAAAGTACAAATCCATACATTTTTTTTCTTAACTTTGGTAAAAAGACAATAATACCTTCTATGTTCGTCCATCGTACCGTCGTCCGTCTTGTAGATTCACTGTGGCGCCACCTAGCTGAATTTAATTTTGCAACATATTCAATTTTCCCACGGAAATAATATGTTTTTCCGCTGAAAAAGTAGCCTATGTCACTCTACAGCCACCCAACTATCCCCATACAATAAATCATGCTATGCCGACGTTCTGTTGCGACGTGAAAGAAGGACAAACTTGTGCAACATATTCGATTTTCCCATGGGCATGATATGTTTTATCGCGAGCTAAATAGGAAATTTTGAACTGAAAGGGAAGATCTGTGGCAATTCTGATTAATTGATTGTGGGAATTTCGGAAAAAAAACTAACTGAACACTATTTTAAGACGCTACTGTAAACAATGTTATATGTTTTTCCATTTGGGGAAAGAATGTGGAGATTCTGGGCATTTGACACACGCGAACATGCTACATGCAGCTGACCATGAGAGAACCACGGTTTTTCTAAGTTGACCCCCGCTATCTGTAACGTTTGCCCTTGCGCTTTATTAATTGTCATTGCAAAACTGAGTTTAATAGGGAACTGCACCCTTTTGAATTGAAAAGGAAGATCTGTGGGAATTATAGGGATCCATGGTATAATAACATTTTCACCTTTTCCTACGCCTGTCAAAATTGTAGCACCGATTATGTTCCGTCCAAGATGTGTCACACGCAGTCTTGTCCCATTACATAACCGAGGAGCATCTAAATTTCGCATTAGAATGACTGGGACGCGTAATTTCAATTGAAGCTTATGTGAAGCCACACCTGACAACTCTAGAGAATTTAGAAACTCTACGGGATATGAAGTGCTCTGTTTTGTGTCCATAACTGTGTCTACTGATATATACTCTCTTATTTCTCCTGCTACTTCGCTTAATATATCTGAATTTATTTTGTTAACGCTCTCATTTTTTGGTGCAAGAATCGCCCTTTCACATCACTATTTGTCTTCATGCATGTTGTTCGTTAAATCTGAATAAACGCTCGCAATTAA
The DNA here is from genome assembly GCA_033319125.1 of Parnassius glacialis. Taxonomy (NCBI): domain Eukaryota; kingdom Metazoa; phylum Arthropoda; class Insecta; order Lepidoptera; family Papilionidae; genus Parnassius; species Parnassius glacialis. The sequence goes on along the minus strand of JAVANC010000013.1, from coordinate 20,458,413 downwards.
TTCGGAATGACTCTGTACTAAATTACGAAAATCTCTCATCAATTTAACGCAGCCCTCACCATCCGTTTCCAACCGCCCATCGCCAAGTTTTAATAGTGTGTCAGCATAGTTTCCAGCATTGATATCATTATACAAATACACTCTCATATTCGTAGTTAAACTGAATTTTGTCACCTTGTTCCATAAAATAGACGACTTGAGGTATGCTTTAATTTTATCTGCAGGTGTGGCCTTTTCAATGACAGACTTTACGTTTGGCGAAAGTCACCAGCCAGTAAAACCACCATTCCCCCCCATTACATCGGTATTGCTGCGCAAATCCTGGAGCGTTCAATTTAGTGCTTCTACAGCTTTTTTATGCGACATTGTACTTTCGTCCCACACTAAAAGTTTGAATTGTCGTAGCATTATACCTTGTGCACTATTTTTGCCAAAGTTGCAGATCGGCGATTCTTCCTTGGCTAGATTTAGCGAGAGTTTTAAAACAGAATGTGCAGTGCGGCCCCCGCTTAGCAGCGTGGCGGCTTTACCGGAGGAATCTACTGCCACAGCAATGTTTTTATCTTTCCGTACTTGCGCTCAAAATAAATTTAACAAAAATGTCTTCCCAGTTCCTCCAGGGGCATCTAAAAAGAAAAGTACACCATTTCCAGATTCAAATTGTACTAATACTTTGTCAAAAACTCTTTTTTTTTCGGGAAGCAAGCGGGGTAAAAATTCGGCTACTTGCTGCTGCAAAGCTGGTATATTGTCGTTTGTTTCACGTATAATTTCATCACTTAGTTCATTTTCGGTTGTTCGCTGAGGGCTTATCATTTCAAAGTCGCTTAATTTTTTGCCTACCATTGCCATTACTTTTTCTTCAATTTTTCCAAGTGCTTCATTATAAATGTGTTCATTGTATGTCATGTTCGCGTGTGTCTGCTGTAACCTTCGCAAAATATCTTCCTCCACGTACTCTTTATATTTGTCCCACAATTCATGTGCAAACAAAGATTATGTTTAATGTCCATGTCACACCTATGCCGGTAGTTGTTGGGAGCACTAAGCTCGAAGTTGTTGACGAGTATGTTTACCTGGGACAAATAGTCCGACTACGTAAGTCCAACTTCGACCGAGAGGTCAATCGACGGATTCAACTCGGCTGGGCAGCGTTCGGGAAGCTACGACACATCTTCTCGTCAGAAATACCTCAAAACCTTAAAACAAAATTGTACAACCAGTGCGTGTTGCCAGTGAAGACTTATGGAACTGAGACGTGGTCCTTCATTGCTGGCCGTATGAGGAAGCTCAAGGTCGCTCAGCGAGCTATGGAGAGGGCTATGCTCGGAGTGTCTCTGCGTGATAAACTTACGAATAAGGATATCCGCAGTAGAACCAGAGTAACCGACATAGCCCAACGGATTAGTAAGCTGAAGTGGCAGTGGGCCGAACATATAGCTCGAAGAACCGACAACCGATGGGGAAGAAAGGTTCTCGAGTGGCAGCCTCGTACCGGTAGGCGAAGTGTAGGGCGTCCCCCCACAAGATGGAGTGACGACCTGGTAAGACATGCAGGAAGTCGATGGATGCAGGTGGCTCGGGACCGTGCTTTGTGGCATTCCTTGGGGGAGGCCTATGTTCAGCAGTGGACTTGTGAAGGGCTGTAATGATGATGATGAGATAGCCCGCAAGATGATATGAGAGTTGCATAAAGATCCCTAATTTTGGCTGGTGACTGGCACTGCACAGCTTCCTCCATGGTTTCATCCCAGTGATTATCGTTTTTTAAAAGATGCAGAGCTTCACATGCTTGTCTATAAGTTGCGCATTCCTGACCGTTGACAGTTTTATAGGTCTTTATATTCTGTAGGACCCCAAACATTGTGCAATCATAAACAGAAACATTCAAAATTAGTTACATGGACGGTATACACACGACCAAGGGCATCTGATGACTTTACACCGGGCCAACTTGCAATAGGCGCACCTTGAATACGGCGTTTCCACTCCTTCCTAGATGTATACCAAGTATAATAGCGGAGGACTTCAGAATATAACGTTTTTGCAAAGGAGTCGGTTTGACAAAGTTGAAAGAAGGCTGTTAGTGTAGTTTTTGGCGGTGATGCAATTCTTTCTTGGAAATTTCTTTCAGTGAAATATACACGCTCTCCATTTTCTAAGTGCACAGCAAGGTGAGTAACTGTTGGGTGCCTCACGTGTAAAGGGAAGCCAAGGAGACGCCACGCTGCCTCGTTACTGCTGACATAACGTCCTGCTTGAAATGTCTGTACTTCATTAACTTTTGCCTCACCTTCATTCCTGAGATTAAATATTGCTTGGTCGCTTCCTTTATTTATGTACTTTAACAGTGGTAGAGCCACGCGGCAGCTTTTGCTGTCGTACGGATGGGCCGGCTCGAACCGGGGTGGTACCACGACCTCACAGAAAACTAGCGTGAAGTAGAGATTTACCTCTGCGTTTCGTTTGGTGAGTGCAAGTTGCCGGAGGCCCTTCTTACTGGAAATGAGGCATTCCATTTTAGTCCTCACGGGTGACAACGCATCTACATTTTGAATTGTAATAGAGTATAGATGTAGATGTCTATGAGCCGTAGCAACCACTTACCATCAGGTGGACTGTGTGCTCGTTTGTCACCCTTATCCTATAAAAAAAAGTACCTACAGATATACTTGATTGCGTGGACAGAGCTACATGCTTCTACATTAATGTGGGCATTAAACATTTTACATAGAATGGGCAAATACGGGACAATCCAGCTGTTATATAAGGTTTCGAACGCTCCAGAGCGAGATTTGATTGTAACTTTCCTGCCACCATATTCGGGAGCTCTGCATCTGTATAAAGGGTAGCCATTGTCATTGTGCACTGTTTCTTTTAATAGCAGTTTAGGGAATTTCTTTGTACATTTTCCTTCTTTCATACATGGCGATATTGAATTTCGTGCACCACATGGACCGTGAATCATATTTCGGACGATGGTATCATACAATTCTTTATCTTGCTCAGGATCCGGAATCTCGGCGCTTATTATGTCGTCTACTTGGCTGGGCCGCAACTTCTCTTTAAGCCATATTAGAATGTGGGCATGCGGTAATCCTCTTTTTTGCCATTCAATTGAATACATGAAGCACTGCACCTCTCCAAAAATTTTCCCTGTGTTAATTACAGACATTAATTTTCGTACTTTTAATCTAAATACTCTAGCAACTAAATCGTGTCTGTCAGTACTTTTTTGGCCCGGCATTAGCTCCTCGGTTATTTCTTTCCATGTGGGATTGCAAGTAAAAGTAACAAAAAGATCAGGTATTCCGTAAGTTCGTACATAGGCGAATGCTTCTTGTGTGTACTCATGTAGGAAGCAGGGACTGTTTATGAATGATGAGGGCAGAATTACCATTTTACCTAAATCTCTGGGGTTTACATTGGCGTCGCTAGAAACTGCATCTTGTAAATGTATATAATTCTCAACGCGCAGCTTTTTTTGATTTAAAGATATATAACAGAGACGTTCACTTTCTACCTTCACATACATGTCTACCGAAAATTGATGAAATAATTGTCTATACCGGGCTAATAGGTTAAAATCATTTTCACTCAACATCATATGATACGCATAAAAATCCATACATGATACTTTTTTGTTCGGAGTAGGCTCCTTTGTGACCGGGTTAATGAGTGGAATTTGAAAATGACAACTCTCTTATGCTTTGCAATAAATCAATGGGTATTGCAGAGCGTCATAAAACTTGTTTGTATCGGCTATCCGTTGCAACGTATCATCACGTGCTCGCAAGAGAATATCTCGTGAAGAAAATTGATCACCACTAATTACGGCTGCTATTTCGTTTATCAAAGGTGCATTGTAGCGCCTTTCATGCTCTCCTCGAGGGGTCCGATCTGCGTGAATGACGACTTTATAATCCTCTTCAGGTAGGTTTTCTAAAGCAGTTTTAAATGTTTTGACTAAAATGTTACGTTCATGCAAGAATCTTTGAATTTTGAACACTGTGTCTCTCTCAACTCCCTGGATAAATTGGCAGCGACGGTCTACCTCGATTTCTTCGTCATCCATAAAATATACTTGTAAAAATTTATGCTGTTCGTTTTCAGCTGAAAAAAATGAACCTATTCCATGATAAATTTGCCCTTGAACCGTAAATGTAGGCGAAAATCCCGGCATTATTATTTCCCGGTCAACTCCGAAGGACGTCATTTGAAAGCATGAGTTATATTTCCGGATCCTGTTTAAAAAGTGCCGTGACTCATTATCATCATATACAAAGAGAGTTTTCAAAGGTTCTTCTGGTTCCCCAAGTAACGGAAGAGACATTTTGCCATTGGAACAGCACATGCCTGCGGTCTCATCTTTCCATTTTAAAGGGCTGCAAAATCAACACGCCTTGTCCATCAGTCAGATAACAATTAACCTGTGATTTTTATAATCAATCAACCGATCATAATTGAATGCTGTATCATTAAAAACCGACCAAATGTTTCTTTGAAAATTTTGTCGACGTTCAGCTTGGAGCTGTGCATTTGCATCTCTTCGCGCCTGTGTCTATTCTGGTGTTTCAGATGCCCTTATAGTAGATTAATGTTCAGCTTGCTCAATGAGTCTGTGTTGAGTTTCATCAGGTGTTTCCGCGGTTCTTAAGGCGGCCTGACGTTCCGCTTGTTCGAATAGCCTTTGCTGACTTTGAGCAGGTGTTTCAGTAGCTCTTAAAGTAGCTTGACGTTCTGCCTGTTCAAGACGCCTTTGCTGGCTTTGAGCAGATGTTTCGGAAGCTCTTAAAGCAGCCTGACGATCTGTCTGTTCAAGACGCCTTTGCTGACGTTGAGAAGGTGTCTCAGATGCTCTAAAAGCAGCCTGACGCTCTGCTTCTTCTTGCCTTCTCAGTTCAGCATCTTCAGCATGCTAGCGATCGAGCTAATCTTTTCGCTTTTCTTTGAGAAGATACTCTTGAAAGGCTGGAATTACGTTTGCAAGGCATTATGAAGTAACAAAAAACCTATTTATAAAAAAAAACGTTAAAATACCTAAAAGGAATTAAATTTCCTTTAAATATTTTTTTAAAGCAAATCCAAAATATCTAAAAGGAATAAATATTCCTTTTAAATATTTTTTAAAATCAAAACAACAAAACTAATTCAAGACACAACACAAATCCAAAAACGATAGCTAAAAAATCGAATCAACTTAAACCAAATCACAAAATAAATCGCAGAAAACCGAAATCGAAAGCAGTATTCAATATAAATATAACCAACGAAAAAAGAAGTAAGTGTTTTGGTACCGTATATACTATCTATACTATTAATATTCCTTTGAAATATTGTTAAACAACCTAAAACAACGAAAACCAATTCGCGATTCTAAATAAACAAAATCCAAAATCAAAGCCAGAGTCTATATATGTATAAAAGAATACCAACCAAATCAACAAAACCGATCCAAGAAAATACACAAATCCGAAAATGAAAGCCAATATAAATCCATTTAACCTTAACCAAATCACAAAGCAAATAACAAACAACCGAAATCAAAAGCAGGTAGCCGAATAAGCTACGAAATAGAAACAATTTAAGCGTATAGGTACCGTATGCACTATAAGTTGACGCGCGGCTCAACCGCCTGAGTTAAGTCCATGTCAGGAAACATTTCGCTACCGCGTTTTAAAAACCTAGTAACGACATCTAGCGGAATCAATTTAAACTATGTATACTTTAGTTAATAAGAACTATGAAAAAATATTTTTCTTATAATTTTGCACAATTTTTCTTATTGTAATACCGATTCATTCATAACCATATATAAGAACTGTATTCATTTCCGTTCAATAAATATTACTAAGGCTTATTAATAAGGCTTTCTAAGAACTGTTTCTTCCACAGTTAAGTAATAGTTAAGGGTGAAAGCGTGAAGCATAGTATTTCTGCTCCATACTTATAATCACGCCTGTAACCCTTGCGTGGTAATAATAATAATAATAATATTTTATTTGCATAAAACATGATGAGATAGATTTTACAAACGTTTCAGATCAGCATGTTTTGCTACGATTATTCATAGCATGCAATTTTTTTTTACATTAATATTTTTGGCTACAAAAATCCTTAACACTATAGAAATTACAATTATTTAGCCCCTGATATAGTTTTAATTTAAATGATCTTGTATTTAATATTTTTAAGTAATTAGGTATCTTATTAACTGAACACACATAAATAAACAACTTTTATTATATTTTCATATTCTAGGGTTATCGTTTAGTACAAGTTTATATGGATCTCGACGACTGCGGGGATTTACATCATCTACCGTTGTAAACAACGTTTTGTGCTTCTCTACAAACATACATACTTCATAGATATAAAGTGATGGTAGTGGTAATAAGCCAAGTTTTTTAAACACTGGTTGACACGAGTCATTCGGTCTTAGCCCACATATAGCTCTTATGCATTTTTTTTGCGCGTTAAATGCTTTATTTTGATCAGTGCTGTTGCCCCACATTATAAGACCATACCGCAGTAAAGATTCTACGTATGCATGGTAAGACATGACAGTGGTTTTTATGTTTGTTATGTTTTTTTATTTGTTTAAGTGCATACACGAATTTATTCATTTTGATAGAGACATCGGTTACATGTGGTTTCCAATTTATATCGTCATCTATAATTAAACCTAACAATTTCGTATGACTAGCTGCTTTTATTTTTGAAATGTTAAGTTTAAGATTATGTTTATTATTAGTGCATTTATTAAATTGTATATGTAAAGATTTGTCTTAATTAATTTTTAAATTATGTATGTCAACCCAATTAATTAAAGTATCTATTGTATTATTTATGTCAGCTTCGTGGTCACTCATATTATTAATTTTTTTATTGGAAGTCACGATTATGGAAATGTCATCAGCAAATAGAATACATTTATGCTTCGTCATATTGACAATGTCATTTAAGTACATTAAAACAGAATTGGACCGAGAACACTTCCCTGTGGAACGCCACATTTATTGTTTCGGTATTCGAACGAGTACGTTATTATGTCCCCATTTAAATCTACTTTAGTAACAATAACACATTGTTGCCTATTATAAAGATATGATGTAATCCATTGAAGTGGTGGTCCTCTAATTCCAATCTTTTCCAATTTCTGTAACAATAAGTCATGTGAAACTACGTCAAAGGCTTTAGATAGGTCAAAAATAGTCCCGTGGTAAAATTATTATTATTGATATTTGAAAGTACTATTTTCATGAGTGAAAAAATTGCCAAAGTTGTAGATTTATCTTTTTGAAAGCCGTACTGTTCGTTTGATATAATGTGATATTTATTACAAAATTCCATAAGTCTTTTATACAGATTTTATACAGGTAGGCAGAGCATCAACGAATTACTTAATACCGTTTGCGACGTTATCGCCTATTCTGTGAATTACAATGCACCAAAACGTTTGAAGTGAATCAGCTGGTGAGTTTTATGTTTTTTATCGCTCTCTTCCCGGTCCTGCGTGGAAAAATACAGATCCATACATTTTTTATCTTAATTTTGGTAAAAAGACATAATAATCCAGATATTCTGACCTTCTGTGTTCGTCCATCGTACCGTCGTCCGTCTTGTAGAATCACGGTGGCGCCACCTAGCTGAATTTAATTTTGCAACATATTCGATTTTCCCACGGGAATGAGATGTTTTTCCGCGGAAAAATGAAACCTATGTCACTCTACAGCCACCAAACTGTCACCATACCAAAATTCATGCCATGCCGACGCTCTGTTGCGACGTGAAAGAAGAACAAACTTTTGCAATATATTCTATTTTCCCACGGGAATGAGATGTTTTTTCGCGGAAAAAAGTAACCTATATCACTCTACATTCACCGAACTATCCCCATACAAAAAATCATGCTACGCCGACGCTCTGTTGCGATGTGAAAGAAGGACAAACAAACAAACAAAAACACTTTCGCATTTATAATATTAGTATGGATGCCTATCGAAATGCAACGTGAAGTATTGAACGCGTGAAAACTACATTTATTAGGAAAGGAGGCAAACAAGCATACGGCTCACCTGATGGTAAGTGACTACTGCCGACCATGAACAACTGCAACATGAGGGGATTCGCAGGTGCTTTGCCGGCCTTTTAAAAAGGAGCTTTTTTCTTGAAGATCGCTAAGTCGCATGGGTCCGGAAAAATCGCCTTTGGTAAACTATTCCACAGAGAGGGCGTACGCAGAAGAAAAGTCCTAGTGTAACGTACAGTGGTGGACCGCTATGCATCCAGATGGTTTTGATGGTATCGGGAGTTTTACCGCGATGTGCGATCGTGAAGTTTGGCGGCTGGGAGTAATCCGAACAATTCCTCAGAGTAAATGTCAGTGGTAAATGCAAAGGGATGAAACATCTCTTCGCAGCGGCAATGAATCGAACGGATCGGAAAGGACTCGGTCGTTGACGATTCGAGCCGCTCTGCGCTGGATGCGGTCAAGTAGAAGGAGCTAGCGCTGGTGAGCCCCAGCCCAGATATGCGAACAGTATTCCCTGTAAGGCCAAACTTACGTCTTGTTAAGTTGCAGGCGGTGTGGCGGCATAAATACTGTCCCATTCTACAAAGGACGCCAAGGTTTTTAGAAGCCAATTTGGCCTTCTCTTGCAAATGACCACGAAACTGCACGTCACTCGATATGTCGAAGCCGAGGATTCCGATACTGGCTGAGGCAACAAGGGGAGTGCCTTGAATCCGAGGGGATATGACAAAAAGGTTCTTTTTAGCGGGAAACGCGGAAACTTATGTCTTCTGAGGATTAAACTGAACTAGATTTAGTCGCTCCCATCCCAGACTTTGTTCAGCAGAAACAGCGTTGGTGATAGCACGAAGCCTTGTGGAATACCAGCATTAATAGGCTTGTAATCAGAGCATGCACCATATATAACGACCTTGATGCTCCAATCTGCAAGAAAGCTCGTGATCCAATTGCACAATTTCTTGGGAAGCCCATAGGAAGCGAGCTTCTAAAGTAGCTTTTTGTGCCAAACCCGATCGAAGGACTTCGCATTGTCCAAACTAACTGCCAATGCCTTTCCTTGAACTCTACTGTCTCCGCCCATCTTTGAGTCAGGTAGACCAGAAGATTACCAGCTGATGGACCCCAACGAAAACCGTATTGACGGTCACTAATAAGCTGGTGATCCTCAAGGTACCACATGAACTGGCAGTTTATAATGGACTCCTTTATTTTGGAAAAATAGGAGGTGATGGCGATAGGCCTGTAGCTATACGGGTCTAAGCAGTCGCCTTTTTGGGATCGGGTGGACAAAAGCCGTCTTCTATGATTTCCGGACTACGCCTAGGGTAGATACGGTAGGAGTACCGAAAAAGGTGACGCGTAAGAACTGGTGCCAGCTTCGGAGCACACGTCCTCAGCACAATTGTGGGGATTCCGTCAGACCCTCTCGACTTGTGGATGTCCAGGGAGAGAAGTGCTTTGCGAACCGAGCGCTGCGTGAACCGCATATCCAGCGTGGAGCACTCACACCGCGGGATGGTAGGTGATGTGTTCCCTCCATCATCGAGAGTCGAGTTGAACGCAAAGAAAGAGCCTAGCAGATCGGCTTTCTCTTTTGTGGCATGGGCCAGTGATTCATCCACCCTGTGCAGAGATGGAAGAGATGGCTGACAGAAGTTCCCTTGACGACAGACCAGAATGCACGTGTTTCCAAAGGAAGGCGAACTAGTTTCTCGCCAATTCTGTCTATGTGCTCTATCTGATTTTGCCTTGGCAATGATTCTTTTGAAGGACCTGGAGGCGGAATTATACTTCTTTTTAAGGGCGCTGGTTTTTACATCATGTGACGTTAATTCTCAGCCCAGGCCCGGTAGCGCTCCTTGTAGCGTGATGCTATTTAACAGGAATGACTAAACCATGGCTGCGTTCTATCTCCGATGGGCACCACAGATGAAGGAATAAAAAGTTCCATACCTTGAAGTACGGCTGTTGGGATTGTCCGGCGAGAAGCAAATCCCATCCCAATCGGCCAAGCTATAGTGCCAAATACGGCGGCAGCCTGCAGAAAGTAACTGCGATTTCAACGTGAGTGGCACAACACTCCGGACTAGACAATGGTCTGAGGAGCCAAGAGGGGTGTCGACGGAGACCTGATTACTGTCCGGATGAGAGGTCAGCATAAGGTCTAACAGGGAAGGGATCACGACTCTGTGTATGGGACCTGTTGTAGCAAGGAATCTGTAGCCATTTGGACGTGGTCAATGAGTCGGTCTGTTTTGGCATTACCGCTATGGGACCTTTAGAGGCACCCGTATACGCGCAGATGGTATATGCTGTCTAGGCGTAGCAAAAGGATAGACAGGTCCGAACCTTCAAGACTGCTGAGGCGTCGAGAACAAATGTCTTCGCTGACGTATAGGCAAACTCCAACCAGAGGCACAAAGCAGTATTTCAATTTGTACCCCGGGTAGGAGAGACACGAAGAATCAGCCGGAGAGGACACCTGCTTCTCGGTGAGAAAGAGCAAGCCCGGCTTTGCCCTCTCGAGATGGTGGTGGACGGTATTTAAATTCGAGTAAAGTCCCCTGGTGTTGCAAAAAGTCACAGATAGCGTGGCAGGGATCGCCTTGGTCTTGTTGCTCAGTTTCCTCCGAACAGTTATTGTCTTGAATGGGAGGGGGGGGGGGGATTGGACTTCCAGCCACTTGCACTGACCAGACGAAACGCAGCAGCAGAGCTTCCACTTCACGCCGCTATTCTGTGAGCTCGTGGTACCACCCCAGCTTGAGCTGGCGCATACATACAACAGCAAAAGCTGCCACGTAGCTCTATCACTGTTAAATATTTTAGTCTGCACTGGATGGTTTAATCTAATATCGTAGATAGAACGACCGCTCATATTATAATATTCTGATTTTATTCTGCTAGCATTAAGACCAATACTGCTTAGATTTATTTAAGTTCCTTCCGCTTTAGACTTTTAGCCTTTCTTTGGCAGACACGTGAATTGTGCAGAAATGGGCAGCCTGAGCGGTCTTTGTCGATTTTTGTCGTACTTATTATGCAGATAAAATAAATGATAAAGAAATGAATTGTCCACCTAAAATATACTCACATGTTGTACTAACTATTATAATGTAATTAGTTTGTTACGTATTATGTGTTTTTTCGATACCCGGTGGCTTTATTAAAATCGTTAGTAACAATTTTAGCGCTGTTTTATTAAGTGCTCGGTGATGTATAAAACATCATGCATCTTGAAGAAGTAGTCTGAAGTAAAAAATATTTATAGATCACGTATTGTTCACCAACACGCTTGGAACAGCGCGGCGAGCTGATCATTCCATAACGCGACGTATATTGGCTGTTTATATATCTGTTTATGTAAGTGTATAATCGAATAAGGATAAAGGATAAAGATATATACATAGACGACGTTCTGAATTAATTTAATAAGGGCAACTGCAACACAATGATGATAATATAACATAATGATAATGAAATAAAAGGGAATTATGCCTTAGTTTCTCTCCACTTTCTACCATCGGACAACCAGGCAATCGGCGGGAGTTCACCCCTTTGTTGACCATATAAATTACGTTCGAACCAAACGGTTTACTTTGTCTTTTGTAATGCGTATTGTAAAGGAGAGAAATAATCTGTCTGAGTAAGTTTTTCTTTCGTTTACAACTTAGACGTCTACTTGGCATGAGTGAAGAAAAGGAGATGTATGAAATTGGGTGCTTGGCATCGTTCTTAACAGTTATACAAAAATATGTAGTTAATAGAACGATAAATTGTAAACATAAATAAATGGTTTTTACTTCTGTAATGCATGGAACAATCATAAAAACATTTTCTAAAACAGAAAAACGAAAGCTAATGCTTTTACTATAGCAAAAAAGAAAAGTTTTCAAATATTTTTCTGTATTTTGTCTATGGCAATAGATAATGAAGGCTACTTTTATAATAAAAATAGCCATCATTAAAAAAGTCATAATATTGAATAATTGAAATATACTCGTATTTAGAAAAACCATTGAATAGGCCATGTTATTAAACTAAATAAACCTTTAAATATCATCAGACACGACTAAATAGGCTGTACGGTCATTGATAATTGCCTGTTCCGAAGGAGACTTATCTTGGTAGTTCGTAACTTCGGGCACAGAGTACATTATATAACTTCGGGTTTCAACTTGTCATGCGCATTTTGCGTTGTGGCTGTGTTTGAGGATAGATTTCGTGTTTATACTTTCATGAATTTATTAACTAGATCTTTGGCTTTTCTCTCTCTTTTTTTGCTGTGGCAACCCTGGTGATAAGTTGTAAAAGTAATTGGTTCCGATAAATTGTAATAATTTAAATATTGTAAATTCACCATATCCACTTCAATTTTATATTATAGCTAATAATTACTGCCGCTTTGTATTTAATATTTAAGAAAGTTGGTACATAAATATTATAACAACAATTTGGTGTTGGAACAAAAAGTGACAGGTAACGAACATTGTATTAAGAATTATTGTAATCCTTATTTCATATCATTCCTTTTATAAATTAAAGATTGATTCTATTACTCGGGTTATTACATTCTTTGCGGGTTTCTTTTCGAATTTTTTTAACGATAATTTGATTTGAGACTTGTAAATTGAAAAAAAAAACAATAACAACTTTACATTAGCTTACTCTGCTCCGTCAGTTTTCGATCTTTGTTTTCTTTTATTATTTATAATAAATAGTAAAATGAATACTCGCAACGCCAAGACGCGCCAGATGGAGAACCAACTCCAGCTTGCGCTCCAAGAACTTAAGGCGTCCAGGGAGCAGTGTGAACTGTTGCTTAAGGAAAGGGATGATAATGAAAGGGAAATAGTTAGCATAATTGCCAAAAATACACAGTTGAAATGTGATATGGTTAAGTTACATACAGAATACACAAGTGTTATAAAAGAAAGAGATCAGCTACAGGGAACGGTTAATGAGTTTGACCAATGCAGCAAGGTATATGAGGAAGCTCTCAGGTTAATTGCTGCATTGAAGTTACAGTTGAATGAGGCTAATAAGCAAATAACACAATTTAAAACATATATAGATAACCTTAAAGCCTCCCAGACTCAAAGTCTGTTCTCTGAGCTTGTGCAATGTGATACTTCAAGAATATTACAGCAATCTGCAACAATAGACTTGACTGGTGACGACTCTTCCACTTCAGGAAACACAGTAAGGATTAATTGCAGTAAAACCAAATTGAAGAAGTATATAAAAGTTAATAAATACATAAGGAAAGTACAAAAATTAATAATAAATGAGATTAATACCAAAAATTATGTTAATGTATGTAAAGAAAAGCAAGCATTGTTATGTGAACTTGATTTGTATTCAATTGAGGTGGATAACATAAAAAAATGTTATGAGACTGAAGTAGAGTGCCTTAAATCAGAAATATTATCACTTATGAACTCCCTTCAAACTGTGTCCAATAAATATAAATCAGCCCAAAATGAAATAAAAGAACACATATTGGCTATGGATAATCTGGTAAAGACTTGTAAATATAATGAGGAGCGGTTTGACTCCTTAGTTAAATATCAGTGTGAGTGTCAGCGCTCAATACCAGATTCTTCAAAGTCAGTGTGTGCTGATAATATTATACCACCACCAAAACTCTATGACAGTGCCATAGCAGAGGTTATTAAAATAATAAATAACTCAAATATTACTAAAAATAATATAATTGTTTATAGCGATGACATGGGAAAAAATCTAGGCATAACTTTAAATAACTCTTTAAAGAGACAAAAAGTTACAAATTGCTGCATGCCTGGAGCATCTTTTAGTGACATCCTAAATAAAATTATTGTTACTAAATTTTGCCCAAATAGTACAATAATAATGATTGTTGGTAGAAGAGGCAGTGTAAACAACAAACAGTTATTAAGATATATTGAACAACTTAATAACTTAAATGTACACAAAATTGTATTGTATGCCTTATATACAGGGATTGCCACAGGAAAATAATTTAAGACATAATTTAAATATACAATTGCATAATTTAATATTTAATAATAATTTAAATTTGACATATAATTGTAATGATAATAATCATAAATTTCATGTTATTGACATAAATAATTTAATAAAAAAGTTTTGGACAAAAGATAGGTATTACCTATCCAAATATAATTTAAGACTGATAGCAAATGTGCTATCTTATTATTTACTTTTTAACTCAGCCAAGTTTTTGGCTACCAAGACTGCTTTTATTGAGCATAATCATTTGACATTTAATTTGGAATCAGTTCCAACTAATTTAAATTAGTGAATGAGACAATAGAGGCAATCTCTAGCAATAATAAGAGTTTAATTAATTTTGAATACAGCCCACAAATAAGTAATAACAATTGTTTACACCTGGTGCATCAAAATATACAAGGCATGTTGGGCAAAGAATTGGAAGTTGAATTGTTTTTAAATAGTAACAATATACACATCCTTTGTATTACGGAACATTGGCTAAAAGATTATAATTTCATGTTTAATTTCAGAAATCACCAGGTGGTCAGTTCCTTCAATAGAGAAAAAAGTTTACGTGGTGGCTCCTTAATATTAGCAGATAAGTCATTATTATATAAAGAACGTAAGGATATTGTGAGCCTCTCTGTTGAACGAACTGTAGAAATGGCTTGTGTCAAGCTCGAGCACCTCATTGTTGTAGGTGTTTACAGACCCCCATGTGCTAGTTATAACCATTTTGAAAGGATTGTCGAAGAAGTTTTACTCAAACTTACTAAACAGAACAAGTCTGTTGTAATATGTGGAGACTTTAATATCAATCTCCTTGAAACTACTTCCATTAGTATTAAGTAATATATAAGATTAGCTCATTGTTTAAATCGTATAATCTCGTAAATTTATTCTTAGAACCAACACGTATTGCTGGGCCGAGTGCGACCTGTATAGATAACATTTTTACAGATGTTAAGCCCTTGCATAAATCAATTATTCAAAATTTAAGTTCAGATCACTGTGGATCACTACCTAACATACACAAAAAACAGAAAAATAAGAAAGTTGTGTTTGTTCCAATAAATGAACATCGCTTGGAGAGGTTTAGATGTAATATAATAAAAAGACTTCCATCACTTTCGTTTAAAAATAGTGCTAATCACATGTATGCTACATTATTTAAAATTATAAGTTGTGAATTTAGTAGAATATTTACTTCTAAAACTTTCTCTTTTAACAGTCGCAAATCATTTAATAAATAGGCGACAGTAGGAATTTATAAATGTAGGCGAAGGTTATACGAGCTTTATGATGAAAGATCATATAATAGTAGTGTTATGTTTAGAGATTATGTAAAAACATATTCTAAAATATTTAAAAAAGTGTGCTTCACTGCTAAGGCTTTACATTTAAGCAACAAAATTAAAACCGCATCCAACAAAATTAAAATGACCTGGAGAATAATAAATAGTGAAACGGGCAAGGTCAAACCGCGCAATTCGGATTTTCAATTGAATATTAACAATAATTTAACGCGATCTGATCAAGAAGTTGCTATGGCTTTTGAGAAACATTTTACTGATGTTCCTTTTTTGACAACAAAATCATTAAATTCTTCTCCTACTGTCGCCGAATCATTGCTCAAACAAAATGTAAAGGCTTGTTCTAATACTTTTAAATTCCATAGAGTACTGTCAAAAAATATCGTTAAATATTTTAAAGCTATTGATGTTAAGAAAACAGCAGATTTATGCGGGATTTCCGTTAAAGTTATTTTATCTATAATAGATATATTAGCACCTTATCTAGCCACTATATTTAATATAAGCGTCGAATCTGGTGAGTTTCCTGATTTAATGAAACATAGTAAAGTCGTACCTACTCGTATATTTAAATCTGGTAGTACAATAGACCCCGCCAATTTTAGACCAATTTCTGTACTACCAACATTAAGTAAAATTTTTGAAAAAATTATTTTAGATCAAATGTTAAGTTTCTTTAATATTAATAAATTGCTGCATAAAAATCAATTCGGTTTTACAATGGGTCGCTCGACAACTGACGCTGGAGTTGAGCTTATTAAACAAATTTTTGTGCATGGGAGAATTCAGAGGATGCTTTGGGTATATTTTGTGACCTTTCCAAGGCCTTCGACTGTGTTCACCATGAGACATTAATCAGGAAGCTACAGTACTATGGTGTCAAGAACACAGCGCTTAAACTTATTATTTCATATTTAAGTAATAGAAAGCAGAAGGTTATTATCAATGGTAAAAGTTGAAGAGGTGGTCGCTTCCAAGCAGTTTCTAAAATAAATTTTGTAAATAGTTCGTAATCATATATATTGTAAAATTTATTTAAAATAAATGTCCCGCTGGGTTTCTTGCTGGTTCTTCCCAGGACAGGGGGTATTTTTTCGAACCAGTGGTAAAGTAAAAAATGACTTTCAATAAGAATTACACATGTAATTTATATTGAATAAAAATTATTCTATTCTATTCTATTCTCAAACAGTAGATTGTTTCGCCCACATAATGACAATATTGTGTTACTTAAGTTTTGTTAGGAATAAAACAGACAATGTAGAGCCTCCGGTTGCTTTTCTAGATAGCATTCTATTAATTGCGGATAATAATTAAACAATAAGGTTGAATTTTATTTTACTTTATTTAATAATAACAACAAAACTGTATTTTTTTGTGTTATTTCCAATTTGTTGAAACAACTTAAACACAAGAACTAGTAATTTTACTACATGACCTACAAATCATAAACATAAAATAAAAACAAACCCCAGGTCCTACAAAAATATGATTTTTGAAGTAAGTGGCAAATGTTTAATTCTTCAATATAAGGTATATTTAAAGTCAGTTCACGCCGGGCCCAAGCTTGTATGAAATTGAGTTCATCTCCTTCGGCAAGAAAAATAACAAACGAATAAGCTTTTGTTACGCTAAGCCAGTGGGATTTACCATCTAAAGGTTCTTCAGCACTTACTAACTCTAGCTTATAATAAGAGAAAATCTTGATCAGGCGAACACTATTATTAGCAAAATAACAGAGGAAACCATGTAAAATTGCTGCTTCATTTTATTACACTCACATCACTGTGGAGTGCTTCAATATTATTGTATTACTTAACATGATTGTTAAAATGGGATGGATATTCATACGCGTGAACGTAGGAAACGCTTTTACATTACCAACTTCACAAATAAATTTACTTTAAAAGGTGGAAGTAGGTCATGATACAATTATGCACTTAAAAACACTATTGAAAAGTTCGGGATCAGTTTGTTTTGTCCATAGTTCCCAAAAATCCTCTTTTTCAGGGGCTCTTACAATTTTGACAATTAATTACTGCAAAGACGGTGCCTAGTTAATGATCGTTTTATTATTATTTTATTGTAACACAAGTTCATTGCTGAACACGTCTGCCCAAGAAAATACCACAGAACGGGTGGTAAATAGACTTGCCAACAGTTCCACAAGAAACGGGGACATTCGGATTCTAGAGCCTAAGCGGATGCATCCCGCGAAAAATGTGTACAGGACGCCAAATATCTCGTTTTATTCTATACGACTAAATGTTGGGTTGGGTGAGTTCTTACGCTTCCAGAAACTTCTTTCGGTTGAAGATCACAAATTAAAAAATCAAAATCACAAGATAAGTATATAGGTCCCTATTTAGATCATACGTCATAACAATATAGTTTCTGTTTATTCTAAACGAAGTCTATTTTAAACAAATCATAGACCTTAGTAAAAATAATCGTAACATTTTCGTTCAAATTAATTTTCTTAGAAGTATATGGAACGACGCACCATCATAAAATTATAATTAAAGTTTTAATTAAGTTATTGTTGACTTTGACTACAGCCTGAATTGTTAATTAACCAAAATATAGGAAAATTTCTGCACAGCAACAAACATGATGCTTGTCATGATTAAGTAAATAAATTCCTTAATAATAAAAATAATTAAGGAAATGTAGAAAAATGTATTTCAGTCATTTAATTCCTGAAAAAAATATTACGGCGTAAATAACCGAGATCATTTATTGATATGTAATAGTAGTATTATTGACAGTTTTAAAAGATGTAAAACAGTTTGTAAACAAATGATTTTATTAGCAAATTTACATTTTGACTCTGGTACAAGTACTAATTTTACAAGTCCAAGTGGGAGGCGTTGGCCGTTAGTTTGGACTTAGCGAAGGCCTTTGATCGGGCTTGGCACAAAGCGCTTCTTTCGAAGCTCCCTTCCTATGGGCTTCCCGAGAAATTGTGCAATTGGATCACCAGCTTTCTTACAGATCGGAGCATCAAGGTCGTTGTAGATGGTGCATGCTCCGACTACAAGCCTATTAACGCTGGTGTTATACAAGGCTGTGTACTATCACCAACGCAGTTTCTTCTGCATATCAATGATATGTTGCTAACTGGTAACATTCATTGCTATGCGAATGACAGCACTGGTGATGCTCTATACACCGGCCGTGCCAATATTTCTCGGGAAAACGTCGCCGAGTAGCGGAACAAACTTGTGTCTGAAGTCGAATCTTTGCTGAACAAAGTCTCGGATTGAGGGCGACTAAACCTAGTCCAGTTTAATCCTCAGAAGACACAAGTTTGCGCGTTTACCGCTGAAAAGAACCCCTTTGTCGTATCTCCTCAGTTTCAAGGCACTCCCCTTCTTGCCTCAACCAGTATCGGAATCTTCGAAGTCGACATATCGAGTGACGTGCAGTTTCGTGGTCACTCGGAAGAGAAAGCTAAATTAGCCTCTAAAAAGCTTGGCGTGCTAAGCAAAGTGAGGCGGTATTTCATGCCGGCACGCCGCCTGCAACTTTACAAGGCGCAGGTTCGGCCTCACATGGAATAGTGTTCCCATCACTGGACAAGTACCGCGTGCATCTCTCGAGATTCGGCCCGTATAACCGTGAGGTTGGTGGGGCCATGGAAGGTGGAGGGTTGTTTCCATCTCTCGGCAGGGGCTCCCCAGTGTCAACTCCTTCTACTTGACCTGACTCTGAAGACTCTGAAGAATTGTTCGGATTAATACCAGCCGCCAAATTTCACGCACGCACATCGCGGCAGAACTCCCGATACCATCCACATCATTTGGATGATTGGCGGTCCACCACTGTGCGATTTAGAAGATGTTTTCTTCCTCGCACGACTTCCTTGTGGAATCGATTACCATCAGCGATTTTTCCGGACCGATACGACTTAGGGCCCTTCAAGAAAAGAGCCTACACCTTTTTAAAAGGCCGGCAACACATCTGCAATTCCTTTCCTGGTGTTGCGGTTGTTCATGGGCGGCGGTAGTCACTTACCATCAGGTGAGCCGCATGCTCATTTGCCCCCTCTCCTATAAAAAAAAAAACAAAGAAAGAAATACTCTTGACTTGTAAATATTATGAAAGATTGCCTTTATTAGTCATTTGAGTTGCTGGTTCACTAGCTCCCTTTATTTAATCAAAATCAGGAATAATATTTATAATAATAATTTTCGTTATAGTAATAGGTACTGAACTAAACGGAGTCGAGGCTTTTATTTACTAAGGACGATTTCTTGTATCAACAACGCAAACGTCGTAGTCCGCAAATCACATACATTATTTGCAAACAATCCCGAGGTTCATTTTCCTCCTCTACAAGGAGTTTCTATTTACGGTGTACTATTATTCCCTTATTTGTATATTTTTACTATATACTTGTAGGTTTACATTTTATCGAAAAATGACTCTAGTAAATACCTTTCCTTATATTACTATATTCAGGAAAATAAAGACAGCAAATCTGCCGATTTAATCATGTTTTTTGTTTTACTTTTAAAAAAAACTTTTTAAAAGAAAAACAGATCTAAAATAGTTATTAGGAAATATCGGATAGTAAGTGGGTGAATATATTTTCATTTTAAAGTCCTCCAGACCAAATTTCGATCCCAGCGACTAGTCTTAATGGGACTAGCCATCTGCACAGAACAGAATTATAGTGCTCAAGTGTGAACTTGACTCTCATAGTCGACAGGAACGGCAATCTGTGAGATAAGGCTCAGCGCTAATGGCTTTACGTTCTTTTAGAGGTACGGCAATGAAATACCGTCAACTTCCTAATTCAGCGCTATAAACAAAAATTTCGTAACAGTAAAACTTATTAATTAATTTCAGCCCGCCCCGGGATTCGAGTCGGGGACCACATGATCATTCGCGCTTACTAATACTAGGCCAACGTTGCAGTCAATTTTTTTTTTCAGTATTGGTAATTTTTTTATTTACCACCGGTTCGGAAAATACCTCTGCCTGGCGTCAGTCCTGGGAATAACCAGTAAGAAACACATCGGAACATTTTTCTAAACATATTTCACTTTAAAGTAATTTTATTTGAACAATATTAAAATGTATTTTTTTCATCATCATCATTACAGCCCTTCACAAGTCCACTGCTGAACATAGGCCTCCCCCAAAGAATGCCACAAATCACGGTCCTGAGCCACCTGCATCCATCGACTTCCTGCATGTCTTACCAGGTCGTCACTCCATCTCATGGGGGGACGCCCTACACTTCGCCTACCGGTACGAGGCTGCCACTCGAGAACCTTTCTTCCCCATCGGTTGTTGGTTCTTCGAGCTATATGGCCGGCCCACTGCCACTTCAGCTTACTAATCCGTTGGGCTATGTCGGTTACTCTGGTTCTACTGCGGATATCCTTATTCGTAAGTTTATCACGCAGAGAAACTCCGAGCATAGCCCTCTCCATAGCTCGCTGAGCAACCTTGAGCTTCCTCACACGGCCAGCAGTGAAGTACCACGTCTCAGTTCCATAAGTCATCACTAGCAACACGCACTGGTTGTACAATTTCGTTTTAAGATTTTGAGGTATGTCTGACGAGAAGATGTGTCGTAGCTTCCCGAACGCTGCCCAGCCGAGTTGAATCTGTCGATTGACCTCTCGGTCAAAGTTGGACTTACCTAGTCGAACTATTTGTCCCAGGTAAACATACTCGTCAACAACTTCGAGCTTAGTGCTCCCAACAACTACCGGCATAGGTGTGACATGGACATTAAACATAATCTTCGTTTTGTCCATGTCCATCTTAAGACCTATCCGTTGGGAGACACTATTGAGGTCATTGAGCATAGTGCTTAGGTCCTCCAGCGATTCTGCCATGAGGACTATATCGTCGGCAAATTGAAGGTGAGTGATGTACTCGCCTTTGATGTTAATACCGTATCCTTTCCAGTCCAGAAGCTTGAAAACGTCTTCCAATGCAGCGGTGAAGAGTTTCGGGGATATAACATCACCCTGTCTTACACCTCTCTGCAATTGGATAGGTTTCGTGCTCTGGTTCTGTACTCGGATAGCCATCGTAGCTCTACTGTACAAACACTTCAGCACTTCGATATACCGACAGTCAACTTGGCACCGCTGAAGGGACTGCAGCACCGCCCAAATTTCGACGGAATCAAAGGCTTTCTCATAGTCCACATACGCCAGACATAGTGGCAAATTGTACTCCTCGGACTTCTGTACAATTTGCCGTAGGGTATGTATGTGGTCTATGGTGCTAAAGCCTTTTCGGAAACCGGCTTGTTCGGGAGGCTGGAAGTCGTCAAGTCTGCGCGCGAGACGATTCGTAACGACTCTTGAAAACAGCACGTAGACGCGGTTCAGAAGGGAAATCGGTCTGTAGTTCTTCAAGAGAGCGTTGTCACCTCTCTTGAAGAACAAGACCAGCGCACTTCTGCTCCACGCCTCCGGTGTAATACCACCATGGAGGACGGAAATAAAGAGCTTCTGAAGGACTTCAAGTACCCGTCTTCCACCCGCTTTCAGAAGCTCCGCTGTAATTCCATCCTCGCCTGGGGCCTTGCCGTTTTTAAGGTGCTGGAGAGCCATTCTAATCTCGCTCAGACTGACGTCCGGGATTTCTTCGGAATAGTGTCGGATAAGACTCGCTCTTGAATCGTTACTCACACTTGCATGTGGCTCCATCGATGACGTGTACAGCTGCCCAAAAAACCTCTCAATCTCACTCAAAATCTCAGGTGCTCCGGAAACGATGCTGCCACATTCGGTCTTCAGCTTTGACAGTTGGCTCTTTCTGGCAGACAGATCTCTGGCAAAGACTTTGGAGCCTTGGTTCCGCTCGATCGCTTCTTCAATATGAGCTGTATTGAAGTTGCGTAAGTCCCGCCGCATGCATTTGGAGATCTGACTGTTCAGTTGCCTGTATGCTGTCAAATCTGTTGAAGAATGTAGCCTCATCTCCCGTCTAACAGCCATGAGATAAGAGTGTGATCGGAGAGTTTTTGTGTTCTTCTGCGGCGGGTCTTGCAGAACTTAGCTCCGACCGCATGGACAGTTTCCACGAGCTTGTCATTCATATCGTCCACTTCATTGCAGTCTTCTAGGCACTGAAAACGGTTTTGTATCTCGAGCTGAAAGGTTTCGGGACTTTGGATTAGAGCACGAGGGGGACGGAGCGTTGACTTCATCAGACGAGACATCTCCAACTTAACATTTAGGTTCAGTGTGCCTCTAATCATTCGGTGATCGCTGGCGGTTTTCACCCTCGCGATCACTGAGACATCACTGAACAGTTGTCGTCTGGTCGTCATAATGAAGTCAATCTCATTTTTTGTCGAACCGTCGGGGCTCGACCAGGTCCACTTCCTGTGGGGCCGCTTCTTGAAGAAAGAGTTCATCATAAAGCGTCCCTCTTTCTCCATGAAGTCGGCCAGCTGCTGGCCCCTTGGGTTCCGTTGCCCTATTCCAAATTTCCCTACTTTCAGCTCAACGTTCTCTCTTGTTCCTAGTTTAGCATTGAAGTCTCCCATTAACACCGTATATTGGGTTTTGGAGGAATGTATGGCTCAAAAGATATCCTCATACATTTCCGCCACCTCCTCATCGGGGTGTGCCGAGGTTGGTGCGTAAACCTGTATGACCTTCAGCGAATACCGCTTGGTGATTCTGAGTATAAGGTACGCAACCCTCGTCGACACACTCCCGATCTTTACAACGTTGTTAACGAGAGACTTGTGGACGATAAATCCGACACCTCCTTGGGACAGATGGTCGCCCTCCCGATGATAGAGCAAGTTGCCGGGTTCGAGGATTACCGTGTCCTCCCCCTCTCTTCGGACTTCGGATAATCCTATAATATGCCAGCGCAACTTGTCTATCTCTTCTTCCAGCTCCACGATCTTCTCGTCAGTCCTCAGGGTGCGTGCGTTGTACGTTGCCAGGTTGAGTCGTCGTAGGTGGCAATCGAACCTCCACCGGAGATTCTTAGCACCTATTTTCTTAGCACTTATTTTTTTATATTACATATATTTCACCTCATTCCCAGGGATAATTTTAATTCATTTACTCCTTGATATAGTAATAACCCTTTTTGTAAAGTTTTCCTTTAATAAAACTTTGAAACTTGTTTATTGATAAACTTTGAACATGTTCTGGGATTTTGTTGTAAAAGCGTATACATTGCCCCATACATGAATTCCTGATTCTGTGGAGTTTATTAACTGACATTACAAGCTTATGTTTATTTACTAGGGTTTAAAATATGAACATCCTTATTCTTATTAAAGTTATTTATGTTTTTATGTACGTACATTACATTTTCATAAATATATTGCGATGTCAAAGTTAATATGCTTATTTCTTAAATTTATTGTCTAAAAGAGTCTTTATAATTTAAGTTATAAATCGTTTGTACGGCTTTCTTTTGTAAAACAAAAATGGCTTCAATATCAGTCGCATTACCCTATAGCAAAATTCCATATGATATTACGCTATGAAAGTAACTAAAATAAACTAATCTAGCTGTCTCAACATCTGTGAGACTTCTAATCTTTCTTGCAGCATATGCCGCAGAAGTAAGTCTGCTTGCTAATTTAGGTATATGAGGGCCTCCCCTAAAGCCTCCACTAAAGCCTCGTGTCAATAGTAATACCTAGAAAAACAGTCGTATTCACAAGAATCAACTCTTCCCCATTTAATAACACATTGGTTTTCGAATGTTTAACATTAGGTATTGTATATACTATATAATATTAATACATTTTGTCTTATTGCCGTTTAAAAGCAAATTGTTGGCGTTGAACCAGTGTACTAATTTTGATAGAGCATTATTACACCTTCATAATTAATTGACTGCTGTTTGAGTTTGAAAATTAAAGAGGTATCATCAGCAAATTATACTATATCGTGATTTTTTCCTACGAGATAAGGTAAGTCATCAATATAGATTAAGAAGAGGAATGGACCAAGAATCGAGCCCTGAGGAACGCCCGTTGATACTACCTGATTCATATTTAAATTATTTGAAATAATAAGTCTAAGCCCAATATTTTTGAAACCGTTATGTCGTAGTTTCCTAATTAACGTCTCATGATTAACACAATCTTAAGTCTTTGAAAGATCACAAAAAATACCTAAGGCATCTTGTGAATTCCTCACTCTACTCAACACCGGCGTCAGTCGTCGAGCAACTCTTTGTAAAACCAAATTGGCTCTTATGGAGTAATTTATTTGTATTAAAAAAATTGATGCAAAATAATTTTTTCAAAACTTTAACTTAACACAGCAGTGTTAAGCTGCTATTTGACGCTGGTATTCTGTGAGAGCGTTGTCCTTCCCCGGTCAAGTCGACCCATTCGTACTACAACTATACTACTAATATACCTACAGCATGGCTCTACCACGTATTAAAACTTAACTTTTTTTAATTTAAACTTAACTATGTTGCTTCAGGCATACAATAATTAGTAATTCATTGTTCCTTTAGACAGTTATTTAATACTAAACTTACCTATATCATCACTGTACACTACAATATTATTTGTGCTGATATTTAAGTTGTTCAAATTATTTATTGTTCTGGTCCTGGAAATGTCATAGAGTTTATAAGTAGGAGAGGAGTTCTTTTTATCTATATTATTAACATTTACCGTCCCTGAAGTTACCGGTAATGAGCGCTGCCACTAACACTATTGTTTTACTAATGACTCAAAAAGTCCCTCATTATATTTACACAGATTTATATTTATATATACTATATTTTAAAAAATTCTGAATTAAGATACTCCATGTCAGTCTAGCTTTTGCTAATGCTATCCGCCTCAATTGAATATATTTTGACCTTATACATTAATTCTTGTTTTTCTTTACATAACATGATTTTTAATACTTATTTTATTTTGTATGATTTTTGCAATTTATTAATTCATTTATTAATTTAAATAACATTTTTAATAAATTTCTTTAATTTATTGTTACTGCAAGCGATTCTTCCTGCTTTTCTTAATATGAAGGCATCTTCACCTGTCAAATCCACTGTTGATGATGTATATGTAACAATTTTGAGGATGCTTGACAGTTTGTACATTCTACAAGTCCATGGAACAGAGTGAGTTTTGGAGGTTGTTAAGTTGTCTAAATTTTTGTTTAATTGTAAAATCTGCATTTAATTGCAGTTGCAAAGCAGAAATAAATTTGAGAGCTTCCTCATATTCCTTGCCGCATTGATCAAGCTCATTGACCGTTATCTGAAACTGGTCGCTTTCTTTTAATACATTAAGATAATCTGTGCGTAACATTTCCATGTCACACTTTAATTGTGTAATATTCTCAACTATTTCAACTATTTATTTTTCATTGTCATCCTTTTCTTATAGTAACAGTTCTTACTGCTCGTTGCATGCCTTTAGCTCCTAAGGTATATTTGTAGATCTTAAATTAAATGCTTTATATGTATGCATTTAAAAATTTAATTCCGAACAGAACATTTATGTTATAAGAACGGATAACAAGAATTACAATAATATGTCATATTCAAACAATATGTAGATATACGTTACCTATCACTTAAAATCCGAACGTTGAAATATTTATTTATTTATTTATTTATTCTTTATTGTGTTACACCTTAATCTAAGGATTACAATGGGCGGACTTAATGCCATATGGCATTCGCTACCAGTCAACCCTGAGATAATTAAACAAGTAAAAGTTGGTCGGTGTAAAATATATTCGCATACGTTCTAATATTACATATATAAAAATAATATAAATTAAGAAAATATTAAATAATAATATATATAATAAATAATATAATAAATATTGTATGTATAATATATAAAATAACTAAAAATAAAAATAGAAATATACGATCAAATGCAGAAATATAATATATTTAAGAATATAACTTACGTTTATTCTTTAATAGAGTTTGGCACACTAGTCTTTTAGGTAAACTTCCAGTGTACGGATTATCCCCTGGTCTAATTGACTGGGTAAAGGACTTTTTGAGTTAACGGTCCTCTTTGGGTCGTCGTCGATGCCTGCTTATCTGAACCTGTAGCAACTAACGCCGGTGTTCCTCAAGGGTCCGTTCTCTCTGCAACTCTCTTACTGCCGCATATTAATGATCTGCTTATGCCCAGTATCTATGGGTATGCAGACGGTCATTTGGGATGAAATCTCCGTCTCTGTCTCTCAATCCGGTAACTTGATAATACAGTGTAAAAATATGTTCCCTCATACCTACAGTATTTCATGCCGGCACACCGCCTGCAACTTTACAAGGCGCAGGTTCGGCCTCACATGGAATACTGTTCCCATCTCTGGGCAGGGGCTCCCCAGTGCCAGCTCCTTCCACTTGACCGCATCCAGCGCAGAGCGGCTCGAATCGTCGACGACCGAGCCCTTTCCGATCGGCTCGATTCATTGGCACTGCGAAGAGATGTTGCATCCCTTTTCATTTTCTTTCGCTACTACCATGTAGAGTGCTCTGAGGAATTGTTCGGATTAATCCCAGCCGCCAAATTTCACGAACGCACATCGCGGCAGAACTCCCGATACCATCCACACCATCTGGATGATTGGCGGTCCACCACTGTGCGATTTAGAAGATGTTTTCTTCCTCGCACGACTTCCTTGTGGAATCGATTACCATCAGCGATTTTTCCGGACCGATACGACTTAGGGACCTTCAAGAAAAGAGCGTACTCCTATTTAAAAGGCCGGCAACGCATCCAATTCCCTGCCTGGTGTTGCAGTTGTTCATGGGCGGCGGTAGTCACTTACCATCAGGTGAGCCGCATGCTCGTTTTTGTTGTTGTCGTTGTTTTCTCCTATAAAAAAAACCTCGTTCTACATAACAGTATGATCCAACTGCAGTTAATCAATTAATATAGCAATTAAAAATAATATTCGTAAAAATAGTTTCTATGACATATACCTACAAATCATAACGATTTTTGGAATATTTTCCCTTTTCGAGCATTATAAATTTAACGAAAACACTGCTTATATATATATATACATAGGCTGCACTAAAAGTATCGGGAATGGAATATTTCCACTGTTCCTGTCATATTAAAATATTTTTAATTAAAAACTCCTTGGTTTTAAAAACCGAATACCATTTATTTATTTAAAAAAAGATTCTCGGTCTTGTCACAAGGTTTTGTCAAACTTGTTTAGTGGTTGAGAAAATGGAATTGACTCGAGAAAATTCAAGAGCGATGATTTATTTTGACTTTCGAAGTGGTTTCACACAAAAACAGTGTGTTGACCAGATGATTTCTGCATTTGGTGATGAAACCCCATCCAAATCCACAATTTATCGCTGGTAAGCTGAATTTCAACGTCGATGTGTCAAGCTCAGTGATGATCCCCGTCAAGGTCGTCCAAAAACTGCAGTCACCCAAGAAAACGTTGATGCTGTGCGTAAGATCGACATGTGACATACCGCAAAATTCAGGCAACTTTAGACATTGGCATGAGTCAAATACAAATTATCTTGCATGAACAATTAGGTGTAAAAAAGTTGTTTTCCCGATGGATACCGCATTCGCTCTGTGAAGAGCAAAAAGCGGCTCGCGTTACTTGGTGCGTCAGAACTCTCGAAAGATTCCAGGCAGGATCCTCAAATTTTGTATACAACATCGTACCAGGTGACGAATCCTGGATATATGCGTACGACCCGAAACAAAAAACCAGTCACGAGTTTGGCTGATCGAAAATGAGTTAAAGCCAACAAAAATTGTTCGTTCACGAAGTATTGCAAAAAAAAATGGTGGCCACGTTTGTCTCCAAAACCGGCCATGTTACGACTATTCCTCTTGAGGGACAAAGATCAGTTAATGCAGAATGGTATGCTAGCATTTGTTTGCCACAGGTCGTTTCTGAACTCCGTAAAGAGAACTGCAACCGCCGCATCATCCTCCATCACGACAATGCACACACCTCACACCGCACACAGAACAAAAGAGTTTTTAGAGCAAGAAAACATAGAATTATTAGACCATCCGCCGTACAGCCCCGACCTAAGCCCTAATGATATCTATACTTTCCCTAAAATAAAGAATAAATTGCGTGGACAGAGATTTTCATCACCTGAAGAAGCTGTGGACGCGTACAAAACGGCCATTTTGGAGACCCCAACTTCCGAATGGAATGGTTGCTTCAATGATTGATTCCATCGTAATGAAGAATGTGTGAAATTTCGTGGAGAATACTTCGAAAAGCAATAATTACATTTTTAAATAGTAATGTTGTGTCACTTTCTTGATTCCCGAAATTTTCAGTGCCGCCCTCGTATATATATATATATATATATATATATATATATATATATATATATATATATATATATATATATATATATATATATATATATATATATATATATATATATAGAAGACGTTTTCAAGCTTCTGGACTGGCTTTTGGCTGGACTGGTGATATATAGACCTATGGAGAGGACTATGCTCGGGGTTTCTCTGAGTGATACACTTAGAAATGAGGATATCCGCAGTAGCAACAGAGTGACCGACATAGCCCAATGGATTAGTAAGCTGAAGTGGCAATGGGTCGCCCATATAGCTCGAAGAACCGACAACCGATGGGGGGAAAAGGTTCTCGAGTGGCAGCCTCGTACCGATAGGCGAAATGTAGGGCGACCCCCCACTAGATTAAATGACGACCTGGTAAAACATGCAGGAAGTCGATGGATGCAGGTGGCTCAGGATCGTGCTTTGTGGCATTCCTTGGGGGAAGCCTATGTTTAGCAGTGGACTTGTTAAGGGCTGTAATAATAATGATGTCATAATATAAAGTTTTAATTATATAAAGAAGCTAGAAAAAAATATAAAAATATCTAAGAGTGTTATCTTTTTATCTAAATACTCCTCCACTGACTAGAAAGGGATTTGTTTTAAATATTTATTGAGTCTTGATTGAAATTTGGTTAATCCTGATATGTTTTTTTTTATTTCCTGTGGTAATAAATTATACCCCTAATATATGGCATCAAAAGATTATAATAAATTATAAACATTTGTTGCCATATAGTAGGGGCTTGTATTTAACATTTTTGTTCGCGACTGTGGTAGGTATTATTTATTTTTGTTACGTGTATTTATATTATGTGAATTTTAAATCTTCTTGAAAATATTATTATTTTTGTACAATATATACATAGATCATAAATGTACATACAGGGTAAGGTAAGAATATTTAGTTGTTTGAAATATGGTCTTAATCTAGTAGTGTTATCTATCTGGGCTAGTATGTTAACGCACTTCTTCTGGGTAATAAATAGTTTCTGCACATCGACGCTACCTACCTACAACACAGCCACGAATAAGCATAAGCATAGTAAGCTGCCAATTCCGTGGTCTGTTTAATTTAAAACGAAGTATATGTAAATTTTGATATTTTAGACTTTATATAATTAATTTGCGTTTTCCAATTGATATTTGAATCTACTTTCAAATCTAAAAGTTTAAACCTTCTTCTAACTGTATATTATTAAAATTTATGTTTAAAGTTAATGGACTGCTTTTATTTGTTTTAAATTGCATAATTTTGGTCTTTTTAGAGTTATTTTCTAAGTTTTGGTCTTCAAGCCAATTTGTTATAGTTTATAGAGTGTTGTAGAATTTGTGTTGTTATCGCAGTTCACTAACACTGAGTACGCTTAATATATTTTCGTTATTATTATCTTAGGTAAATCGTTTATGTATATTAAAAACAAAAGACATCCTAAGGCACTACTTTGAGGGATTGCACATGTGAGATCCAGGTTTTTAGATTGTACTACAATAATTTCCCGTTTTTCATCGTTGCTGATGAGTTTGCAATTGTGACATAAAATATTGTATCTTTAATTGAGTTGACTGCCCCCTCAACTCTGCATATTCCGGCTATAGCTTTATCAGCATTTCAATTGTGGACAGTCCAATTTCATGAAATATTTTCATTGTTGCATTTCTCCATCAAAGCAATTCAAAAGAAAATCCCCACTATAATATTATTGTTGACATGAATGGTAACTGAAGCTTAGCCGACGTGTTTAACTGTGTTGTCAGTCATTATTAAAATTACTGTATTGAACTCATAACAATAACTAAAGCACTATTGAAAAATATTTTTAAGCGTTGTATTACACTTCTTCTACATCCATTTTTATTAGGACACATCACTAGATTAAACATTTTGTTGTCCATTAATACGAAGTACCCGATAAAATATACTATTTTAATTTTCTAAACGCAATTTGAATTGTCTGTTGCTTAGATCATTAAATGGTCTAAGGTCTATTCTCCTACGCAATTATAGATAGACAAAAAAATAAAATTAAAAAAACTGGCTCACTTGACCTTTGAGCGAAAACTTATCCAGCCTTATCATCCCAGTGGTGCTGATAAGTAGCGTATGCAGTTATTTTAATCTTCACCCCATTTAGACCCCGTGGTCTAGTAATATCCTATAATATACTTGAATCACTTAATTAATTCAATCGCCTCTGATGCTGCCCTGGTTCTATACGAGTACCACTGAGATGAGGGACTGCTAGAGTGTCTACGTACATAGACATTAGGCTTTACCTCTCTCCCAAGGGACCAAAATCATACCCTCGAGTCCATAAGACTCTTAAATTCAGGGAACATTTATAGAGACAACAACTTTTTGGATAACATCGTAAC
Organism: Parnassius glacialis; assembly: GCA_033319125.1. NCBI lineage: Eukaryota > Metazoa > Arthropoda > Insecta > Lepidoptera > Papilionidae > Parnassius > Parnassius glacialis. The sequence goes on along the minus strand of JAVANC010000013.1, from coordinate 20,427,377 downwards.
CTACCAGCACTTTCATTACATGAAAGTCCGTGGAGCCCAAATTGGTCGACGCCGCGCCGCTGCTACAAGTGCACTTTTAAGTTTGACAGATCGCCGCCCCTAGTCGGATTCTTATGGCTATGCGCCAACTTTCCTCATAAAGCTAATTTGTTGAGATTTCTTGATGGTAAAGCGTTTTACCAGTGGCTAGATTACTCAGTCGAAATAGCATGAAAGCAGGCCTAATTTTGGTCACTAAAAAAATTATGTAACATTGGAATTGTTGTTTTAGCCTATATAAATAATGAAATTATTTTATTTACCTCCTGTAGGGCACACACAGGGCAAGCCATGTCTGACTTGCCTTTGTGATAAAGCTTAAGTAGAACTGTCCACTTTGTTCTTTAAAAAGTTGTGTTGTGGCAATGCAACTACAATGTAATATAAAATAAAATCTATTAAAATTATGTTAATTTTAATAGATTTTATTTTTCTATTGCTTAACTATATTACGTTTTTGATTATTCGGGTAGCTTATTATATTCCATATCTCATGGATGAAAATCTATCATGTGTATTATGAATTAACTTTGACTTTGAAACTCGAAATTAAATATGTCTGGCTATGAGCTAACAACAGACAAGGCCGCATATTTATATTAAGATGAATTTAATTCTGGTAAAATGAGACTGCTTACAAGAAAATTAGAATTTGTTCTAAATATAATTGTTTTTCTTATTATTCAACGTCTCATGAATTTTGCTAAACGATTTAAAGAAGAGGTGGTTCTCAATTCAACTTCATTTTTGTATATTTATTGGGTAAGGGTGACAAGCGAGCACACAGTCTACCTGATGGTAAGTGGTTGCTGCGGCGATAGACATCTACATCTATTCTCGATTACGAATCAAAATGCAAATGCGTTGTTACCCGTGAGGACTAAGATGTAATGCTTCGTTTCCATTAAAAAGGGTCTCCGGTTCCCTACACTCACCATTTGGAACACAGCAGCACTAAGCTGCTATTTTACATTGGTATTCTGTGAGAGCGTAGTCCTTCCCCGGTCGAGCCGACTCATTCGTGCTACAACTATACCTACTACTAATATAGCTGCTGCATAGCTCTACCACATAGAAAACCTGTTGGTAAGTGAATAAATGGATGAAAAGGCCCATAGAAATCTCTTTCTATCTGTCGTTTTCGGATGATGAAATTAGCTCGCTAGCAAGAACGTGAGGTTGTTTGTTGTTTGTTGAATTAGGAGTGGGTATTCAGTTAGATGCCTAGGTCGATTGCTGGCCGAACGTAGAAAGCAAAGTTCAACGAGAGGGCTAATGGTGATTTAGGCGTCTCGTTGAATGATATTAATAGGGTTACTATGTCATGTAATGTTGCTGCTCTGTGCCTAATTTATCTGCAGCCTCTTTTAAGATCAGGAAGTTATTTATATATATTAATACATGAAAGTTCACCAAGAGAAAAAAGTGAGATTTTTTTGTGCAATCCATAAACTAGTATAATAAATGGTTTTTAATGATTTTGATGGGGGTGACTAGTATATTATATAAATATAGTTTCACCTTAAAGTAAAATAAAGTTACGCCTAAGTAAATAAAATTAGGCCTATGAGAAGAAAAAATGAAGTTTCAGCCTTCAACAGATATTACAGCATACAAAACAGCAGAGCTCATAAAAGCGGGAAAAAAACGTTACTTTAAGTTTTTTACAAGATGTTTAATTCTGTCCTCCATGGTGGTACTATACCGGAGGCGTGAAGCAGAATTGCAGTGGTCTTGTTGTTCAAGAATGGCGATAAATTAAGAACTTTATTAAAGAACTGTATACCGATTTAGAGAAGCGAAGAATCCAGCCTACCTCTTTGGTTTGCGTATGTGGACTATGAAGGTGTGTGAAAGAGGCCTTAAACGGAAAATTATCGACCATATTGGCGATATATTGAAGGTGGTCAATGGCAGGATCTTGCTAAATAAAAGTATGTGGCTCTGTCTACTCTTCGGGGTAACAAGCGTGAGTGTCTACTTTTTTTTAGGAGTGATGGATATTCCGCTATCAGTCGATCGCCAGATTTGTCACTCAATTTAATCAAGCTTTTGTGTTTCCAAGTTCGGGAAATAGATATTATATTTAAATTCTATATTAGTACAGAAATGTAGGTGGTTTTATTTTATTTGAATTCAATGTAGACAAATTAAATGCAGTAAATTTATTATCATTTCTGTTCTATACAATCTGTTAAATAAGTTTTTCCTTGTCGACACTTTTTTCGTTTGAAATTCAATTAAGAATTCGTTAATTAGTTTTAGCTGTCTCCAGTCCAGTAACGTCTGACTTTTACCTAAACAGAAATAATTGTTAAAAAAACAATTATGTAAACTTAAGACGTATGAGGACTTTAATTTAATTTAATAATAAATGTGTAATAAATAAAAGGCAATATTGCTTTTCAACTAATGTTTTACCTATGACATAATATTAATTGAAAAATATTATTCATGTCAAAATTATTTACTTAACAAGACACAAAATACGTACCAATTACAACAAAAGTCTGTCCTTACATGTAACACTTGTACATATCTCAACATGTAGTGCTTCGAATAAAGTAAAAGAAGATTAGTGTATATAATCAAAAACTTAAGTTTAAAAATTATGCATATTTTGAAATGTAAGTACATATAAAAGCTTCTAAATAGTCGCATAATGCAGTATAAAATATGAAAGTCACAAAAGTAACAAAGCTTAAACCTCTCTGAACAAGCGGTTCTGTGTAGACAAAATGCAGACGGTTCGGTAGAAGAAAATGAAAAGTAATTAACGAATTTATAATTGAATTTCAGATAAAAATGTTGACGACAAATGGAATATAAATATTTTTATCGCAACAAAACAAAACCGAGGATGATAACTTATTAAAGAACAAATAATGATAAATACTTTAAGCCTGTATTATTTTTGCTACGTTTATAATATAATATAAATAGTTTCAGGGTTACGGCTGAGACAATTAGTCGATAATTAATAACTTTTTTTTATTAAGAATATTTAGATCATGTGACACTAAATTTCCACTAGTTAATATCTACTACTGCTACTAGTAGCTCTCAACATACTACATTCGTTTAAATATTTATAAAAACGCAAAAAGGGTGGAAATACATATAAATTTATACAAATAATTACGTGTTGGCCAACTATACCAGTATAAATATATTTATATGATTTGATTGTAATTCAGATACAATTTTTCAGATAAATTAATTTCATAATACTCATAACAAATTTTTTTAAATTGCATTTAGTTGTTTTTAACAAATTTATTTTATTGTCGTCATAAATCATCATAATAATACCTAAAATTTTAAAATTGAAGTAGGAACCTTACCCTACATAAAAATTATATGATGCAAAGGGTACTGGGCTAATGTAAAAAAAAGTAAAACTATATGCGCAAATAAAAAGTGATCGTAATATACACGTGATTTTTCCGTACAAAACGCTTTAAATATTTTGATCACATTCATAGCTGTATAAGCTAACATATCTTTGCCTCTTCCCTTTGTCTCGATTTATAGTTTCTCTTCGGGAAAATCTAAAATGGAAAGTACTCTGCGGAAAATCTCACAATTATTATCACAATCAAAAAGTAACTCAAATTGTTCTATGTCGAACAGTCGAATTTCGACGACTACTAGTCATAAGTCATCAAGAACGAATTAGCTCCGTGGGATAGACCAAGAAACGTACATGATCAATGTATAATAATTTGTCCAAGTGATAATAGTTATATTTTAATAGTTTGTCTGAGTAGTTTATACACAGATACAAGAGCAGTAACGTCTTAGGGCTACGTCTAGAGTAATAATTTGTCAGAGTCAAATATGTATATCATGTATGGATATTAATCTATATATACTACGTGTAGATTAAAAATTTTGTTTGAAGTATTTTAATGACAATGCCGGATGTCTTAAATCCATGGTTCTAACTAAAACTTCTTTTCATGATCATCATTATTACAGCCCTTCACAAGTCCACTGCTTAACATAGGCCTCCCCCAAAGAATGCCACAACTCACTTCGTCCGCCGGTACGAGGCCGGCACTCGAGAACTTTTTTTCCACATCGGTTGTAGGTTCTTCGAGCTATATGGCTTCTTTTAACTATTCTTTATCAGTCTAGCTCGGCGCCTCGTCGCGTGCGCACGGAGCCCGCTCGCAGCAGCGCTTGCGCATAGCGTTTTTACGTTTCAAACGATGACTTCAACAATTGTTAAGTGTGCAAACTGCAACGTAGTTATCTCTGAAGTACTGGCCTTCATTCAAAATAAAATACAGGTCATGGATGAAGAAAGTATAAGACTTATATGTAGCAGTTCTTTTTCGGTTCAAGACGTGGCAGAGGCGAAAAAACTGCTGTTTGAGTCCATCTCGACTTCAGCACGAAGAGTTATCAGGAAAGGCGAGGGCAAATCAATGAGGGACTTGGAGGACATCATATGTCTTTTCAAGGAAACTGACCCAGACATAACTCCTATATTTGTGGCAAGAAATTTAAATAAACTACCTCCCGTTACTTTTGATTATGTAGATGCTTCAAAACTTTTAAGAGATATTAATGTACTACAACGTGATTTAAAGTTATTACAAGATACATATGTGTCTAAACGTGAGTTTACTTAACTAAAAATTGAGTTGGATAATCTAAAATGTACATCACTAGTAAATAACTGCAATATAAACCCACGACGGAGAAGCGGTTGTTTGCTGAATGTCTCGGATATTGATAGTGGCCCTATGGGTCTACATTTCTCTGAACATGGAGAATCACCTGATAAGGAAAAGCAAACAACTTAGAATAGTTCGAAATTGGGGATGGACCTGCAAAATAGTGTGAATCTATCATCGGATACCGCTGCCGCTGCGGTAGCAAATGAATGCAATGAGTCACCCCCGCAGCCTTTGACGCCCGAGCTACCGGTATCGGGGCACTCGGGTTACGTAGGCGATCAGCTGAGTGCGACTGCTACGAAATATAATACCGTGCGACAAACTTCTATTGCTGAAGAAAATGTAAAAAAGGGAAATGAATGGATTACGGTGACAAATAAAAAGATATAGAAGTCAAATCGATATGGAAGTAAAATAGGATTGGCAAGTCAAGATCGGCAGATTTAAAAATGCCTATATTCATTACAAATGTACACAAAGATATTTAGGCAGAGTCCATAAGTGAGTATGTGTACAAACAGGCGAATGAGAAAATATCACTTATTAAAATATCTCAGCGCAAAGAAAGGTGATATAATGCTTTTAAAATGTTCGTCCCGCGGCATAAACTGTATAATATGTTCCTCGACGAGAAACTGTGGCCTGAAGGAATAATATTCCGACGTTTTGTTAATTTCAATTCTTACGGGAAGCAACGTGCCGAGGCCTTTAAACCAGGATCAAAATGGATGGAAATGATAAAGCCATGGCTTTATCATTTTACAATTAAATGTGACAATACGGTTACATGACATGTCATGTAACCGTATTGTCACATTTAATTGTAAATCTGTAAAAAGAGTGGTCGAGGGACCCCTTCCCGTCAGCTATGTAAGATAGCTGATATAATAGCTCTTCAAGAAACGTGGCTCCTGCCACATGACCTGTCGTATCTTGAGAATTGTGATGCTGATTTTGGGAACACCGGAACGTCTGCTGTGGACACGATGACTGAAGTATTAGAGGGGCAAGCCTGGAGGGGGTCGCACTGCTATGGAGAAAAAGTGTGTTCCCCTGTGAATCCGTAATACCGTGTTCAAGTGCTCGTATTTGTGCCATGAAAATTGATTTCAGTAATCAATAGCTAATAGTGTGTAGTGTATATATGCTCGTTGATTGCACTGAAAACTTAACAGATTTTACGGATTGCTTAAGCTATTTAAATGCGATAGTGGAGGAAAGTGAATGTGAGACAGTGTTCCTACTGAGGGACTATAATGCTCACCCAGGGCGGCCGTTTTATGATGAGCTGAAAAAATTTTGCGCGGAACAGGACTGGTTTTGTGCGGACGTGAGTACCCTGGACTGTAATTCATTTACATATGTCAGTGACGCGCATGAAACTGGGAGGTGGTTAGATCACTGTATAGTCACTAAGTCAGCGTATAAATTAAAAAATAACACGAAGATTTTATATGATGTATACTGGGCTGACCACTTCTCACTTTTGATTATATGTAGGTTAAACTGTGTTATACCTAAGGATGTTCCTAAAATTATAACGTCCAATAAAATAAAATTGGGATGCAGAACTCATGTACAAATAATTCACTATACAGAATTATGTAACAACAACCTTAAGTCAATACATTTTCCATCAGAATTTATAAAATGTAGCTATGTTTTTTGTGACGACGTGAGCCATAGAAATGTCATAGATGATTTATATAAAAACATAGTGTCTGTTTTATCATGTGCAGCAATCGAAACTCACCAAGGAAATATGAATAAAAATAAAAAACGTGTATTAATAGGGTGGAATAAGCATGTCGGTGAGGCACACAGGGAGGCTAGGTCCAAATTTATGATATGGGTATGGTACGATCGACCGAGGCAGGGTTTTGACTATGATGAGATGGTTAACAGCCACCGTGTCTTGAAGAGTAGATTGAAGTGGTGCCAAAATCATTAGCATCAACTAAAAATTGATAAATTGGCTATTTATCATTCAAAACAAGACTTTAAAAGTTTTGGAAGTCCACAAATAAAATCAACGTTAGACCTAGTCTCCCTGATGCAATAAATGGGGTTAGTAACATGAAGCAAATTGCAAGTCTTTTCAGGTATTAGTTTATGGTCACGTCACCCTTAGGACCGTCGTCACACTCCGTGTCCAATACTGAGACCAAGCGTGAACTCAAAATGGTAGCGAGTGACAAAATGATAGCACGTATTATTCGAACTATGGTTGCAGGTAAGTCACCCGGTCACGATGGTCTCAGTATTGAGCACTTTAAATATGCAGGTGTGCATTTAGCTAGAGTTTTGGCACTATTATTTAATGTTTGTGTTTCGCATTCGTACTTGCCTGCCGACTTAATGAGAACTTCAGTTGTCTCCATTGTAAAAAACCGTACTGGTGACGTATCAGAGAGATCGAACTACAGACCAATATCATTGGCAATGACAATAGCCAAGATATTTGACAGTGTGCTTAACTCTACTCTAGAAAACCACTGTACGCCGCATGATGGCCAGCCCGGTTTCACGCGTGGTCTATCGGCATAAAGAGTAATAATGAGTTTAAAGCATACTGTCAAATATTACACAGACAGGCGCACACCGGTGTACGCCTGTTTCCTAGATCTGAGTAAAGCTTTCGATCTTGTCTCGTACGACATCATGTGACGTAAGTTAGAAGGCGTAGGTTTCCTGAGAGCTACACCGATTTAATATTGGTATAGTAATCAGGTGAACTATGTGAGATGGGCAAATGAATATTCCGAGCCATACAGGACGGAGTGCGGGGTGAGGGGGGCTGACATCGCCGAGGCTGTTCAACCTGTATATGGACGCACTAATTCGAGAGCTCAGCAGCATGCATGTCGGATGCCATATCGACAAGGTCTGTGTGAGCAATAAAAGCTATGCGGACGATATGGTTCTGCTGGCACCCTCAGTTAGTGCGCTGAGAGCTCTACTCGGTGTTTGTGAAAAATTCGCTGTCTCACGTGGTTTACTATACAATACCAAAAAGTCACATTTCATGGTGTTTAAGGCTAGCAGTAAATGTCCTAGTGTTGTACCCCCCATAAAGCTCTATAACGAACCACTAGAAAGGGTCTATTTTATTATTAAAGGAGACATTTGTGTCTATTTTTGATGAGTTTTAAATACCTTGGACATATTTTGACTGACAGTATTAAAGACGATGAAGACATTGAAAGAGAACGTAGTGCCCTACGTACTCAATACAATAATGCATTCAGGGCGCTGTTGCCGCGTCAGGCTGCCGCGCTACTGTAGCGCGTCTGCGATGTTTGCACTGGCGGGTGTGGATAGCTTTGATGCAATAATCAGAAAAAAGACCGCATCGTTGCTAAACAGAGTGCGCGGCAGCGGCCACAGTGTGCTGAGTGAGATTGCCGACAGTGGGGACTGTCCACTGATTAGACAAATGATCGCCAGGACAATGTCCTGCTTAATAATAAAGTATTAAGTACAAATTATATTACTAACATAGATGTAAGTTTTTCTTTACTAACAAATTCTATGGATCTTGTTGTCCGAAATAAACATTTTTTTAATTTATTTATATTTATTTATTCTGTGCTAAAACGAAGTATTAAACACTGAGTTATGTGTTTATTTGCTTGTAAATTATTTTTTATTATCAATATAAGATGGATTGTGGCTACGTCTTTGCTTATCTTTTACTTTTTATGTTCGCTTAATTTTAAAACAGCAGTATAACTCGGGGATTTAATTAATTTCAAAAGATTTTCTAGTTTACGGCTATTAATATGAACATGGTAGCGGCAAATACCTATATCTTATAATATAGTAAAAAAAATTTGCTCTAGTGTCTTTTTTTAATCCAGGGAAAACAAGGGAGTGCGTTTATATGGATTAAACGCCTCCCGGATGTCCTTTGGAGGTTTAAGCTGCTGGAAAGTTTAAGCGATCAACTATTTCGTGTTTATTAATATGGCCGCTCTTGCAAACTGATGTTTGCTGTTTTTTCTTAAAATTAAAATTGGTGGTTAGGAATTAAAATAATTTAGTAGCCTCAAAATGATATTTTTCGGTTATTCAGGATTAGAAGTTGACATTTTAGAAACAAAGTATAAATGACCGACAGAAAGATACATTCAGTAGAACAATAATTTTATAATACAAATGGTAGAAAACGGGCGCTAACGCCTGCACGGTATATAATGGACATTTTAGAATAGGTTGCAATGATTTTTTCCCTATACGCGAAAAACTGCAGCACTTGGTCAGCAGGACTGTGTAACGAACTTGCTACATCTTGTATATAACACCAGCGACAAATTAGCAGTATAATATTGCTGTGCTTCGTATGGAGAGTGACGAAAACCTGCGACCCATTTTACCCGTACCGCAGCATCCATCATTAATATTTAATGGGTAGTAAATATGTATGGAAACACAATTCATTACCATTCTATTTATATAAAAAAAACGAAACAGCTACTGCCGATAGAAGTAAACACTCAATGATATATGCGTATACATGTACATAAGTCGCTATACTACGCGTCGTAGACATACCCGTGACGTGTTGCCTTGTCAAAAATCACTTGCCGCAACTAACGAAGTTTTCACTTCAATAAACATAATAAAGATAAATTTTTAAATCAAGATTATTGAGCAAAATGGTCATTGAGCTAATACATCAATCATATATTACAGGAACATAGGCCTCCTGCGTAGATAGCCTCATAGAAGTAATATTTGCCATAGTTGGCACGCTTAACAAGCGTTTTGGCAACGCCAGTTTTTTTATTAATAATTTATTAAGTTGTTATTAAGAAGATGCTGCTACCCATCTCCTGTTTAAGTTTCGTAATTAATATTGATTAATGGAATCTCTTACGCTAGCCACTACTACACCGCAGAATAAGTAAGAGAAGTCTATGTTTAGCAGTGGATTCCGTCACAAGTCCTGTAATGATGAACGACAATAAAATGAATTATAATAAATTGTCATAGCTCACTGATCATATGCTTTGATCTCTCCCTTAAGGGATTTTCTTTGTAAGTTGATAATTTCAAGGATATTTAAATTAACATTTGAGTGTTTCATAATATTTTTAGGTAAGTTATTATTTTAGGTAAATATATCGGGTTTCACAAAATTAATTCTTGAAAAGCCTAACGATTTTCTATAGAGAAGTAAATGACCTACATATTTTCCATAAACTTAGTTTGGTTTTAGGTGTCCTCACATATTAATTTAAATGAGCAATAGAACATTTATTTCACATTTTTCTGAGGAAATATTTATCACATTACTGACAATTGTGCGCTAGTGAATCAAATAAAATCTCTTACTAAAACTATGACAAAAACAAGGCATTATCGAGAAGTGTTATAACATTCTATTTTGTTAAAGTGAACGAGGAAAAGAGAAAAAGTAATAAAACATTTTCAATGAAGATACACATAACGATTACAATACACTTTTCTGTGTCAAGTACCCATAAAGTATTTTATTATAACAATGTCTTTAAGAAATGATTTCACTTTTATTTAGAAATAACTTGGTAGCACAATGATTAAGCGGTTGGTTGTGAGAGTTTGCGGGTTCGCATTCCTCATAGATCAGCCATTTGTATAGCCTACAAATAATTATTCTAGGTCTGGATGTGTGACTATGTATAATGTATGTACGTAAAAAGATAAAGGATAGTTATGCACATAACATCATCATCAGCACTTTACTTATAATCTACTGTTGGCCTTTTCTATAGCTCGCCACATAGCACACACCTCAAACACAACTTCACGCATCCAGTCATCATCCTTACCTCATAAATCAAGATTTAGCGTAACGCCATGCACAAAGTTGGGAACATGACTGAAAGCGTCAATCCAGTCACAGTCCTAACCAAACATATAATGTTTATGAATATTCCAAACATTATAAACTTTTGTTATTGGTTGCATTATTTAATACCAAATTCATATGAAAAGTTGAATTATAACACTTAAAAAACTTATTTTAACGTAGTTAAAACACGTTTTATTAATTTACTTTGACAATATGAAAAAAAAACTACCTGTAACTTGGCAAGTTATTTAAAAAAAATGATCAATTTAATCAAAATTTCAAAATAGTATAACAATATGACCTAAAAAGACAGCGATCAGGATGCAGCTAAAACGTAGCGATTATATACTTCCTGGATGCAGCGTTGGGGTATCATATTATCAGCTTATGATTGTGAAATAGAATACGTACTAGGAATAATAACTGCGCGGGTAATTTATAGAGATTTTAGAAGACAACATGATTCAAAAATAAATCTAACGACTAAATTCCCGAACAAACATATTATTTATCTATATTTTTCACAAGATACGCTTACTATAATCAAAAAAATAGTGATACCGAAAACGATCAAATTTTAACTAGGCTACTTACTTATATAGACGGTTGACAACATGAGTGTAACATTGTTGGAATTAAACCATATTTTAATAAGAAAAAGATCTGTATGAGGAGCTATATCGCATGATACGGGATCACCATATACTTATACCAGACAGATGCAAGTTAAAGCTTTGAAGATACTACATGAACTTATAATGTGCATAAAAAGTCTTAAGATTTAACACTTAAATAACGTTTGCTGGGTATAGATAAAGCCGTCAAAAGGGCCTACCAGGTCTACACGGAGTGTGCCGATCACGCTTACTGCACCACGCCCGAAGTACCTGACTGTCGCTCGAACGTCCATGATCTCATACATATAAAACATATTCAAATAAAATTAGTTTTACGGATTTTATCGCGTATATTAACTTATTTTACATTCCCGACGTTTCGAGTACTTTACAGCACCCATGGTCATGGGGGGGACTGAGGTACCAATGTCGTAGTTAACCACGGCTACCTCCAGATTAAAAATTATCAATTTTGGTTACGATCTACGTAGTATGAACTTACAGTATTTTTTTTATAGGATAAGGGTGACGAACGAGCACACAGTCCACCTGATGGTAAGTGGTTGCTGCGGCCCATAGACATCTACATCTATTCTCTATTACAAATCAAAATGTAGATGCGTTGTCACCTGTGAGGACTAAAATGGAAAGCCTCATTTCCAGTAAAAATGGGCCTCCGGCCACCTGCAATCACCGAGCGAAACACAGGGGTAAACCTCTACTTCACGCTGGTTTTCTGTGAGTATCTTGAAGTCTTGCAGTTGTATGCTTGGGATGGGATTTATTTTGTTAATTATAGGATCCCAAGCAGATGATAGCACCCAATCATCTTCTCTATTGAAATTAGGATGTTTTTTTTATTTCAATAGCCTCGCGAATCATCCTTGATAGGAAACGGTATTCTTTAGCGAAGATTTGTGGTCTATCAAATCTAGTGTAGTGACGAGGGCGATCCTGTACGTGTTCACAGACTGCAGACTTCCCGGAGCGTCGATTCTTCACATCAGATATGTGTTCTTTCATCATCATCATTTCATCATCATTATAGCCTTTCACAAGTCCACTGCTGAACATAGGCCTCCCCCAAGAATCGCCACAAAGCACGGTCTTGAGCCACCTTCATCCATCGACTTCCTGCATGTCTTACCAGGTCGTCACTCCATCTCGTGGGGGGTCGCCCTACACTTCGCCTACTGGTACGAAGCTGCCACTCTAGAACCTTTCTTCCCCATCGGTTGTCGGTTCTTCGAGCTATATGGCCGGCTCACTGCCACTTCAGCTTACTAATCCGTTGGGCTATGTCGGTTACTCTGGTTCTACTGCGGATATCCTCATTTCTAACTTTATCACGCAGAGACACCCCGAACATAGCCCTCTCTATAGCTCGCTGAGCGACCTTGAGCTTTCTCATACAGCCAGCAGTGAAGGACCACGTCTCAGATCCGTAATTCATCACTGGCAACACGTACTGGTTGTAGAATTTCGTTTTCAGGTTTTGAGGTATGTCTAACGATAAAATGTGTCGTAGTTTCCCGAACGCTGCCTAACCGAGTTGAATCCGTCGATTGACTTCTCGGTCGACGTTGGACTTACCTAGTCGGACTATTTGTCCCAGGTAAACATACTCGTCAACAACTTCGAACTTAGTGCTCCCAACAACTACCGGCATAGGTGTGACATGGACGTTAAACGTGATTTTTGTTTTGTCCATGTTCATCTTAAGACCTATCCGTTGGGAGACACTATTGAGGTCATTGAGCATAGTACTTAGGTCCTCCAGCGATTCTGCCATAAGGACTATATCGTCGTCAAATCGAAGGTGAGTGATGTACTCGCCATTGATTATAATACCGCATCCTTTCCAGTCCAGTATCTTGAAAACGTCTTCCAATGCAGCGAAGAAGAGTTTCGGGGATATAATGTCACCCTGTCTTACACCTCTCTGCAATTGGATAGGTTCCCGAAAATCGTACATGTCAAATTGAAAAATCTTCTAACAATCACTGAGAATTTTCCCGATAATTACTTATCCAGGAAAAGACAACGAATATTTTAGGAGGACTGTATATATTCCACTGATAGATAGCATAAGGAGTAACCTACAGGACCGACTTTCTGCGGATACGATGAGCCTGTTCGGATTAGGCATTTTTATGCCAAAATCTGAATAAACAGAAGAAGATCTTCTTAATGTGACGAAATTTAAGAACTTTATTCCTATTTCTCGAGTGTTCCTGCTGCCACTCTCGTTACAGAGTATTAACTATGGATTTCAAAATGGAAACGAGAGCTCAAAGAAAGTACTGATACAAAATTTCCTAAGTGTGTGGTTTCTACAATCGACGTTTGCCACGATGATCTAAACCCAAATATAAATATAAAAATTATACGTGATAGAGCCATGTTACAGCTATATTAGTAGTATACTTGTAGCACGATTGGGTCGACTCGACCGGGGAAGGACCACGTTTTCACAGAATACCAGCGTAAATTAGCAGCTTAATGCTGCTGTGTTTGATATGGTGAGTGTACCACTACACTACACTTACAATTAGGTGGAATTTGTGCTCGATTGCCACCCTTGGAAATTCCGCTCAAGACTGATACTGCTCGTGGCAAGTAGAGCAATAAGATAAAGATGACCCCTGCCACGCTATCTGTGAATTTTTGTAAGGTCAGGGGATTTCATTCGAATATTAACGAAGTCCACTAGGTACACTATCTGAAGACGGCGAAGCCGACCGAGCTTTTTTACAACCGAGACGCAGGTTTGCTTTCCGGTCGATACTTCTCTGCTATCCGGGGTACAAATTATAATACTTGTACCTCGGGCTGGAGTCTGCGTATACGTCAGAGAAAACAGCTGTTCTTGACATCTCGGCAGTTTTGAAGGTCAGCGACGATCATCGTGTCTACGGGTGCCTCTATAGGTAATGCCGATACAGACCAACTCATCAACTACGTCCAAATCGCTGTAGACTCCGTGCTACAACAGGTACCATCTGCAGAGATCGTGATCCTTGCTGATTTTAACGGCCACCGCGCTGAATGGCTTGCTTCTCGTTTAATAACCGATCATACGGGAAGATCTGTTTATGAATTTGCCTTGGCATATGGTCCGACACAAATGGATACCTCACCTACGCGGATTCTAGATGTAGAGGATCATGCACGTTCCCTGTAGGAACTTCTGCAGACCTCTCATCCGGACGGATATCAGATTTCCATCGACGCCCCTCTTGACTCATTGGAGCATTGTCTGACCCAGACTATGGTGCCACTCACACTCCCATTGTCGTTGCGTTCTGCAGATCGCCGCCGTGTTTGGCACTATAAGTTGGCCGATTGGGACAGGGTGCAGTCTTTTTATGCACCCTTCCCTTGAGGACAAGGGCGGGTATGCTTCTCGCCGGATGATCCCAACGTGAGTCTATCACTGATGTCGTACTTCAAGGAATGGAACTTTTTATTCTGTCATCTGTGGTGCATGGTTTAGTGGTTCCTGTAAAAATGCATCGCGCTATAATAGAAGTGCTTCACCAGCGCTGTTAAAAAGAAGTATAATTTTGCCTTCAGGTCGGTACGATGTGGTTAACACAGCGCTCGGTGCGCATAGCACTACTCTCCCTAGATGTCAAGTCGAATGGGCCTGATGGAGTTCCTCCCATTTTGCTGAAGACGTGTGCCTAGTTGGCACCGGTTGTAACGTGTCTTTTCTAAAACTCTTTCTCCCTAGGCGTAGTCCCGTACTCAAATAAGATAGCTTTAGTGCACCAGATCTCTAAAAAATAACAGAAAATCGATCGCTCAGACCTATCCAACTTGTTCACCAAAACAATGAAAACCATAATGAACTGCCAGTTCATGAGGTTTAGGATCATCAACTGAAAAGTGACCGCAAGTGATCACCAGCTGAGCAACCCCGACGGAAATCGCGTCGGGGTTGCTCAACTGGGGATCATCTGGCATACCTGACTCATAAATCGGCGGAGGCAGAGAGGGAGACCCTGGCCGTTAGTTTGAACATAGCGAAGGCCTTCGATCGCGTTTGGCACAAAGCGCTTCTTTCGAAGCTCCCTTATTGTGGGCTTCTCGAGAATTTGTGCAACTGGATCAGCAGTTTTCTTGGAGGTTGGAGCAACTAAGTCGTAACAGAAGGTGCATGCTCCATTTACAAGACTATTTATGCTGGTGTTTAATAAGGCTACGTGTTATCACCTACACTGTTTCTCCTGCTTCTCAATAATATGTCGCAAACTATTAACGTGTACTGGTTATACTTAATACACCAGCTGTGTCTATATTTCTCAGGAAAACGTCGCCGAGTACCGGAACAAACTTGTTGTGTAATGTCTTGGATTGGGGCGACTAAATCTAATTAAATTCAATGCCCAGAAGACACAAGTTTGTGCGTTTACCACTAAAAATAACCCCTTTGTCATAACTCCTCAATTTCAGGACACTGCCCTTGTTACTTCAGCCAGTATCGGAACCTTCGGCGCTGACATATCTAATAACATGCAGTTTTGTGGTCACTTGGAAGAGAAGGCCAAATTGGCCTCTTGCTTGGTGTGCTCAACAGAGCGGGACAGCATTTCATGGCGGGGCACTGCTTGCAACTTTACAAGGGGCAAGTTCGGCCTAACATGGAATACTGTTCTCATCCCTGGGCGGGGGCTCCTTAGTACTAGCTCCTTCTACTTGACCGCGTCCAGTGCAAAGCGGCTCGAATCATCGACGACGAAGATGAGACGAGGAGATGTTGCATCCCTTTGCATTTTCTATCGCATTTACCACTGGGAGTGTTCAGCGGAATTGTTCGGGTTAATTCCATTCACAAAATTTCATCACCACTACTGTCGGACCGATACGACTTTGGGAGCTTCGAGAAACGAGCTTTCTCCTTTTTAAAAAGCCGGCAACGCCCCTGCAATTCCCCTGGTGTTGTATTTGTTAATAGGTGGTGGTCGACACTTGCCAACAGGTGAGTCGTATGCTCGTTTTTCCCAATCTTCTATATATAAAACATAATAAAACGAAGTAGACAAGTATCTTTAGCAATGTTATATTTATGTTCTGGAAGTGGGAGTAATTTTTGTGATGTCAGTTCGAGCCGTTCGCGATCAGGGCCAAAAAGTTATAACTCGAAATTTTTTTATACAACTAGGATAGTACATAATTTTTCGAACTTCATTCTTAGAGGCCGAGGAACCTCTTTAGCTTGGGGGCGCGGGGCACTGCCCTACCTAGCCCCTGACTTCCATTTGTATTATAATGTGTGGAATAAACTTTTGTATTGTGAAAAAAAGTCTAATTTACATTACATATTTTATTATTAGTGACCCCCTCCAAAATTTCAAGCTGCGACCGCGCCTGCTCAAGGTGTTATCAGTATTCCGAATTACTAACATATCTAAAAAAGCTAAAGAATCGTTTGCCTCTAACTCCATTGTGAACTGAATTTTAGGATTTATGGAGGTTAGATGTTCTAAACATGCAGTTACTTTATCAGGGCTTTTTCCTCAAAGTCTTCCATGAATATATCGGCGACAATGGGAGACATAGGGGAGCCCATCGCCACACCATCTACTTGCTTGTAAAACTCTTCCTTCCACAATAGGTCGTCAAATGTAAGGCAGTGGCTGAGTAATACTGCATATTCTACAGAAATAAGTTAATATACGCGATAAAATTCGTAAAACTAGTTTTAGTTAAATATGTAGTGTTCGCGTGAATATAATAAATAATCATATAAAACATATTTATTTCGAAAAAGGAAAAATAAAAAATCCAAAAATCGTTAATTTATATTTACATCACATATTTTTTGCGATTATAAACGTACATTTGCTTGCTTTGCTTTGTAGACATCGAAAACAGGCAGAAATCTATAAGACCTGACTATTCAGTTTTTTCAGACCACGATTTCCACTCGTACTTATCTAATTTTATGCAATTGTTTAACATACATGTATTTTATGAGGCCAATCGCTGCTACTTATTATTATAAGCAAAGCGATAAAGAAAATAACGAAAACCCAGTCATAAAGTTTGTAGAATCATAAATCGTTGAAAAAATGTTTGAAGTCATAGCAAGTCAGCTCGTGGCCTTGCATAGCTCGCAGCCTTACACAGTTTGCGTCTGTGACCAGCTCGCGGCCTCGCTTAGCTCGCGGCTTTGCACATCCTAGATTCAGATGAAGTTGTAAAAGCTAAAAGACTAACAGCACTAACATCTCGAAACATAGACGTACCAGCTAACGCTAGTCGTCTTACTTCAACCAAGTGAAAAACAGAACAAATTTTATTCGGCTGGCAAGTTAATACGTATTTTTCGTCCCACATACCTCTAAAAAAAATTTCTTTTCCGAAGTTACTATAATCTCAAATGTAGATTGTAGAAAAACGGTACATATTTTTTTTTACAAATCAATGCCATATTTATAATCTAAAAACGAATAGTTTTAATGAGTTTTCAATTTACTGAGATCTAAATATTTTTATTAGGTTTGTGATTCCCATCAACAAAACAAACGCGAGATTCCGTAAAACGCTCCCTCATTGTTTGCCATACACAAACACTGTAAGAGCTTCCTACTCTCCGTATATAAAGTCCGAGCATAAAAGGGAAATTTCATTTTATTTATCTATTTAAATTGTATTGTGAACTTCGTATGGAGCTCCTTTTAAATATGTGACTAAACATTTGTCTTTAATTTTAAGAAACTTCTATTTTGATAACCTGAAAGGTCTTACTTTTTATGGTCACTAATAATAATGATGATATAGATTTCGTTCACAGAGTTAAACCGCAGCGGTCATCTTACAATCAACCGCGCACGATCATCGCGCGTTTCAAACCGCGCCTCAATAAAGACAGATTTTTGTCTGCAGTGCGAAAATGTATGGACTTATCGTCAAAAGATATATTGTCTACCAGCAATCCCAAAGTCATATATGTGAACGAGCAGCTAACACCACGTAACAAAAAAATTTTCCTTAGAAGCAAAAGCGAAAGCCAGAGAATCTGCTTATCGTTACGTATGGACAAAAAATTGTCGGATTTACGTGCGACACAACGACAGCTCATCTCCACTGTTAATCTCCACCGCTTCAGATTTGAAAAAAAAATGTGTAGTCTTACTTACGTTATTAAACCAACTACCTGTATCTTTATCGCTTATTATCTTTTGGTTTCTTACTGTTTTGTATTTTTGTAGTCTTAAAATTAAAATTAAAACTTAAATTCAAATTTAAAGAATTATTTTCGAAACCCCATCTGCGTCTAAACACACACATACACATATACTACACACACACTTTGTTCATTAAATCAAAACATATTATACGCATCACTGACACATACACATTTAAATAAAACTAATTTTACGGATTTTATCGCGTATATTCACTTATTTTACATTCCCGACGTTTCGGGCACTTTTTAGCACCCATAGTCACAGGGGGGACTGAGGTGTATGACGTCCCAATGTCATGGTTAACAACGGCTACCTTCAAATTAAAAATTATTAATTTTTTCCGATCTACACAGTATGAACTTACAGTATCATGAAGTCTTGCAGTTGTATGCTTGGGTTGGGATTTAATTTTATTAATTATGGGATCCCAAGCAGATGGTAGCACCCAGCCATCTTCTCTATTGAAATTAGGATGTTTTTTTTTAATTTCAATAGCCTCGCGAATCATCCTGGGGAGGAATCGGTGTTCCTTAGCGAGGATTTGTCGTCTATCAAATCTAATGTAGTGACGAGGGCGATCCTATACGTGTTCACAGATTGCAGACTTCCCGGAACGTCGATTCTTCACATCAGCTATGTGTTCTTTAACACGGGCTTTTATGGATATTTTAGTTTGTCCTATATAAGAGAGACCACATTCACAATCAAGTTTTTACAATCCTGCATCTTGCAGAGGAATATTACACTTGACTGATGGTAAAAACTGACTAATCTTCTTCAGCGGCTTGAAGTTTGTTTTAATGGAAGCACGCTTCAAGATGTAGCCAATCTTGTCAGTGACACCTCTGACATATGGCAGTACAGCAGGCACTCGCTCGACTGTGGCCGGCTTCACTCGTTCACTGTGACGTAGGCGCGGGACCCGAAGCTTATTGTCGTGCAAAACTTGCTTGACGTGTTGGAGCTCGGCGGCCAGGTGTTTACTGTCACAGATCCCTCGTGCTCTCTGAAACAAAGATTTACCCACGATAGCTAACTGTGAAGGATGGTGGTGAGAATCACCGTTTAAATATCTATCTGTATGGGTCTTTTTTCTATACACAGTGTGGCTCAAGGTGTTATCAGGATTCCGAATTACTAACACATGTAGAAATTCTCTAACTCCATAGTGAACTGAATATTAGAATTTAAGGAGTTAAGATGGTCTAAAAATGCAGTTACTTTATCTAAAGGTAGAATTGTGAAAGTGTCGTCTACGTACCGCCTGTAGAATCTTGGGTTTACAGGAGAAGTAAGCAGGGCTTTCTCCTTAAAGTCGTCCATAAATATATCGGCGACAATGGTAGATACAGATGAGCCCATCGCCACTCCATCTACTTGCTTGTAAAACTCCTCCTTCCACAATAGGTAGCCAGATAGTAAGGCAGTGTCTGAGTAATACTGCATATTCTACGGGCATATTGTTTTCCTCTAGTCTTCTAGCAAAAATTGAGATGCAGTTCTCAACAGGTAAGCATGTGAACAGAGACTGCACATCAAAACTGATCATAGTTTCATTGTCTGCCAGATGTAGGTCTTTAATCTCGCTGACAAAATGGTAGGAATCCTTTGTGTGTGCTCTTGTATGTCCCTTGAGCGGTGAGAGTATATTCGCTAAGTGTTGAGCCAATCTGTAAGTTGGTGAATCGATTTAGCTCACTATGGGACGTAGTGGAGCATTGGGCTTGTGTATTTTTGGTAACCCATACAACTTCGGTGGTACACAATTATTCACTAGTTGCGACTCTAATAATCACACTTTATATAATAAGCTAACTTACAAATATTACATAACATAACTATATGTATTACATAAATGTATTAAGGCTTTAAGAAGCCTGAATGACCTTGACGAAACGGCGACTGCAGAGATTTTAGCCGACGTCAACACCGTCTAGCGACTGCTTTCTGTATTACATTTTTTTTATAGGATAAGGGTGACAAACGAGCACACAGTCCACCTGATGGTAAGTGGTTGCTGCGGCCCATAGACATCTACATCTATCCTCTATTACAAAATGTAGATGCGCTGTCACCCGTGAGGACTAAGATGGAATGCGTCATTTCCAGTAAAAAGGGCCTCCGGCCACCTGCACTCACCAAGCGAAACGCAGAGGTAAACCTCTACTTCACGCTGGTATTCTGTGAGGTCGTGGTACCACCCCGGTTCGAGCCGGCCCATCCGTGCGACAGCAAAAGCTGCCGCGTGGCTCTACCACTGTTAAAGTTACTTAGAAAAGTGCAAAGATTAGTAGAGTGCAGAGGTGAAAAGTATATAAGTGATATATTGCCTATTATGCTTGCGCATCACTGAAAGTTATTTCGCAGTTAAGCATCTTTAATTACATTGCACAGAGTGGTGCTGCAGCTTCGTCAAGTAAACATCACGAGCTATCAAATGTTTAAGTTTTAAGTATGTAAGAGTTTTTATTATATTTGAATCACATTTATTTGTGTCGTATTAGTAGCGCTGCGTCTAAGTGCACGCTATATATTTCGGTGTGATTCCCAACAGCACCAATGAAATGTTTAATTGCAATTTTAAGTGCTGATTTAGCACGTGCTCGGCGGTGAAGGAAAACATCGTGAGGAAACTTGCATGTCTGAGGAATAACAAAAAAAATTATATTACGTGTGAAGTTCACCAACACGCATTGGGGCAGCGTGGTGGACATTTCCCAGCTCTAAAACCCTCTCTGAAATAATACGAGTCCTGTGCCCAGCAGAGGAAATTACATAGCCGTTACTTTACTTTTGTATCGTATACATATGCAATATTCATATTAGTTTCAGGTACAGAAGGCCTAATGCTGAGAAAAATATCATGTGGAGACTACGAAAGCGTAAAACATATTTGTACCTAGTTAAAATGTTCTAGAAATTGTCAGTCATTTCATACGCCACATTTTCTATACAGTTTAGAACGTTTCAGATAGGGCAAAATAAAATAAAAGGAAAAAATAAAATAATTAAAAATATTATGAGTATGATTTATTAATAATATATACATATAGCATGTACATTTATAGGTATTTACAATAAAAATAATAAAGACGCTGCAAGGTTCAACTGATAGTGTTTCTTGTAAACACTATTGTAAAACTGCTGTTCTAATTTTTATAGTCTAGTTTTTAGTAGTCAAGATCACTTCATTGATTACACACTACAACGCTATTCATTAATTTGTTCTTGATGAAATTCCACCAAGCTAACATCAAATAGTAATCAATTTATATAAAATACCTGGACCATACTGTCCTACATCCTCAGTATTTCGTAATGGTTCGTATTATGCGTTGAAAACGTTCGTATTATCAGAAAACACATGAACAGCATTTTTCGTTCATAACAATAAAATAAAAATGTAAATTCCACTTTCGTTGTACTGAACCTCGCCCTTATTATCTTACATTATGTAAATGGTTAGGAAAATACGCCAAACCCCCTTTAAAAATGTCGGGAACCTTTATCTGCACAAAACAGGCGCACCTGTAACGACGTGTCTCCTCTCTTCACATAATAGTTACACGCCATTTCTCGAGTATTACTTTGTTTCTATAAGCATGTTTCGGATACAACATTTACTTCAAACCTTGTTACTTTTATGCGACGATACTGATATGATGCCGGAATCTATTTAGATGTCTTTTTCCTTACGATCGATAAAAAAAATGTATAAAAATAAATGTGTTAAAATAAATATTGCAAAACTTCCTAAAATAAAATAAATATAAAGTTTGATTATTATATTTCTTTGTCTATATATATATTATATTTTCATTAAGTGAAACAAATTTTTACGGATTTAATTGCGTTTAATTTAACATTTTAATTCCCGGCGTTTCATTTCTCTTCTTCTTCATATATATACCTAGTCTGGTCATAAATTATGTCACATGTTTAATATAAAATAATTGAAACAAGTTTATTCATTATGTAACCATTTATATACCAAAATGAACTTAACAAAACATAGATCCTTATGACACTAAAGTTTATTCAAAATGACCTCCGTGATTTTGTATACAGGCCTTCAATCTGCGCGGCCAGTTGTCTATCGCAGCACGAACGAGGTCCATGTCAATATCGGCGACTGCCTTAATCAAGGATGTCTTGGGTGACTCCAAATTGGGATGAGGCTTTGAGCACGCCGTTTCCTTCAAGTGTTGCCATATCTTGTAATCTAATGGATTCAAATCTGGACTGGAGGAGGGCCAGTCCTTGTGTCGGATGAAGTCGATTTCACGCGCCGCCAGCCAGTCTTGTGTGAATCTTGTTGGAATACCCAGTGCCTGTTATTGAACATGGTATGAGAAACAAGTTCCACAAGGTTCGTCAGGACTGTATTTTGATACACAACTGCATTCGTTTTTACACCTTTCTTACAAAAATTTACCTCTGTTAAGCCCCAATAAGAAACTCCCAACCATACCATGAGCGAGAATGGAAAATGACCTCGTAGAACACGCGGAAAACGGTTGCTCGCTTCTTCACTACTGTGTGCATACACCTTATCATTTTCTTTGTTGTAGCTCTCTTCTACGGCAAAAATGTTTTCATCCGAAAAAAGAATTTCCCGATATTTTTTCCCGCGTACCGCTTCAACAAAGCGCGGCATCTCTTCAGTCTCAGGTCCATTAGACGAGCATTCAAATGATGTTCTGTTTTTCTTCGATATTCCCGAAGCCCTTAGTCTTCATTTAACACCCTTTTCACCGTGGTTCTACTTAACTCCATCTAAAGGGCCAACAGTTTCTGCTTACGTTTGGGATTTCTTTGAATTCGCGCCTTCACAGCTTTTATCACTGCTGGAGTCCTAACAGACCGAGGGCGACCACTTCTTGACCTGTCATCTACACTAGAGCCTTCATTGTATCGTTTGATGGTACGATAAACGAATCTTTTGGTTATATTCAAATTTTTCAGTATGTCAAATATTTTGAATTGGCGCGTAACCGCAACGATGCAACGCAAAAACTGCAACACGGTCTTCTTTAAACGTCCACTCCATATTTAAAAATGAGTAAAATTCTAAAAAGTATACAGTTTTATTTTCATGAAAAATTCGAATTTCGAATTCAATAAACTTTTTTGTGGCCAGCATTCTAATAGAAAAGTTTTTACTGTGTGACAATACTTATGACGTGACTGTGTATATAAATATATAGTGAAACGCCTCCGAAAGCGAAGACAGACGATAGTACTATCGATTCTTTTGATGATGAGTCAGAAAGAACATCGTTCCCGAGGAAAAAAATCATCTTTTCACGACGTTTTATTAGCTTGATTCAAGCTCCATCATGTTAGTACAGCTAAATGAAACGGTTATTTCATAAAAAAATATGAAAATACTTCAACATAAAACCAACAATGGAATTACAATCAGCTGACTAGGGGCCAATGTACGTCCGGACGCCGAATTCGCGTGGCCCGCAGCTAGTGATGGTACCACAATACCTAATAATTTACATCATCATTCATCATTTGCCACTGTGCTTGTCTCACCCTAGCCACTTTATTCACAGGTTATATAAACCAAATACCTAGTTTGATTCCCGGCTAATGAGAAAATTACTTAAATGAAACGTTAACAAGGTTAGAATCATGCTGTTTTATCCATTGTGTAAGTATGTAAACATTGAAAACCAGAATGACTGGCATTGTTACTTAACCACTGCAGTATTTTCCTATAACACTACCCCTCATACCACTACTACATATACACCCTATGAATTACTATATGGACATACACCAACAATACCTAATTCTTTATATAATACGAGTAACGATACAACTTATCATGAATACATCCGCGCATTACAATATCGCATGAATCTTAGTCGACAAAAAGCATTACATAATCAAAAGTAAAGGAACGTCAAAAAATATTATGATACAAATAGTAAAAATATATCCTACTAAACAAGTGATATGGTTTACTTAAAATGTCACCATAGACTTCGCAAAGCCTTATCTGGAAATTCCCTTATAAAATTATTAAATTATATGGCAAACATAATATACCTCTTCTCATAGGTCGTAAGCATGTGAAATAACATATCACTGAAATTAAACCAGCTCATCCCTAATTTCACTTTATTTTAGGGCCATAAGCCACCAACTCAACGCTGAAACTCAAATTCTACCTATTAGTACAATAGTCCAGGTATTTATTTCGATCAAATAACTACAATTAATTTTTATAACGAGTTTTGGAATGTTGTAACGCATATAGACGTAGTTTCACTTAAGCTACATCTAGACAATATAAATTCACTTATAATCAAAACTGCAACGCTCTGCGATAACTACGTGGTTTCGTTGAATGTAATAAGCCTACATATTCCACAATACTATCATTAAAATCAAGAACAATGTCACATTATCAATTATGGTAATTACTATTCATCATTTACATACTTCTTGATTATTTGTTTTATTTTATATGTTATCTATAAAATGTTATGTTGCTTTATTAAGAGAAATAATGATTCTTGCTGCTGCATACAAATATTTAATCAGTGCAATACATGGCGGATTATTAAACACGAATCGAAAGTTAGTAATTCTATTGAGTTAACTGAAGTCTCATCATAAGATGATGATAAAAATGATTTTATATCCTTACCCAACATGCCAGTACAAAATCAAATGAAAAGAACATTTGGTAAATTCAACTTATCAAATCGAAACTTATGTAATAATTAATTACTATATTACTAAACTATGCTTCTACCATAACGTTTTATGTTACATTAGAATTTAAGTTTATACAAAAAATAAATCTTAGCATTAATTCAACACTGAATATTCTACTATTTCATTATTCACTGAATCTTTTACTATTTCATTGTTCACTGAAACTTATAAGAAATATACTAGTTCATAATGTCAATAAATAAGTTTTAATAATTTTGTGTAGATATTGATTATCATCACTCATCATTACAGCCTTTCATAAGTCCACTGCTGAACATAGGCCTCCCCCAAGGAATGCCACAAAGCACGGTCCTGAGCCACCTGCATCCATCGACTTCCTGCATGTCTTACCAGGTCGCCACTCCATCTCGTGGGGGGTCGCCCTACACTTCGCCTACCGGTACGAGGCTGCCACTCGAGAACCTTTCTTTCCCATCGGTTGTCGGTTCTTCGAGCTATATGGCCGGCCCATTGCCACTTTAGCTTACTAATCCGTTAGGCTATGTCGGTTACTCTAGTTCTACTGCGGATATCCTCATTCCTAAGTTTATCACGCAGAGAAACTCCGAGCATAGCCCTCTCAATAGCTCGCTGAGCGACCTTGAGCTTCCTCATACGTGTAGTGGCGGTCAAGAATATCCACTACCCCATATCCTCCCGTGGGTGTCGTTAAAGGCGACAAAGGGAAACAGGCAGGAGATGGGCAGCAGCATCTTTCTGATAACAACAAACTTACAATAAAAAAACTGCGGTTGCCAACCCGCTCGCCAAGCGTGGCAACTATGGCAAATACCCCCCCCCCCCCCAATGACTAAAGCAACAAACAGACGGCCCCCAGTCCCCGGCGGCCCCGCTATTCCTGGCTACGGTAGCGACGTACAACGCACGCACCCTGAGAACTGACGAGAAGATCGTGGAGCTGGAAGAAGAGATAGACAAGTTGCGCTGGCATATTATAGGATTATCCGAAGTCCGAAGAGAGGGGGAGGACACGGTAATCCTCGAACCCGGCAACTTGCTCTATCACCGGGAGGGCGACTATCTGTCCCAAGGAGGTGTCGGATTTATCGTCCACAAGTCTCTCATTAACAACGTTGTAAAGATTGGGAGTGTGTCGACGAGGGTTGCGTACCTTATACTCAGAATCACCAAACGGTATTCGCTGAAGGTCATACAGGTTTACGCACCAACATCGGCACACCCCGATGAGGAGGTGGAGGAAATGTATGAGGATATCTCTAGAGCCATGCATTCCTCCAAAACCCAATATACGGTGTTAATGGGAGACTTCAATGCAAAACTAGGCACAAGAGAGAACGGTGAGCTGAAAGTAGGGAAATTTGGAATAGGGCAAAGGAACCCACGGGGCCAGCAGCTGGCCGACTTCATGGAGAAAGAGGGACTCTTTATGATGAACTCTTTCTTCCAGAAGCGGCCCCACAGGAAGTGGACCTGGTCGAGCCCCGACGGTTCGAAAAAAAATGAGATTGACTTCATTAAGACGACCAGACGACAACTGTTCAGTGATGTCTCCGTGATCGCGAGGGTGAAAACTGGTAGCGATCACCGAATGGTTAGAGGCACACTGAATCTAAACGTTAAGTTGGAGAGGTCTCGTCTAATGAAGTCAAGGCTCCGTCCCACTCGTGCTCTGTTCCAAAGTCCCGAAACCTTTCAGCTCGAGTTACAAAACCGTTTTCAGTGCCTAGAAGACTGCAGTGAAGTGGACGATATGAATGACAAGCTCGTGGAAACTGTCCATGCGGTCGGAGCTAAGTTCTGCAAGACCCGCCGCAGAAGAACACAAAAACTCTCCGATCACACTCTTAATCTCATGGCTGTTAGACGGGAGATGAAGCTACATTCTTCAACAGACTTGACAGCATACAGGCAACTGAACAGACAGATCTCCAAATTCATGCGGCGGAACTTACGCAACTTCAATACAGCTCGTATTGAAGAAGCGATCGAGCGGAACCAAGGCTCCAAAGTCTTTGCCAGAGATCTGTCTGCCAGAAAGAGCCAACTGTCAAAGCTGAAGACAGAATGTGGCAGCATCGTTTCCGGGACACCTGAGATTTTGAGTGAGATTGAGAGGTTCTATGGGCAGCTGTACACGTCATCGTTGGAGCCACACGCAAGTAACGATCCAAGAGCGAGTCTCATCCGACACTATTTCAAAGATATGCTCACTGACCTCAATAGATATTGATTAAGAATAGTCCTAATTTTACTTCGTCTTTGTATCACGTCAATTTGATTTTATAATAATAATAAATATTTGAACTAATTCTATTTTACTATTTTATGATTATTTTTGTATTCAAATTATTTCTAATTTTCACTGTATTGTTTGTAAGACTCTGCTCATCCCTTATTTAAAAGAAGGATGAACTCCGTCAAAAGATGTTATGTCCAACCCTAGTTAGTTAGAAGTGCGGACTCGATTATTTTATTTAGTATATAAGCGTAGTGTTTGAGGTAATCGAGGCAGTGCAGCTCCAACCTATTTTAAGTGCGTATCGCACACGGCGTTCGCGGCTTTTATACATTTTTTGTATTATTTTAATATTGGGGAAATAAACCAAAAGAACTTCCGGGATTGGGTGTAAATTTTTTTTAAAAACACCTTCAGAGCGGCCCCCCTAACAGCACGAAGCATTTGTTTTGGCGGGATTGATTATTTTTTTTAGTTTTTGGTACAGCTCAGTGTTAACTTAAATAACTTCACTTAAATATGTAACGTTATAGTGAGGTGATAAGATTTAAGTTTTGCTGTATTATAAGTTGTTTTTTGTAACTTGTTGATAAATAAATAAATAAACTACCACGTGCAAGTGTGCGACAGTTCAATCGTTTTGTTTGTTAAATTCTTGTTATTACGTTTTGCGTTTTTCGTTTTTTTTAATAATTCCTAATATGTAGGCATGTTTATAGTGCTCGTGAATACAGCAACATGTTAATGTATTTTGAAGAATGTCATAAGTCCACGAAGGATTTAGATCGGTAAGCTGTTTCATACCTATTTTTTAAAGAACTTAGTTCGGAACTCATCTGAATAGATACATAACTGAATACATCAGAATAATAAACATACCTACACGATGGATAAAAAGCATGACTCTAACCTTGTTAACATTTCATCTAAGTATTTTTTTATTAACGAGTAATCGAACCACGTATTTGGTTTTTTTTAAGGATAGGGTGACAAACGAGCACACAGTCCACCTGATGGTAAATGGTTGCTGTAGCCAATAGAGATCTACATTAATCCTCGTCTGTGAATCAAAATGCAGATGTGTTGTCACCCGTGAGGACTAAGATGAAATGCCTCTTTTCCAATAATAATGGTCTCCGGTTTTCTACACTCACCATACGAAACACAGCAATGTTAAACTGCTATTTTACGCTGGTATTTTGTGCGAGCGTGGTCCTTCCCCAGTCGAGCCGACCCATTCGTGCTACAGCTATACTGCTAATAAAGCTGAAGCATGGCTCTACCACGTAAAATTTGGTTTATTTAACCTGTGAATAAAGTGGCTAGGTGGAGGAAGGACAGTGGTAAAATAGTAGGTTAAGTAGATAAGTTAGGTTTTTAGACAAGTATTGTAAATTATTAGGTATTGTGGTACCATTGCTAGCAGCGGGGCGCGCGAATTCGGCGTCCGGGTGTACCATGACCCCTAGTCAACTGATTTTAATTCCATTGCTGGTTTTATGTTTAAGTATTTCTATGATTTTTTTATGAAATTATCGTTTCATTTAGCTGTGATAATATGATGGAGCGTGATTAAAGTTATTAAAACGTTGTGAAAAGATGATTTTTTCCTCGGATCGAATTCATTTGTGACCCATGATCCTTAGTACTATCATCTGTCTTCGATTTCGAGAGCGTTTCACAAAAACCCGGTATAGACTGTAACATTATCATGTCTTTACAAAAAAACAGCCTAAAACATCTAAAGGTACAAAAACATAAACTAAATTTCTAGAAGTTGAAAGGGTTTAGAGAAATAATAATTTGTTGAAACCTATGCATTTCAAAACAATTAGATTCCCAATTGATGATTATTTTATAAGTAATGTACTTACTGTTAGAAAGCTATATACAGTAAGGAATCCATATATATGCCTTAAATGAAACCACAAGTAATACTAGTCGATAGAAGTGTATAAAAATTAAATCTTAAATTAAAACCCGTAACTTAAAAAAGTAAAATTTTCAAACAAAATAAATATTAAAATAAATTCAGTACAAATAAACACTCTGTTTAGACTACGAATCTTGACCCCTTGGAAGAGTGGCAACCTTGCACGCGGGGGCATGGCAGTACGTCGCCAGCAGCGTTTGTAGGCACGGCTTTTTATTCGTTTGGCAATGTGCGACGTAATAAAAACTTACTAAAGCCTTTATGTATTTTTACCGTCCCTTTTTGAATGAATTTTGGTGGCATTCGTCATACAATAAAACCATGTCTGTATACTCGGCCGCACTGTAAAAATGCTGTGGTTTTGGCATTTTCCGTAGCCAATACATACACACAAAAAGTCAAGTTGTGTCAATACCACAGTAAAAAAATGATAAAAACAAACGTACTTAAAACACTATTTACACACACAAAGTCATTTAACTAATAAGTGTCTGTTTCACCGTAAAAAAAAAAGTTTGACTAATTGTATTCATCTTACAAAAAATGAATCACTTGAAGCGATGCGCGTAAGCAGCGAAACGCACCGGTATCCTGGAAGATTCGCAGTGAACTGGAAACAAAACTTCCAAATTCCAAAATAGCTAAAATAATAAAAGTAATAAATAGGGCGTGCACAAGGTGCAATTAAAGTTTATCGATATTTTCTTCTACTTCTACTACAAGACATTTGAATACAAGTAATTTTGATTTTTAATTTCAAAACAGTTGACAAAGTTCCCCGTGTAGTGGCGGGTAAGAATACTCACTACCCCATATCTTCCCGTGGGTCGTAAAAGGCGACAGAGGGAAACTGAGGCAGAGGATGGGTAGCAGCATCTTTCTGATAACAGCAAAACAACAATAAAAAACTGCCGTTGCCAACCCGCTCGCCAAGCGTGGCAACTATGGCAATGGGGTATATTGATATGTAGTAACGAACCATGATATTAACGAAAAGACGGCCCCCAGTGCCCGGCGGCCCCGTTATTCCTGGCTACGGTGGCGACCACGATAACGCCGGGGCAGGTGGTGCTAAGAATCTCCGGTGGAGGTTTGGTTGCCACCTATGACGACTCGATCTGGCAACATATAACGCACGCACCCTCAGGACTGACGAGAAGATCGTGGAGCTGGAAGAAGAGATAGACAAGTTGCGCTGGCATATTATAGGATTATCCGAAATCCGAAGAGAGAGGGAGGACACGGTAATCCTCGAATCCGGCAACTTGCTCTATCACCGGGAGGGCGACCATCTGCCCAATGAGGTGTCGGATTTATCGTCCACAAGTCTCTCGTTAATAACGTTGTAAAGATTGGGAGTGTGTCGACGAGGGCTGCGTACCTTATACTCAGAATCACCAAACGGTATTCGCTGAAGGTCATACAGGTTTACGCACCAACCTCGGCACACCCCGATGAGGAGGTGGAGGATATGTATGAGGATATCTCTAGAGCCATGCATTCCTCCAATATCCTCTATACGGTGTTAATGGGAGACTTCAACGCAAAACTAGGCACAAGAGAGAACGGTGAGCTGAAAGTAGTGAATTTGGGAATAGGACCAAAAGGGAAGCAAAGGGGCCAGCAGCTAGCCGACTTCATGGAGAAAGAGGGACTCTTCATGATGACCTCTTTCTTCCAGAAGCGGCCCCACAGGAAGTGGACCTGGTCGAGCCTCAACGGTTCGACAAAAAGTGAGATTGACTTCACTATGACGACCAGACGACAACTGTTCAGTGATGTCTCCGTGATCGCGAGGGTGAAAACCGGCAGCGATCATCAAATGGTGAGAGGCACACTGAACCTAAACGTAAAGTTGGAGAGGTCACGTCTAACGAATTCAACGCTCCGTTCCCCTCTTGCTCTAATCCAAAGTCCCTAAACCTTTCAGCTCGAGAGCTACAAAACCGTTTTCAGTGCCTAGAAGATTGCAATGCAGTGGACGATCATATCGTCGTCGAGCTGAATGACAAGCTCGTAGAAACTGTCCATGCGGTCGGAGCTAAGTTTTGCAAGACCCGCCGCAGAAGAACATAAAAACTCTCCGATCACACTCTTAATCTCATGGCTGTTAGACGGTATATGAGGCTGCAGTCTTCAGTAGATTTGACAGCATACAGGCAACTGAACAGACAGATTTCCAAATGCATGCGGCGGGACTTACGCAACTTTAATACTGCTCTTATTAAAGAAGCGATCACACGCCAGAGCCACATGAAAGTGTGAGTAACGATCCAAGGGCGAGTCTTATCCGACACTATTCCGATGATATCCCGGACGTCAATCTGAGCGAGATTAGAATGGCTCTCTAGCATTTTAAAAACGGCAAGGCCCCAGGCATGGATGGAATTAAAGCGGAGCTTCTGAACGCGGGTGAAAAACCGGCACTTGAAATCCTTCAGAAGCTCTTTAATTCCGTCCTCCATTGTGGCACTACACCGGAGGCGTGGAGCAGAAGTGTGGTGGTCTTATTCTTCAAGCAAGGTGACAACGCTCTCTTGAAGAACTACAGACCGATTTCCCTTCTGAGCCGCGTCTACGTGCTGTTCTCGAGAGTCATTACGAATCGTTTCGCGCGCGGACTTGACGACTTTCAGCCTCCCGAACAAGCTGGTTTCCGAAAAGGCTTTAGCGCCATAGACTACATACATACCCTTCGACAAATTGTACAGAAGTCCAAGGAGTACAATTTGGCACTATGTCTGGCGTATGTAGACTATGAGAAAGCCTTTGATTCCGTCGAAATTTGGGCGGTGCTGCAGTCCCTTCAGCCATGTCAGGTTGACTGTCGGTATATCGAAGTGCTGAAGTGCTTGTACAGTAGAGCTACGATGGCTATCCGAGTACAAAACCAGAGTACGAAACCTGTCCAACTGCAGAGAGGTGTAAGACAGGGTGACGTCATATCCCCGAAACTCTTCACCGCTGCTTTGGAATACGTTTTCAAGCTTCTGGACTGGAAAGGATACGGTATTATCATCAATGGCGAGTACATCATTCACCTTCGATTTGCCGACGATATACTGCTTATGGCAGAATCGCTGGAGGACCTAAGTACTATGCTCAACGACCTCAATAGTGTCTCCCAACGGATAGATCTTAAGATGAACATGAACAAAACAAAGATCATGTTTAATGTCCACACCTATGCCGGTAGATGTTGGGGAAGCTCGAAGTTGTTGACGAGTATGTTTACCTGGGACAAATAGTCCGACTAGGTAAGTCCAAGTTCAACCGAGAGGTCAATTGGCGGATTCAACTCGGTTGGGCAGCGTTTGGGAAATTACGGCACATCTTCTCGTCAGGTATACCTCAAAACTTGAAAACAGAACTGTACAACCAGTGCGTGTTGCCAGTGATGACCTATGGTACTGAGGCGTGGTCCTTCACTGCTGGCCGTATGAGGAAGCTCAAAGTCGCTCAGCGAGCTATGGAGAAGGCTATGCTCGGGGTTTCTCTGCGTGATAAACTTAGAAATGAGGGTATCCGCAGTAGAACCAGAGTGACCGACATAGCCCAACGGATTAGTAAGCTGAAGTGGCAATGGGCCGGCCATATAGCTCGAAGAACCGACAACCGTTGTGGAAAAAATGTTCTCTAGTGGCGGCCTCGTACCGGCGGACGAAGTGTAGGGCGTCCCCCCACTAGATGGAGTGACGACCTGGTAAGATATGCAGGAAGTCGATGGATGCAGGTGGCTCAGGACCGTGCATCGTGGCATTCTTTGGGGGAGGCCTATGTGCAGCAGTGGACTTGTGAAGGGATGTAATGATGATGATGATGATGATGATGATGAACAGTTGAGAAGTTATTGATTGTTAAAAAAAGTTTATTTTTGTACAATTGAACTTACGAAACTACCGTTTTGTGACTTCCTAGGAAACGGGTAAGTAAGTATGACTTTTTTTAATTGGTGGTTTTTATGGGTTTTTATCATGTAAAATAATTTATTATCTCTAAATCTACATGAACACACTTATGAAATCTTTAAAGATTAGTTTTAAATACTAAGGTCGTAGTGTTTTAAGAATTATCATAACAACACCATAAGTCTAAAAACACGATGCCCTAAGAATTTAAAGCTAAACATTTTTTTTGTTTATCGATCATTACTCCCTTTAAAAGAATCTCATGGTCGATAACAGGTGTCCTACGACACAAGCGTACGTACATGGTCTCACGTCGTAATAGTTTGCACTGTGTGGCAACGTCGCTTTTTAATATTCAAGGATTCAAGTTCATTGAGTCATTGACTGACCAATTCTATAGAGGGTTCAAATTTGCTTAAAATTAAAACTACTTTTTGACCCAATTACTGGACCGATTCCTTTTTTTTTTGTATATCGTCAGCAAAGGCGATAACAAGTATGTGGTTTCATTTTTTGCCTATATGTGGGACCCATTCTGTATAATATTTAATTCTAAGACTATACACGCACACGTGAACGCACACGCACACGCACAACACACGCACATGTACACGCACACGCACACGCATACGCACACGCATACGCACACGCACACATACACGCACATGCACACGCACACGCACATGCACACGCATACACGTGCGTATATACATACACCTTTTGTGCGATTGTTATTAGAATTATTTGAATTTTTTGTAAGTAAATAAAAAGTAATTTTTGCACTTTGTAATGATGAAACTTGCGATATAAATATTAGATAAAATTCCGCTATCCTCAATAGACATAAATCTCTTTTCCCTGCACCTGTGTCTTTCATACCGTATTTGCTGGGCCAGAAAATGCATGCCTTGGGCAGCTGAGAAATTATCCAGGTGACAGTTTTCAAGTGTAAGTGTGTTGGTATACGTACACAACAGATTCTTAAAACCAAACTCTGAATATAGTCAGCAGAATAAAATACTTAGCACCAAAGAGTATATAGTTATTAGTTGTGTTACATTTATTATACACAGCTTTCTATTGAACACCACAGTGTAAACAAACACAACGATAAAAAATCCGCCCTATCCGCGAGATAGAGATCCTAGTATGGGAGTAACACTTTTAAAATGAGACAAAGCGGGTACGCAAAAATAAGCACATATTTAAAATAATAATACCAAGGTTGAGAGTGGATACTGAATAATTTTTCTTATGTATACAATTCATCATTATCACCAATAAAACAGGGTCAATATTTTACGTCCACACAGTACAGTGCAATTACAATTCTACTACACCATAATTGATACGTTGCTTGTATGTAAAGCTATAAGCGTAACTGTAAAATAACTCTACTTGATACTGCACAGAGCAAAATTAGTTAAACAATACTGTGTATACAACGTATTGTTTGTTTTAATGTATTTGGTGAAATGAGGAACATATTTTGATTAATTAATAGCACATTTATCCAACCAAAAGCGACCAACGTACATATTATTTCAACACTTTGGGGCAATTTATGATTGTTAGTAGTGTACTTGTGATGAGCTGTAATAATGATGATGATTTGAAAATTCAGATGATTAAGTTATAAGAAATCGATGTGCTTCATAATTTATTATCACAATTAAATGTTAAGTGTTTAAAGTAAAATCGAACATCTTAAAAAGGAAACACCTTATGTAGAATAATAATTACCATAACATTTAAGTAAAATATATTATTGTTGTTTCTCTACACTCATATATAAAATATGCTCGAGACATGCATGATTCAAAATTAGAAGTTGTTACAAATTTATAACTAACTTACAGTCTACAATACTAATAAGTATTAATCGATATAAAGATATTGAATAGTGCACCGACACATAGATTTTGTATCTATACAGAGTTATTTTGCAATAACCGGGCAAATTTGCAGAGAAAAATCAGAATAAGTAATATAGGCAATTAGTCAAAAAAAAAGAGAATTAAAAAAATCTCAAAAAAATCTCTGTCCTTTTTATCTTTTAAATTGCAAAATGCGTTGTAATGCATTATCTGGCAGCAATAGTCAGCACGGCCGTACTATCCTTTTCTCGAAGCAGTTCAGGCAATTTTCGAAACCCTATAACTTCGTTGTGGATAAAACTAGAAGCCAGAATTTATTTATCAATATTAAAAATCTTTTATGTTTTAAATAAATAAATTGACTTGGCAATCGCACTAAACAGTCTAATTTAATATAATATGTATTACTTGAGAGATACATTGCGTTTTCATGCGATGGCCAAGTCAATCTATTTATTTAAAACATAAAAGATTATTAATATTGATATGGTCACTATAAGATTAGGTTACCTAATTACGTAATAAATTGAGACAGAGGGACCCTTAAGTAGGGACTGAATAAATTAACCGACTTGATATTACATGGATCTCACAACATTTTACGGTAGAAAAACTGAGTTGCGAGACGTGGTTTTTTTTTACAAGTTATGATTTTGATGGCATTTGAACTGATTGTCATTCTATCTAACGTTTACTATTTTACTACGCACTCACACATTCGCAAGGGCCGGCAAAACGTTGTGAACTGAATCGTAGGCAGAGGAGCACGCGTAGTTGTTGCCCATAAATCACATTCAATTTGGGATAATTTTAAATATAAGTAGAAGCCCTAAATATTCGAATTTTCAAAAACTGTAATAACGGTATACCGTTATACAGTTTATATAGTTACCGTTTTATAATAATATATTAATATTTAAATATTTTAACTTAACTTTAAAATATAAGTATACTCTATGAAAAATAACCCTGTATAATTATGATTAGTATCGCCCACACCTTTTAGTTTGAAGTAGTAGCTCACAAGGGATCAAAAGTATCACAGGGACTCAAGATACCTACCACAAAGTATTTACAAAACATGGCAAGTTCAATTAGTTCAGTTTCTAACCTTAAACTGAAATACATTACTTGGTACCTATAAACTACACTTACCTGAACTGTTTTATACCTGTATATTGGCTTGCGACGGCTTTGCGTTGTCTTTGACTTATTTTGGCTAAAATGTTCGAGTGAGAGAACGTTATTATGATTGTCACGTAATGTATAACGTATATTAAACAATATATACAGGCTTGGTACAGCAAGTGTATAAGTTTATCTCTTAAATTTTAAGGTTGGTTTTAAAGGCTCAAAATATTCTTATGATTTTTAGCATAATTTTTTAAGATCTCATCTCAAGAATCATTTAAAATATATAAACATACGTTTAAGATATTAAAACAAATAACCATCCAGTTCCTTATTGTTTTCACAAATTTTGTTTTAAATTTGCGTCGACAACGAAGAACTAAAGTGCGGCTTTTTGAATTTGAGATGTGATTAATAGTGTTTTAAGTCACTTGAGACGAAATTTAGTTTGTATGCTCTTTTTGACAATACATTAAAACGAGTAAGTGCCATGTGCAGGTATCAAGTGGATAATAAATAGTTATTTTGTTCATTTTAAAAGTAATCACCCTCCGTACTTTAAGATATAAGATTTAAACCATGACCAAATATCACATACTTTTTTAATGAAATCTAATTTGCGATAGGTAACATATTAAGTTTTCGTGTAAATTTTGTTCACTGTGTAAATTTTTAACTGATTGCGGACATCTATCTCAATAGTTCATTTACTATTATTTATGCAAACTTCTATATATTGAAACGAAAATGAGCTCCTTCACCAAAGTTTGCCTGGAAGAGATCGCTGTTTAGATATAAGGCTACCTGATTGTACATAAGTTTATAAAAATAATTTTGTTGTGTCGTATAATCCCGTGTAGTGGCGTGTAAGAATACCTACTAACCCATATCTTCCCGTGGGTATCGTAAGAGGCGACAGAGGGAAACTGAAACAGAAGATGGGCAGCAGCATCTTTCTCATAACAGCAATGTACAATAAAAAACACTGCGGTTACCAACCCGCTCACCAAGCGTGGCAACTATGGCAATATGCCCTCGTGACGAGCGTTACAAAAAGATGGCTCCCAGTCCCCGGCGGCCCCGCTATTACTGGCTACGGCCCTGCTATTCGTCGTGACTTCGATTCGTGGAGATGGTGCTAAGAATCTCCGGTGGAGGTTCGGTTGCCACCTAATAGGACTCGACCTGGCAACATACAGCGCACGCATCCTGAGGACTGACGAGAAGATCCTGGAGCTCGAAGAAGAGATAGACAAGTTGCGCTGGGATATTATAGGATAATCTGGGGTCTGAAGAGAGGGGGAGGACACGGTAATCCTCCAATCCAGCAACTTGTTCTATCAACGGGAGGGCGACCATCTGTCCCAAGGAGGTGTCGGATTTATCGTCCACAAGTTTGTCGTTAACAACGTAGAAAAGATTGTGAGTCTGTCAACGAGGATTGCGTACCTTATAGTCAGAATACCCAAACGAGTATAAATAAATAAATAATATTTCACAGGTTCAAGAGCGTTACAGTTAGAGATTGAAAGTGAACCTATACTTGTACACATACTCCGCCCTCAGCACGTGCCTTCCATATCCCATGCTGTACTTGCAACTGCACCAGTGGCTCTTCTCGCTTGTTGCACCAACTGGAGCTGGTGCATGGCTGAATACCAACAAAGAATACACATTGTCCTGGGGCCCGTATTACCTAACAAGATGTAAGAAGAACGTTCGTTGAGACGTCCCGATTGCGGGCTGAAACGGAGGCTTG
Source organism: Parnassius glacialis (assembly GCA_033319125.1). Classification (NCBI taxonomy): domain Eukaryota; kingdom Metazoa; phylum Arthropoda; class Insecta; order Lepidoptera; family Papilionidae; genus Parnassius; species Parnassius glacialis. The sequence goes on along the minus strand of JAVANC010000013.1, from coordinate 20,389,434 downwards.
TAAGAGCTCTTTACGAAGTTTGTGCAAGCTCTTTCTTTATCGAATTATAGATGTTTTGGAATGCACTGAGGGAATATTAATAAAAAATAATAATGTGGTACATAGAAAAAAGTAAAGTAAATTTACATCCCACAGCTGAGCACAGACTTCGTTCACTTCTGAGAGGCTTTTGGGGCAAGGAAGCGTCAGACGCGCTACCCTAATGCGTGTTGGCGGTCATCAAATGTCGTTGAGGTTTTTTTAAATTCTCAGAAATTCAGATTTCCTCATGATGTTTTTCTTCACCGTCAAGTAGGTGGTAAATGAACACTTAAAATTGTAATTGAAAACTTTTCTGCTGGCGATGATCGAACCCAGGTTGCTGGCGAGCTATGAGATTTACGAGGAGCGCTTAGCCCTTGTACCATTCTTTGCAATCATCTCACGTCACAGCATAAGCACCTGATTTTTTTAATGTAAGTAAAAGTTCTCAAAGACTTCGCCTTCAGGGTACTACGTAGATCGTCTAGAACACACTTTAAAGCCAATTACAAGAGACCTCTATTATTTGGTCATCTTATTAAGTTTCATAAATAATATTTGTCACATTTGAAAAGTGTAACGGGAGTTTTGTACATTAACTTAATATTAAGTTCATTTCGCAACGCTTTTATCTTTCGTTACTAAAGTTAAGCACTCTGACATTTTATTGATGGCAATTACCGAGACTAAAAAAGTTTACGATGGCGTTTTCGATCAACGCTAATTGGAATTCTAAAGTTGAAGGAAGATTCGAGCAGTAAATGACCCGGAAGCTTAAAATAATGAGCAATAGATAAATTACGAAATTAATATTTTGTTAAGAGAATACTTCCCAGAATTATACAATATAATTTCTTATACCTAATAATTAAGATATTATATTTTTCAATATTGCAGCTTTTTCTACTTTGCGTATTCGTTTATGTTGTAAAGTGATCAAGTATTAGTTCAAGTTTGACAATGTCTTTAACGTTAATAATACAAATATTAAATTATTGAAAAAGGTCTAACTTTTTTTAGTATAATAGGTATTTGAAGAAAAGAAAGCAAAGAAATTTCAATGTAAAGCTACAGGAAAAGGCTTTAATCCCACTTCTATTTTAGAAACTATTCCACTTCTGATATTAGAAATCAATCACAAAATTATTTAAATAAAAGAATGTTACTCATATTAGAATTTACTCTAAAGGTTAATTGTTAAAAATAATAAAAGTGTGAGAGCGGATGTTCAACTTGCTCTCTTGCTTACGCAATTAATCATTATCAGGGATAAGACAGCGTGCAGCACTACACATTCAGTATAGAGCAAATACAGTTCGACCATTCGTAATAAGTACCAGACACAATCACACATCGGTGTAACGTGAAGGACATAATAACATGATAACACCAAAGTATGCAAAGCAACAGCTATACCACTCCTCTCGATGTAACGCAGGGCAGCCTCTCAGCAACACGATCTTCCTTGCTTACACTTAGCAGAACTACTACACGAATAGAACCACATCACTTGTCTTTTATGGGCAGAATCTCAGTGTAGAAGTAATGTTTTAGTCCAACGGGCATATTAAAGATATGAGACTCGTAGAATTACAGACTGTTCCCTCTTAGTCGCCTGTGCAATACTTTATACTGCTAAAACAAGTGGGAGATTACCATTCTACCTTCATTTGTTCATATTTTCTTTTATTTTTTTACCTTAATTCCCTACAATACGTTTATTTGTGCTATATATTGGATGTAGAGAGACTACTGTTGGTAACCTGCTATGCGTTGACCCAAATAATGTAGTGCCAACTTGATAGAGAATTACAGCCCGTGCAGACGGTGCTATTTCTACGCGCAAACAAGGCGCTTTAAATAAAATTTAGGCATAGTCACAAAGCATTTGCACATGTTTATAAATTGAATCGCGCGTTTGTATCGAAACAGACAAGCAAATGCCTACATACAGATACAGAAGCGCTGAGATCTCGAGCTTATATCGGTACCAACATCTCCACCTTCTATCATCCATCATCCATCCATCCATCATTTCATCGTTCTTCAAGGGCTAATCTTGCGCCCATAATATAGGCGCAGCTTACTTATAAGCGCGTTTATATCTATAGTAATACATCAATCTGCTTTTTGGACATCTACGATACCATAAACGCGAATAAAAAAACGTCATAAAGCCATAGTAGCTTAAGGGACAAAGGACCGGTGGTGGGCTAGGACTAGGATGCAGTGTTAGGTCTACCAATTAATTTACAACTAGACCCGAAAAAGAACAATCGTGTTTTTGCATAAGTCTTACACGGTTGATTTTAATGCCTAAAATCCGCGAATTAGATACTGTGTCCACTAGGACATGCGGTTGTCGTGTAACATTATTTTTATATATATAAAAGGTACTTATGTGAACTAGATACTCGCTTCGTTTTAACTATTGAAGATACTTCTAGCTTATGTTAACTAACTGGTTTCTCTACGAGTACATGCGAAGTAAGTACACCGCACGAGATAAATTGCACTTTTAATTAGTGCTTGCACAGCGATCGCTTATTTAACATCTGGTCTATTTTTCCGGAATTCAGGCATGTTTTAAAGATAGTAAACGGAACTATATTAAATATTTAGCAAGATTGAAAATATTTCAAAATATTAGAGAATTATCGTCCTGTATTAATGTATGTTTTAAATAAATGAAATGAGTAGTATAATTATTCATTATGAAATTTGTTAATTATTATATGTGTACCTATGTATGTTTATAATTTAAGATTAAGCTTCCTAGTTTGAACTGTGATTGAACCAGCCGCTCATAATTTAAAAATATTCGAATGATTAGAATTCGATCTTCTTTTGTGCAAACAATTATGCAAGTCTTGCAAGACCAATATTACTTTATGTGATCGCTGCTATGTCCATAGTGTATTGCTGAGCACCATACTTTCTATGATATGCAGTAATATTTGCAATTCATTAATTGTGTGAGACACTCCAATAAGTCGCTAAGCTGTAAGCTTTCCTACACTTTTTCGGGGTTTACTAAGTAGTTTTCTATATTATGCCAAGTTTGCGCATTAGGGTTCTATATAAAATTAGAGTGTGAAAAAGTGTTTAACCCCATTGCTACCATTTTAAAAATGGTAATTGCGACTATAAATAACAAGACAAATATGGGGTGTCTATGCAGTGAAAATAAAAACACTGGTGTGTTCCGATCAGAAGTGGAATAGAGAGCCATGGCTTTGGAGCATTCCATCTTAATCCACAGAGGTGATTACGCATCTGTAGCATTCTGTTTCAATTTGGCTGCAGGTGTCCATAGGCTATAAAAGCCACTTAATACCAGGTGGGCTGTTATTTAGTTTGTCATTGCCGTTTAAAAAAACATATGCAACCTACTAACAGTGTGATATTTATCTTCAAATCTGAGTATGCTGTGACTATTCAAGCGCAGCGACATTCCAATGCTTATCGGACTTAATATTGTGTATCTCTAAGTCGCCTTTAAGAAAATATATCAAAAATTAATAGTCTATTATAATCTGCTTTTTCGTTTTCTTCTACAGCTCATAATTGTATACTTCTGGACATGGCCGATGCAGGGAGGATTTCCTTTATCGTTTCGTGTGGCAAACGAATTGACGATCGCAGTACTAAACGTTTCACGTCTTTGACCCTCATACCATCGATCAGGATATTAACAAAAACACATACATAAATATAAACATTCAGTCTGTCCCCTCACCCTGAGGGTTAGGCAGAGACTATGGACTTCCATTTGACATGATCCTGACAAACCTCTTCTAACTGCTATGCGTATATGTATTTAGCCACATAACCGTCCACCCCGCGCGAGTGATTCTCGCCTCACCTGTCCCCGCGTTAAATGTCTTTTTTTTTTACGAACGCGCGAGACTGTCTCATCAAAAACGATTACTACTCCAAAACTACCATAGCTATATTTAAATAAAAAATATTCTCGAAAGACTCAAAGAATTTGCAATTATATTTTGTTAAAGAAGATTAGTCAAATAAAAAATAAAGGCTGAAAATAAAGCTTAAATATGGGAATATAAAAAAAAATGTATTAATTTTTTATTTCGAGTTTTACAAGAAAAGTATAATACTTACTGGAGACATTTATTTTATATTATAATAGTACATGATATTCCCTTTAAAATGACACCATCATCATCATCATTACAGCCCTTCACAAGTCCACTGCTGAACATAGGCCTCCCCCAAAGAATGCCACAAAGCACGGCCCTGAGCCACCTGTATCCATCGACTTCCTGCATATCTTACCAGGTCGTCACTCCATCTCGTGAGGGGACGCCCTACACTTTGCCTACTGGTACGAGGCTGCCACTCGAGAACTTTTCTTCCCCGTCGGTTGTCGGTTCTTCGAGCTATATGGCCGGCCCACTGCCACTTCAGCTTACTAATCCATTGGGCTATGTCGGTTACTCGGGTTCTACTGCGGATAACCTCATTCCTAAGTTTATCACGCAGAGAAACTCCGAGCATAGCCCTCTCCATAGCTCGCTGAGCGACCTTGAGCTTCCTCATACGGCCAGCAGTGAAGGACCACGTCTCAGTTCCGTAAGTCATCACTGGCAACACCCACTGGTTGTACAATTTCGTTTTAAGGTTTTGAGGTATGTCTGACGAGAAGATGTGTCGTAGCTTCCCAACGCTGCCCAGCCGAGTTGAATCCGACGATTGACCTCTCGGTCAAAGTTGGACTTACCTAGTCGGAATATTTGTCCCAGGTAAACATACTCGTCAACAACTTCGAGCTTAATGCTCCAAACAACTACCGGCATAGGTGTGACATGGACATTAAACATAATCTTTGTTTTGTCCATGTTCAACTTAAGACCTATCCGTTGGGAGACACTATTGAGGTCATTGAGCATAGTGCTGAGGTCCTCCAGCGATTCTGCCATAAGGACTATATCGTCGGCAAATCGAAGGTGAGTGATGTACTCGCCATTGATGTTAATACCGTATCCTTTCCAGTCCAGAAGCTTAAAAATGTCTTCCTATGCAGCGGTGAAGAGTTTCGAGGATATAACATCACCCTGTCTTACACCTCTCTGCAATTGGATAGGTTTCGTACTCTGGTTCTGTACTCGGACAGCCATCGTAGCTCTACTGTACAAACACTTCAGCACTTCGATATACCGACAGTCAACTTGGTACCGCTGAAGGGACTGCAGCACCGCCCAAATCTCGACGGAATCAAAGGCTTTCTCATAGTCCACATACGCCAGACATAGTGGCAAATTGTACACTTCGGACTTCTGTACAATTTGCCGTAGGGTATGTATGTGGTCTATGGTGCTAAAGCCCTTTCGGAAACCGGCTTGTTCGGGAGGCTGGAAGTCGTCAAGTCTGCGCGCGAGACGATTCGTAACGACTCTCGAAAACAGCATGTAGACGCAGCTCAGAAGGGAAATCGGTCTGTAGTTCTTCAAGAGAGCGTTGTCACCTTTCTTGCAGAACCAGACCAGCGCACTTCTGCTCCACGTCTCCGGTGTAATAACACCATGGAGGACGGAATAAAGAGCTTCTGAAGGACTTCAAGTATCGGTCTTCCACCCGCTTTCAGAAGCTCCGCTGTAATTCCATCCTCGCCTGGGGCCTTGCCGTTTTTAAGATGCTGGAGAGCCATTCTAATCTCGCTCATACTGACGTCCGGGATATCTTCGGAATAGTGTCGGATAAGACTCGCTCTTGGATCGTTACTCACACTTGCGTGTGGCTCCAACTATGACGTGTACAGCTGCCCATAGAACCTCTCAATCTTACTCAAAATCTCAGGTGCCCCGGAAACGATGCTGCCACATTCAGTTTTCAGCTTTGACAAATGGCTCTTTCTGGCAGACAGATCTCTGGCAAAGACTTTGGAGCCTTGGTTCCGCTCGATTGATTCTTCAATACGAGCTGTATTGAAGTTGCGTAAGTCCCGCCGCATGCATTTGGGGATCTGTCTGTTCAGTTGCCTGTATGCTATCAAATCCGTTGAAGAATGTAGCCTCATCTCCCGTCTAACAGCCGTGAGATTAAGAGTGTGATCGGAGAGTTTTTGTGTTCTTCTGCGGCGGGTCTTGCAGAACTTAGCTCCGACCGCATGGACAGTTTCCACGAGCTTGTCATTCACATCGTCCACTTCATTGCAGTCTTCTAGGCACTGAAAACGGTTTTGTAACTCGAGCTGAAAGCTTTCGGGACTTTGGATTGGGACGAGGGGGACGGAACGTTGACTTCATCAGACGAGACCTCTCCAACTTAACATTTAGGTTCAGTGTACCTCTTACCATTCGGTGTTCGCTGACGGTTTTCACCCTCGTGATCACTGAGTCATCACTGAACAGTTGTCGTCTGGTCGTCATTGTGAAGTCAATCTCATTTTTTGTCGAACCGTCAGGGCTGGGCCAGGTCCACTTCCTGTGGGGCCGCTTCTTGAAGAAAGAGTTCATCATATAGAGTCCGTCTTTCTCCATGAAGTCGGCCAGCTGCTGGCCCCTTGGGTTCCGTTGCCTTATTCAAAATTTACCTACTTTCAGCTCACCGTTCTCTCTTGTGCCTAGTTTTGCATTGAAGTCTCCCATTAACACCGTATATTGGGTTTTGGAGGAATGCATGGCTCTAGAGATATCCTCATACATTTCCTCCACCTCCTCGTCGGGGTGTGCCGAGGTCGGTGCGTAAACCTGTATGACCTTCAGCGAATACCGTTTGGTGATTCTGAGTATAAGGTATGCAACCCTCGTCGACACACTCCCGATCTTTATAACGTTGTTAACGAGAGACTTGTGGACGATAAATCCGACACCTCCTTGGGACAGATGGTCGCCCTCCCGGTGATAGAGCAAGTTGCCGGATTCGAGGATTACCGTGTCCTCCCTCTCTCTTCGGACTTTGGATAATCCTATAATATGCCAGCGCAAATTGTCTATCTCTTCTTCCAGCTCCACGATCTTCTCGTCAGTCCTCAGGGTGCGTGCGTTGTTCGTTGCCAGGTCGAGTCGTCTAAGGTGGCAACCGAACCTCCACCGGAGATTCTTAGCACCCCCTGCCCCGCCGTTACCATGGTCGCCACCGTAGCCAGGAATAGCGGGGCCGCCGGGGACTGGGGGCCGTCTGTTTGTTGCTCTATTCATTGGAGGCTATTTGCCATAGTTGCCACGCTTGGCGAGCGGGTTGGCAACCGCAGTTTTTTTATTGTAATTTTGGCTATTATCAGGAAGATGCTGCTGCCCATCTCCTGCCTGTTTCCCTTTGTCGCCTTTTACGACACCCACGGGAGGATATGGGGTAGTGGATATTCTTGACCGCCACTACACGGCGTACATAGGATATTATTGACACCAATGTCAATAATATCCTATGTACCCAATATACATACACATAAATAAAAATAAGTTTTAATAATTTCTAGACACATCTCAACTGATATTTCTTTTAAAAATGGTTATGAACATGTCAATAGTGAATCATTCTTTTATATTTAGCATTCATTTAACACAAAAAACTGATTAGAATACATTTTAAAAAACGTATAATCAATAAACGATGATCGCGTATAGTGATTAAAATTTCGAGCTTAATTATTATATGTAAAGATTTCAGAATTGTCGTAATGATACATATTTCCTAAAGAAAATATCTTCACAATTAGTTTGATGTATAACAACATTAGAACTAACGTATAAAAACAGAAAAGATATCACATTTTAACAATCCACAAACAAAAATGGCGAAATTTAATTTTAACTTTTTTTTCTAAATATTTTGTTACTATTAAACAAATAAAATTCACTCTCACAGATAACAAAATTTCAAATAGCACCATCTATAATTTTTACTGTATTAATAATAGCTATCTTTTGCGCTGTACACGTTTAAACCGAAAGATATAGTTTCGTGACTATAGTCACCATGGACAGGTGAGGCAATATTTTTTTTGGGGACTGTAGTCAACGTGGACGGTTGAGTAGTTAGCAGATAAACTTTCGTCAAGGACGTCCCTTACTCACTCTGTCACTCAATTCTGGAGCATAAATTTGCTGTGTCACTTTCTTAATTTATTCTTATAATTTCAGCTTGGCATAAACGAAACGGAAGCCACAAAATGTTTGGCCCTACACAATTGCCTCATACAACACTCACGAGACGAAGGGGTGATGTATTCTCTAACGCCACTATAGAAACCACGTTGATATTTCTTTTCAGCAGGTTAAATTTATTCAGGAAAAATACAGCCGCCCTGAATAGTTTTAGTTAAATCACTACTTTATATTAATATTACAAAAGACTGTCTCTGTGACTTTTAACGGAATGTAAATTGGAAACATGATATGCGGAGGCCATGGAGCCAAGAAACTCAAGCGCTCGGTAGCACCTGCTTTTCCGACCCCAGCGGCGGATCTGCACTCTGGCTCCGCCGCCAACCAAGTTTCGGCCGCGGAGGGTAGGGAGAGCGGCGCCTCGCAATACCGACACTTCTCTCCCCCCGTGGCCTCACCAGCACCGCATCAACGGTGCGGCCCCGTCAAAGTCACAGCAGTAAGGGTAGAGGACACCACTCTCGCCGAAGTCCACTGACATACATCCGAAATGGGCTCGGCAAGCGTACTCGGAGTGGCCATCTCGGACCGACCCCACACCACAGGCCAGCCAAGGGGTTCCTCTTTATTCACCGCGAGTAACCAAGCCACGATTACGAAGACCCCCCCCCCCCCCCACTACAACAAGGCGGTAATCCGATAGGGAGGAATAATTATACTGCCTACCTTACCCTTTTAAAAGGAACATTTTGCTATGATACTTAACGCTAAAAATACGAGTGCGGTATCCAAGGAAATGGACAATTTAAGGGCACAACTACCTTCATAAGTTCGGCATACCAAAATTATGTATTATAGTGAAGCATAAAATAAATGTATTATAATGTAAAATGGATTAAGAGATTATTGTGAATTTAGAAAGCGTTTTACATTACGGTAATGTTCGTTATATTGAAGCCAAGTAACTCACGTCAAAGGAGCGTTGTTACCAATTTTCTGCTTAAGTGACAAAGCTTTGATATTTAATATGAGGCTCATCAAAGGCACAATATTGATTCTTTTAAAATATCGTCATAATCGTCACCTTTATAGCGGTCTCCGCAGGGGTTAAATTTCCAGCAAAATATATTTCGAATTTATTCGGAAAATTAAAGAGTCTTTCAAAATTATCTCAACCTCATCGCTTTTTATAGGTATACGGCATTTACTACAGGTTATTCGTACAAACATATAATAATAATAATAATAATAATAATAATAATTGAGCCTTTCGTGGACACCGTCGCCTCCCTCCAATGGCTACGTTTCGGTGACCTCTTTGGGGAAACCGAGGGTTTTTTCTGTGCGATACAAGATCAGGTTATTAAGACCAACAATTATCGGAGATATATCCTAAAGGATGGCACCGTTGACGTCTGTCAAGCTTGTCGCCATCCCGGTGAATCACTTAGGCATGTCATCTCCGGTTGTTCGGCGCTTTCTAACTCTGAGTATTTGCACAGGCACAACTTAGTAGCCAGGATTCTACACCAGGAGCTCGCTCTGAAATACGGTCTCGTGAATCGGTACTTGCCGGAAGCCGTGCTCGAAAATTACCGCGCCAGGCTCTACTGGGACCGGGCCATCATCACAGACAGGACTATTCTTGCGAATAGGCCTGATATTGTGCTGATGGACCGGGCACAGTCAAGGATATTTTTGGTCGACATTACCATTCCTTATGACGAGAACCTCTGGAAAGCCGAAACAGATAAGCTTACTAAATATCTGGACCTGGCTCACGAGGTGACCGCCATTGCCGGCCGAAATTATTCCTGTGGTCGTTTCTGCGAACGGGTTAATCCCAGTCAGCCTTTCGGGTCATCTGAGGCGACTGGGACTCCGTGACGGACCGCTCCAAGCTCAAATGCTGAAGGCAGTGCTCCTCGATACCGCCCGCATAGTCCGCCGGTTTCTTTCCCTTTCCCCCTAACCCTCGGCCGTTTGGTCTCCCCTGCCGAGAGCTTCCATCTGGTTGGGTTTTTATTTATTTATGTATTTTTTTATGTATTTATTTTATTTTGTTGATATTTATGTATGTTTATCATTTTCATCTACAATTATATATTTATACAGCCCAACCAGATGAGAAAACTATATAGATACCCCTAAAATAATAATTCATTTATTTCAGACCAATTATCCATATTTGTTAAAAAAATATAATCTAAATACCTATAACATTAAAGAAAATTAAAATTAATAAATATAAACATTAAATAAAATTAAAACTAAAAATTAAAATTACAATTAAAATACTACAATAGGTCGTGGCGTGTCTAATTTACAGTATGCAGATTTATCCAACGCCCTAACATTGGTGAATCCCATCTGTCTGCTAGTACACTGAGAATGATGTTGGTGCTCATCCACATACGATTCAGCATGGAGGCGCATCTTTTGCGCATTATGGCTTCAAACCCATCAACATGAGCCTCTGCAAACATGCCAGAGGCGCTACAATACCGAGGTAACCCCATTATAATTCTCAACGCATTGTTGTATTGGACATGCAATATTAATTTACTTGTGGAGTTATTAGGCAACAGGTTACTCACATCCGTAGGCTTCATACTTAATCCTAGCCCCACCCTACTACGTGTCTCCAGATAACTGAGATGCATATTTGCATTGTCTGTGAGCAAATTGCAAATGATGGTCACATTAATCAATACATCATTAAAATAAAGGGGCATGAAAGTTAAGGAAAGTAAGACGAAAAATGTGGCTTTTGAAAGAAAAAAACTTAAGTGTAACTATATGTGAAATAAGAATAGAAGCGGAGTTGATTGAGCAAGTGTGTTATTGTGCAAAAAGTTTGTATATTGAAGGATGTGTGTTCAGCAGAGGCGGTAGCCATGAAATGAATATTAACCAATGAGTAAATGCAGGGGACAAAGTAATTGGGGCTCTTCACGTTATTGTAGGAAGTTAGAATGTGCCAAAAAGTTACGAATAGTATTTCACAATGCTGTGTCATAGTAATGTCTTTCTTAATTTATGATAGGGAACGTTGCCTATGGCAACAGAAACACGATAGTTGAATTAATAGTGAAGAAATGCAGTCGTTAAGAAGTATGTGAGGGGTGACTCTGAATGCCAAAAAGAGATATTGTGTTTTAAGCAAATAATTTGGTTTGCAAGAAGATGATGTAGCCAGAATTAAGAAAAGAATGCATCGGTTCAAAGACTGTAGGAAATCTTTTATTTTTTTAGTTAGAATATAATCTATTATATTTCCATGTCAATTTCTTATTATCGTGTTTTTGTATAGACTACTAATTAAAACCAAAATCATTTCAAAATCAAAATGATTTCTTATATTTACGCGAGCACTACACATTTAAGAAATAAGAAATAAGAAATATTTATTCAGTTCAAAAAATATACAGATACTGACTTAGTTACTGTTATGTTACATATTTATATGTCTCATATTTTATCATTTTATAATATCAAACAGTATCACTGGGCTCCACACTAGGATTCCCTGTGTCGTGGAGACCAGTCTTCCCATTTATATAGAAGTTAATGATTAGTCGGTATTATGTAATTCTATTATTTATATAATTAGAATTCTTAAAAAATATATTTTAATGATAATACTTTACAGCACTCCTGGTCACGGGGGGGGGGGGGGGACTGAGGTGTTTGATCCCCCAATGTCATAGTTAACCACGGCTACCTCCAGATTAAACAACTTTTGGCAAAACAAATTAGTTTTATCAAAATTTTTCTTTTAAAGGTTTTACTAGTATATAAATAAAAAATACTAGGGACGGTACTTAACTTAGACATTGTACAAATGCATCTGCGAAGGTATCACTTAATCTGCGAAGGTACCACTTACACACTATTTTAGTTCTACCGCCAAACAGACTTTTTTGCGTCTTTATTCTCCGGTTGAAATGATGAAAGAAGTATTAAACGCATCGTACAAAGCTCTTTATCAAACAAAGCAGTAGAGCTTTTTGTGGTCTCTAGCCAAAGCAGTCGAGACAAATTTCTGCCGGTCTACACTGCTTCTGCTGGTCCAGATGGCTCTTACGGAGAAAGCAGACTTATTTGCTTCTCTTTTTGCTTGCAATTTGCGTCTAGAGATTAAAAACAGCGTACTACCTCAAGTAGCTCACTGCGATATCTCTATGTCAAAGGTCCGTATCACCAACAAGGATATTCTTAAAATTTTGCTAAGTCTAGACGTGAACAAATCTAGTGGACCTGATGGTATACCAGCTTTAGTTTTGGTCTGTGATCTGTGGTCTGTACGCCCGAGTTGCCTCCTATATTGACCTGCTTGTTTCGTCTCTCATTCATGACTGGAATAGTATTCAAATTTTGGAAGCAAGCCAATGTGCAGCCTGTGCCTAAAAAGGGCAGCCGTGTCAACTCTCCCAACTATCGGCCAATTTCAATTACCTCCATACTCTGCAAGTTTATGGAGTGTATATTGAACACTAACCTCATGGCGTACCTAGAGCAGAATATGCTCCTCAGTGACCGCCAGTACGGTTTTTGCCGAAATCGATCAATGGGTCACACCAACATGTTCTAATTTGACAATAAAACCTATATAGTTTTGAAGCTATGTTTATGAAAATAACAATAGTTTTTGTTTCATCCAAATTGTTGCAGAAATACGAAAGTTATAACGTTTTGAAGTTTCGCAATTTTTTTAAATTTTTACCCGCCCGTTCTCTGTGACATGACGTCACAATCCGACAGTACGCGCAGTAGGTACTTGCTAAGTTCAGTACTAGCCGCGCGCTGGGAAGTTATATATTAGTCTATGCTCGGAAGTATACGGTCGTTTACCTACATATTATATCGAATGTCAGAGTTAATGTCCGGTTGACTGTATTAGAATTATTAGTAATACTTATAATAAACCCAACGACTATATAATAATTTTGAACTAATAATTTATTATTAATCTAATCCAATGTAATCAATATTACTTAAGATGAATAATTTAATCTAATAATCTAATCTATTATTATGAATAATGTACTCAATGAACTAGTAATAATATTTGACATTTGTATGCCCATGAGGCTGATCACATACTGAACTTTATTTGTGTTTAAATAAGATCTTTTTATAAACTGTGAATCACAAATGAACTATTTGATTTGATTTATAAACTAAAGTATTGAACATTTAGCTTTTATATGATTATATTTATATGTATAGTCACGGTGTGCAGTGCTGTATAAAAAAGAAAATGGAAGCGGGCTTTGAAAAAAGACAGTCAGCTAATCCGCCAAAAGTGGATGTTTTTATGGTTGTGCAGTATTTTTCAGAAAATTATGATTTTTATCATCAGAAATGCATGGAATAAAGCTCTAAAGGTAAGTTACTAATAAAAGATTACAAAATATATACAGCTTTATCATTGATTATTAATTAGGCAGTAATACATAGGTGGGTATTAACTGACCGAACCATGAAGTTGCACATGATTTACAACGACATAAAATGAAAAAACTTACTTAAACTTACTAATGCAGTGATTATTAATCAGCTCGTAGTGTTATTTAGTACCTAGTGACACGAGAAGAAATTTCGTTGGTTACGTAATTCGTCAGTGGTATGCAAACATATGGTCCTAGTTTTACTTTGACTTACTTTTGAATAAACTGATTGCGGTATTACGTTGGTAGTTGGTACCTATACTGTTTTGAAAAAGCAATGGTCGCAAACATTCAATGCGTGTAATACTAAACTGATTTTGATGAAATTTTTCATTAAGTTATAACTTGATCTACAGGATTTTATCTTCTCCTATCGAACTTTTATTCTCAAGGAGCGTGATATAAAAGAAATTAAAAAAAGAAACAGAAAATAAAGTTTACTGATAAATAAATAACATGACAAGAAAAATATGGAATAATAAATATGGAGAGAATAAGAAAAATATAATAATAAAGACTACTGGTGGCTTCAACGTGTCGGTTTGTGACGTCACATCGCGATTCGGAGGAAAGCTGTCGCCCTTACCGTAAAACACCACTCTACTTATCAATATTTCAGTCATTTTCAAAGGTAGAAAAAAATAAGAATACCGTTGAATTCATAATTTTTTATACAATTTTTTGATATCCTTAACAAAATTGGGTGGCCAGACCCATTGGAGACCTTTTAGCGTATGTCACTCACATATGGAGCGAAGCCCTCGAGAACAGTGGGAAAGCACTTGCTGTTTCCTTGTACATCTCGAAGGTCGTTAGGGGATGAGTTTTCTCCGAACCTCAACTATGGGCGGTTGTTTGAGTCCAGGGCTAAAGCAGCTACAAAGAAACACGGTGTCATTGCAAGGGTGCGAGGGTACTTCACGCCGGGGCAGCCTCTTCTTACTTTATATAAAGCGCAAGTCCGGTTGTGCATGGAGTACTGCTGTCACATATGGGCTGGTGCTGCAAAATGCCACCTAAAAGCGTTGGACTTAGTGGAGAGACGTGCTAAAATGTTCATTGGTAACCTTGATTTGGTTAAAACCAATCTTGTCAGCCTCGAGCATAGGCGCAGAGTAGCCAGCCTCTTAGTATTCTATAGGATGCATTTCGGTGAGTGTTTATAGGAATTACATGTTTTATTTCCTCCGTACCACTTCCTCTACGCCTGTTCTACTTCCTGTTCTTGCGTTGAAATCACACATTACTAACACATTATTGATAATTTTCATTGCGTCAATTTGCATGTAGCATATAAAAAAATCTATTTTAATACTGTGGGACTGTTCTGTGGGAGAGCATATGTGTATGGTTAATCACATATCGTATTTGGTAGTAATTGCAAGACTAATATTATGCGTCAGTGTAGAATATTATTTCTTTTTTGATCAGAATTTCTGTTCCATTTTGACCTAGTAAATCTACTTAGATATAAATATAAAATAAAGACGTCTTAACACTATGCCCTGACGCAGGCGTTTAACTTTGCTCAATCCTACAATCGAAAAGTTTACGTGTTTTAGTACTAAAGTCAGCACACAGTATCAGTTCTTAGAGAGAGAGAGAGATTATTGTATGTTGCAACGTGTTATATCATAATTTTGACGAAGTATTTTAGAGTGCACATTATGCTTGATGTTAGAGTAAGTCAGTTGAGGAGTATGCATGGTAATTATAATTCTAAATAATAACTAATAGCGATTCGCAGCCGCAAACGCCAAACTATGACACTACTGACGGGTTGTCATATTAATATCGTTTTGTGTATTAACATAAAACTAAAAGCCACGTTAATATGCAAAGTATAAAAAAATATGTTTCATATTTTTGTTATTTAAAAAGTAAGAAATATAATCACATCCTTAAAATGATGATCTAATCAGCTAAATCTGTGTCTAAGGTCTACAGAAACGAGTCTTTGCGTGCGAATAAACACAGTCTTTCTTTTCAAGTAAAAATTTATTTTGTGGTAGGAAGAAAGTGATCCCTGGAATGGTTTGTTGAAGCAAATAATGAGTCGGTGATTTACGGACTACTCTGTCAGCTATGTTGATATAAGCTAACAGCCTAACAAAACTGAGAAATATACCGTGTACAAATTTGAAAGGGCCATATAAATTAGAAGTGTTTTTTTTTATTCTAAATAAGAATTTTATTTAATCCTTAGTTGCAAAAGAACGTTAGAATAAAGGACATTATACAATTCCAAACCAAAATAAATAGTAGCCAGACCTATAGGAAATTATATGATGAGTTATTGTTGTTTTTGTTTAATTAATGACAAAATAAAACGAATCGTGTAGAGGTGATAACCGTGTTGTGGCGGTGTAAGAATGTCTACTACCCTATTCTCGTATTATCCTATGAAAGTCGTAAAAGGTGAAATAGAAACAGAACATGGGCAGCAGCATCTTCTGTTAACAACTCAATATAAAAAATTGCGATTGCCAACCCGCTTGCAAAGCGTGGCAATTATGGTAAACATTAGGCAATCTATGGGAAGGCCTATGTTCAGTAGGACTTTTGATAGCCTGCAATTGTGTGAAAATGGTAAACGCACGTAGGTAACACGCCAATGGCGAATCGATGCAACGAGTTCAGTACCGTAACCATCATTATTACAGCCTCTCACAAGTCTACCGCTGAACAAAGGCCTCACCCAAGGAATATTAAAAAGCACGGTCCTTAACCACCTGCATCCATCGACTTCCTACGTCTCTTACCAGGACTGTATTTTGTTTCAATCTATGGGGGAGGCCTTTGTGCGGCAGTAGACTTGTATGTATGATAATGACAAGACACAAACAATGGCGTTCTACGTATTGTATAATTTATGAAAATGGGATTCGAATCCCAAATAAAACCAATTGCTATAGTACGTCTTCATATCTCTGACATTAGATCAAAATTTCATGAAATTCTATCAACGGACATGAAAAGTCAAGGACGTGTGTACGCCAACAGGTTTTTCAGAGCTTAAACTTCTTTCCCTATTTACGATTGATTGAAATGATTGAAAGAATGAAGAAATGTTTTGATCTATTAGTTACTTTCCGTTCTTCAATTTTTTATGCATTATGAGCACTTGTCAATTGTTGTGTTGAAATTTGATAGGCTGAAATGAATTCATGAAATGAAAAATATGAAAATACAACGATGATAAACAAATAAAACTACTTAATGCTAGTTCGTTTATAATATAATAGTATAAAATAAGTTTTTTTTTTTTGCTTCTATACAATATTATATTCCTTGTTCCCTAGAAATATTTTACACGTAACGTACACAACACAGAGTACCTACAAGGGGCTTTCATAACGCTTTGATTTTGGAATCATTTGATTTCAAATCAAATAAGAAATCTACAGTCGCCTAATTGGCTTAATTGGATTATCGCAACAACAGAATTACTATGAGCTTACGTGTCATATTTAAATCTCCTTGGTTATAGTAACCAACAAATACATACAAATATAACTTTTTCCTTCAACTTTTTAGATTGTGGAAAATTATAAAGGAAGGAAAAGCATTTATACGCATTTATATGATGATTTTTCAGCATATAAACTTGTTTTTTCCTATCTTTTACTTTTTATCAACAAGAAATGCCTTTTTTAGCCAAAATTTACGAATTGCAAAATGTGTCAATCAATAATCTATATACTGTGACTGTTATTTATATGGACATACGGCACCATAATGCAAAACGGGCCAACGGTGGATTGGAGGGGAGTAGCCATACGCAGGCGTTCCCTTTTGTCGAAATATAAGTCCAAGATATTTTAATTATCAAGTTACAAAAGCTTTGCGAATGGGAATGAAAAAATTATACCGATGAAAAATATGAAAGAATTTTCCAAACGTATTTCAGGTTTATTTATGTTTCTATAATTGGACGGGTCATTATATAGTTACGTTACAGTAGAAATTGTAGTGTTATGCTACTTACATATCATTTTACACTGTTTTTCCATTCTGTTTTTGATTTTCTGCATTTATATTTTGCATCACCTTTATTTCCATAGGATCTAAAAAAAAAAAAACCTTTAGCCGTGTTGGGCGGTAAGGCTTCCCAAGGCGCTGCTGAAAAATGTCGAAGCGACAATTAAAAAAAAAAAGAACCTAACCTAAGAACAACAAAACAACAAAGATAGAACAAGAAAATAATATATTTAAAATTTTTAAAAGATATTTACAATAATTTATAAAAAAATGAAGTATGATGATGGTGATGGGTGACGTGAAATTACAATTAGATAAAAAAATAAAGATAGGAGAATATTGTAGCGGAGCCTAAAGGTCGAAGTGGCACACGCTGCGCTTGGAGTAGGAGTAGGCACACGCTGAGCTTGTAGTTTCTTGGCGGTGATGACACGCAGCGTCCAGAGCCCGCGCACGTAGCGCCTGGAGTAGGTGCACTCAGCGCCTGGAGCAAGCAGTCGCAGCGCCCAAAGGTAGCACGGGCACTAGCAGGTGGAGGCGCAGGTGACGACTCCAGATGAAAGTAAAGGCTTGTAGGATCCCGGAGTAGTGCGGCCCCGCGCTTGAAGTAGACTACGTCGACGACTTCAGGTGTAGATAGAAGTTTGCAGGATCCCGGAGGCTTGCAGGATCTTCTCAACGTCAGCAGCGCCTGGCCTGCAGGATCCCGGGGCAGTGCGGCCCCGGGATAAGGCCTTTAGTAGATGCTTCTCGTTTGAAAACTGAAGCGAGACTCCTCGTATTCACCGATGGTTCGGGTTTTATCCCTTTTTAGAGAGAACGGGAAATTATTTAAATTAAAAGGAAATTTTTTGTAAATGACCCAAAGCAAAAGAGTATTTATGTGGAAATATCGAGATAAAACATCAGACCGGTAACGAATTTGAATAAAAATTGCCATGACAACCAAATAAGTAACAATTGTCAAATATGTAAATTTTTGGTTTTAGGCTTTTTATTAAGAATTGGCAAGTTTTATGTAAGAAATGAGATATTATTTATATAGGAAAAAAAATAGCGCAACAGCGCGCACGAAACCCGAAATTGCAGAGTTACGGAGAACTAAATAAAAGATCGAAAAAGGTAAGACTTCATTGACAGCTATTTAAAAAGTGCTGATATCGTGAAAATACGAAGTAAAAATTATTTGTTATTGTGTAAAAACGTTACAGGAAGCTATGGAAATAAAGGTGATGCAAAATATAAATGCAGAAAATCAAAAACCGAATGGAAAAAACAGTGTAAAATGATATGTAAGTAGCATAACACTACAAAATATGATATTGTGATAACATATTTTTAAGCTTAGTAAATGTTTTTTTTATTAATTTTAGCAAAACTCATGATTTGTTTCTACAAATCTATCAATCGGATTTGAATCGTAAGTAATATTTTTGCATTAATGCTTATAGTTGCCTTATAAATAGACCTCTATTCATAAAAACCAGTAACCTGTCAAGTCAAATTTGTTAGATCTATCAAAGCGAATATACACGTACTTCTAACTCTTCGTTACGGGCGTGTACACATGAAGTAGAATGCCGCTGAAGATAAATTGCAGTTTTAATTAATGCTTGCGAACTACCGCTTATTTAATGCGCCAAATCTGGATAGACCACCAACGTTTCGTAAGATTACTAGAGCCCAATGACTTCGTCAATCCTACTTAGCGGTACCATGTAGCGACATCTATGGAAATGTATTGAATAAAGAACGATGTATTTAGCGCGCCAAATTTTCATATCGATATACATCGCAACCGCTTCCGTAGATAGACAATAGATGGCGCTAGTATATAGGTATTTATATTCAAGTGTGAGCCCATATGATTACGGCATTTGGATTGTATATAGGATAAGTGCAATAGTAATATACTATTAGAAACCGTTATTTAATTTTTTTATCGTTTTGATAATAAATAATTATTTTTCAACTTGAGGCATAGTTCTATTACGGACCTAGATTCAGCACAAAAAATGCACGTTTGAAAGTTTATTTTCCAAGAATGTCCAATAAAAGAACTTCTCTTCTCTTGTATTTAGATAGTATTTAAGACTTATCAGTTATTTGTGGTACCTGGTTAATGAAGCACGTTCTCTGGAATAAGCTCCGGAAAGCACCCAATATGTTTAATGTTTCACACAATCTGCTGCTGGTTACTACTAGAATCCGAGTACAAGACACTTCTTAGACTGGGATACACATCGCGGTGCATGATAATTACTATATAGTTTTCAGTACCAACAGTTTGTAAAACAAAATAAATGAATTTTCTACGATATAAAATGTTTTTGTTATTAAATTTAGCTACATTTATTTCGGCACCAACATGACACTACGTTATATTGCTAATTATATCTGACGTTTATAGAATTTGATAAAAAAGGCATAACATAGGTGGCAATCCAATAATGAAATATTATGGTAAATATAGTCAATGCAGTGTCATATTCATTATTTGAAAAACAGTATTTTTATTATTTATATCTATGTTATAAAACATCTATTACAATTGAATAATCACCAGAACGGAGTGAAAAGAAATGTATTACCTATTGTGGCGGCGCTGTCATCGCGCCAAAAGCGAAAACACATCGAAGCCTAAATCGCGCTTACAAAGTTCCGAAGATAAAGCAGCATATATAGAAAAGCTCCGAACTACCAATGGGAGCGTTGGCCGCTCCCCGGGCAGAACACCTTGCCGGGCGGGAGATCTCCCCTTTTCCTTCCACCCGCCACAGTGGTAACCCCGACGTGATATGAACACGCAACCAACAACCTTCAGATACTACAACTTTAAATCTTCATCATCCTCAAGTACCCCATTCATTCGCTACCGAGCAGATATTGTCTGCCGTCTTCACATTCTGCAAGCCATCTAGCTTTACAAAGGTTCATCGCAGCACTGGAATAATAATGCTTCCTGTTCCTTCAAGCTACTCTCTGCGCTACAGTGTTCGGCACGGCTCTGAGCCTTACTGCTCGCCTCTGCTTCACGGCACTCTCGCAGATTACTTGCCTTCTTCTCGACTCACCGCAGACTTACAAGGCAATCCCCTGGCACTTGCAAATTCGTCGACATCTAGACTGCACTATCGACCTCCGGTCTGAGGAGGGGGGTGATGTGGTGGCGCTGTCGTCGCGCCACAAGCGAAAACATATCGAAGCCTAAATCGCGCTTACAAAGTTCCGAAGATAAAGCAGCATATATAGAATAGCTCCGAACTACCAATGGGAGCGTTGGCCGCTCCCCGGGCAGAATACCTTGCCCGGCGGGAGATCTCCCCTTTTCCTTCCACCCGCTACACTATTAAAGACTATAAATATAATATAATATATACTATAAACTGCTAGATTAGTTTACTATATCATTATGTATTTTTTAAATTTTTCGAATAGTATTAATATAGTATTCTTGTCTGTTTGGGATTGCCCAATACTTATAAAATATATAAATGTATACTTTATGCTATATACTATAAGATAGTATAAAATTAAAGTAATGAAAAAATATATAAAATGAAATATAGTTGTATAAATAAATAATACCACAGCCGAAAGCCCTCGAAAGACAGTGGACCAAGGCTTAGATAAAGAAACCAGATGACCATGAGTATCCAGGGCCACTACTGTCTACATTTGAGTCTAGAACGATTCGTCACAGTGTTTCATGTTACCCGAGAAGCTGGCCGGAAATAACCTGTTTGCAAAAACAGCTACAGGAATAATTTAGTCGGCGTAACACTTTACATGCCGATCGCCTCGTTTCGCTTTCACTAGGTTTTCGACTTACAAGATTCTTAAAACATCCTTCACACACTTCGTTTGAGCATAATTTTTTTTTAAATAATTGCCTTTTTGTTGTCGTAGAATTTAATGAAAGTGTAACTGTTTATATATATTTGTTCCGGGTAACCTATTGGTTAAGGTCCTAATCATATAGCTTAGTGGGAGTATTAAATAAGAGAAGTATTTAGTTAGTATTATTTTTTAAACATTTTAAGATATTTCATTTACTTAAAAAGTTTGTAGTGTCTCGTAGTGCTCATAAAAGGGAATCTTTATTGTGAAAGAAATATTTACAATTTAATAAGTAAATACCGAATACATTAATTATGTGATATGGATAAAATAGTTTAGGTATGTTTATTTCGGATGTCACGGTAAGAAGAATGGTTGTGTTAACACAAGCATTTTATAATATATATATAATATAATACACACGGATAGTTCTATCCACGTTCACTGCAAATAGAACTTCATTTGCAATAAAAGTAATCTTAAGGATTTTATCGAGTTTTTTAATTTTAACTTTTTTAATTCCTGATGTTTCGGTCACTATAAAGAACTCATGGAAGGGAGGGGCTGAATTGTTTAACATCCGGATGTCATAGTTTACGAAGACTACTATCAACTTTTAACTTATAATGTTTGGTCCAATCTACGCAGGACGATCTTACAGTATCTTGAAGTCTTGCAATAGTATGCTGGGGTTTGAAGTTAGGATATTTTTAAATTTCATAGCCTCGGGAATCATCCGTGGTAGGAATCGGTATCCTATTGCGAGGATTTGTTGTCTATCAGATCTAATATAAAGGTTGGGACGATACTGAACATGTTGACATACTTCAGACTTCTCGGAGCATCGATGCTTCACATCAGCAATATGTTCTTTTACGCAAAATTTTATGGAACTTTCTTCCCCGCTTAAATAAAAGTTAAAATGTAACGTGATTTATTAAAATTTATTTTATTACATGTGTAGAATTCACCATTATCCGTACTGAATTATAGAAAATTTTATTAGTAGAAAAATATCAGAATGTATTTTATGGTGCAAATCAATATTAAATGCTAACAATGATATGAATCAAATATCGCATATAAGACCATGAATTCACCATTATTTTGTTAAAACTAAATTAACTTTAATTATGAATGAATGTAAAAAGTAAATAATAGTAGTAAATTTTGATTCCAAGACAATTTATCTGTCTTATAGATACATCGGAAGACACGTCCAATATAAAAAATTATAGATGTACAATTAAACATAGTACAAGACATGATATTAATGCAATTCTGTAAAACTTATTTATTCACGTGTTCCTTAATCATCTAGGCCCAATATTCCTTGGGAATTCAAAAAAAATTCTTTGACAAACTGACATAGATACACATCACCGAAGAGACTCTGAAAGTGGTCGAATTTTGCTAAATTTGACGCGGAATAGCTTTTAATGATGTTTCTAAATTTAAAACAACGCGAGCGAAGCCGCGGGTAAAAAGCTCGTGTTTAAATAAAAATAAATATCGAATAAAAATTATATTTTTTGACGAAAAATTAACTTTAGTTATTTCACTAAAAATCACATTTTAAGAAAGCTTTCATCTAACGTTACGATAATTGAGTGAAATGATGATATCAAGTGTGATAGTCAGGAAGGTTGATCTTAGATCATGATTTCAATCTTCGAATAATTGAAAGTTATCAAGTGCGTAACTCTCTTAACCTTCTGTATTCACTTTGATTTAATATGGCTTCCCTTTAAAATGGTCGAAGGGGCGATGACTTGCGTCATACTTGTGAAAAGGTGCTGCTTGTGGGGGCTAGACTGCTTGGGCTCGTTATACGCTAATAAGCTCCAAATTGTTATCCCATCCCATATAATTCTGTAATTACAGAATTATATGTAATACATACCTTTTTAAAAAATACATTAAAGGGATACCTTTGGCGTCTTTAAGGGTTTCTTCTTCGGTCAGAGAAACCTCATTTCGAAACGATAGAAAATTTAGTAGGATTAAAAAATATATTTCAGAAACTAAACTTATTTTCTTACGTCGAAAAAATTAAGATATTTCATTCAATTTGGATTCGAAACTACTAGTGTGTTTTAGGATCCGTGGCATAATAGCTTGTCACTTTGCTCTCTACTTTAAACCTTGAGCCAAGCAATTGTTAAAGAAGTGTATTTCACTAATAAAATGTCGTTTATCGAATACTTATTTTCTTAATCGAAATATACAGCTACTCCTCTTACAAACTCAGTACTTCATTAGTATAATTATACTAATACAAATAATACAAAAACAAATACAAAAATCTGTTTTGAATAAAAATCATTCTATTCTTTTCTTTGTGCCTCGTCTAGTGTCGTAAATTCTCCGAACATAAGCAACCTGAGCTTGATCCGGAAACGGTACTGGAAAAAATAAGTTTATGGATATAGAATAAGTCTTCTAACCCACTGGAGTGTTTAATGCTCCATAACCGTCCGGAATGCTTATAGGCTATAACTTTATGTTCCTTTCCTGTAGACAATATACATACGGATTTAGTTTATGCTTAGCATCGTCTATGAGCAGAAAAAGCATAAAACTTTCTTTGATAATATGCATAAGTAAGGTATCGCCCCCTTAGAACGTCATTTATTGACAAACAACATTAATAACCGTTACCTTTACCTTGAACTTTACTTGAACATAGGCCTTCCCCATAGATTGCCTCATAGAGGGGATGAGTGTATACAGGGTTATTTTTCAAAGAGTAACCAAAATTTAAACTTACGTGCAAATATATAAATAATGACATACCGTTATTTCAGTTTTTGAAAATACGAGTAACAACGACTTCTACTTTTATTTGAAATTATCCCAAGTTGACTTTTTTTTAATAAATTTTCTTTACCATTTGCCTAATCACTATATCTGAACCTTCTCTGCAAATTTAGCCGGTTATTACAATATAACACTTTGTAGTATGTGTGTGTAAAATTCTTTGTTTTATTTTTCAATTCAGTAAAGAAATAAAAATA
The DNA here is from genome assembly GCA_033319125.1 of Parnassius glacialis. NCBI lineage: Eukaryota > Metazoa > Arthropoda > Insecta > Lepidoptera > Papilionidae > Parnassius > Parnassius glacialis. The sequence continues at coordinate 20,365,053 of JAVANC010000013.1, read as the reverse complement.
CTTCTTACACTCGCCAGCTTGAAGACCTCTGCCTTGAGAAAATAGGTTGTGCTACTCTTGTTGTTTATGGTTTTCTCAGTACAAGAGTCCTCGTAAGTTTAGAAAGTCTCTTCCAAAATTGTTTATAGACGTTTTTCCCGCTTAAAAACTTAACCAATAAATTGACTTAAAATTAGTGGAGTTATAAAAAGTGACACGATGTAAAAGTCAATTAGACTATTGGGTAAATAGTATTCTATAGAGTCAATGGCGTGATACGCCATGGAAGTCTCATGGCCTACAATTAGTTGACAGTATAACAGTAGCCTTTTGAGTGAGCAGCTTTACTTCTTGACAACCTTAAATTTTATATGCTCTTTGAGATTACATTCTCGTGTAGTCTTGTTTTCTTAAACGTCACCATAATCATTTATTCAATCTAAAACTAGGATCATTTCCTCACGGAACAAGAACACTTATAGGAACTGGTATGGCCCTTAAATTGTATGGAGCTTTAGATTAGGAAAAACAATTTTTTTGCTGCAAACAAACCTTTTGCTGCATCCGGAATTGTCTCCTTTTGAGGGAACTCTTTAATACTAACTTTTATTGTCTTGTAATTTAGCACACACGTTATTGCTACCATAAAAATTAATAAAAAACATTTGTTTTAAAAAAATATAGTAATAATAAAATAATTTGCATGCAACTATAAAATTAGACATTTCACATAATATCTAATGGGCACACGCCCCTTAGATATGTGAAATAGTCGTAACATCTAAGACTGCACTTATATACATAAGTTCAGACTTGTGGTAAGAGTACCACAAGACTGCACAGGTACAACATTTACCACAGGTTTAATCTCAAATTTTTATGGCAAAATTTACGAACTTAGCTGATCTTTATCAAAATTCGTATCAACGTTCGTACATAAATATTATAATAGTATCCATGATTAGAGTCTACAAGGGTATCATTTTTGTATTTTTTGATAGCACTTGTAATATTTGAAACAGAGTGCGTGGGAATATGAAATAGATTCATTGGCATTCCCCTTACGAATTCCCAAGGCAAATTAGATGTGAATTGCTTTTGGGCAGGTTTTCCTGGATTGTGCCACAGTATACGAGTATAGGTAAAACCAAAAATGTTTTCAATATTACAAAATATAGTGTGAAATGTCGTCTTCATACTTAAACTATCGTAATTTAACGAGTTTTATTGCGATTACCTCGTTTTAAATAAATTCCAAAAGTTTCAGTGTTTTGCAGCAGCCATAGTAACGGGTATCAAACGAAATAAAACCCGGTTTTATCCATAATATATATAAAATTTCTAATATTTATATATATAGTAATCTATATATTATAGTTCATGCTTAATATACAGATCAAAGTACCCTTTTGTAGAAATACTTAAGTGAAAACCTGTACGTGTACTTCAACACTAATGAAATGAAGTTAATGAAATCTAAGAACACTTAGGATAATAGTTCCTAATTGAAATATATCAAAGTCAGAATTGAATAGGGTTACTGGAAATTATTAAATTATTATCATGATCCTCGTAATACTATATCGTAACGTACCAGTTATTTTGAACTATTAATTAATCTATTTATGGAATAGGTGATAGTGTCGAGAAAGTTATACCTAGACTACCAATGCAAGAAAAAAAAGAAAGTCTTTGAAAATATTTGGATACTATGATGATCATGATTTTGCGAAGAGGTATCAACAAAGAACAGTGGTAGAGCCACGCGGCAGCTTTTGCTGTCGCACGGATGGGCCGGCTCGAACCGGGGTGGTACCACAACCTCACAGAATACCAGCGTGAAGTAGAGGTTTACCTCTACGTTTCGCTTGGTGAGTGCAGGTGGCCGGAGGCCCTTTTTACTGGAAATAAGGCATTCCATTTTAGTCCTCACGGGTGACAACGCATCTACATTTTGAATTGTAATAGAGGATAGATGTAGATGTCTATGGGCCGCAGCAACCACTTACCATCAGGTGGACTGTGTGCTCATTTGTTACCCTTATCCTATAAAAAAAAGAAGAAACTTTGTTTCTGCTAAAGAAAAATTAACATAACATGGAAAACATTGCCGACCGGTAGATGCTTATTAGTAAGTACCTATTGTACTGACCTACCTTCCCTATTAGTCTGTCCCTTCAAATCAACATTGACACTTGTTGACAACTATTACTTTGCTATTACAAATGCTCTAATACGACGAAAGCGAGTGTATATGACATAAACTTTTACCACTTTTACTTTGTCCCGGGTAAAACAATATTTATTTGCAGTATTTTACATTTGTTCATCATTCATTCTCCTACTCGCTTAATTCTCCTGTCTTAAAACTGTGAAATAGTATATCCCTGGCATATTAATTCATGTATAAGATAAGACGAGATTTGATTAAATTCATAAATCATAGACGATAGATCGAAATTTAAAACACATGTTTTCGGAAGAATACCATCCACTAAAAATAAACGACATGTGGTATGCTGCGCAAATTACTTACCTAACAATAAGGATATTTTTACTGGACGTATACTGATGTTTCAATTTTTTTTTCTTTTTTTAGTAGTATAAGGGTGACATATAAACACAGTCCACCTGATGGCAAGTGGTTGCAGTAGTCTGTAGACATCTACATCTATTCTCGCGTGAGAATCAGAATGCAAATGTGTTGTCACCTCTAAGGACTAAGATGGGATGCCTCGTTTCCAGTAAAAAGAGGTCTCCGGTTCTCTACATTCATCATAAGAAACACAGCTCGTATTTTGTAAGAGCGTGGTCTTTACCTAGTCGAGCGGACACATTCATGTTGCACCTATAATATAATTAGAGCTTACCTCTAAAAAAATGACCGAAACTTAAGGGGTTATTAAATAATTTATTTACTCTATTCCGATTCTATTTATTATAGAATCGGAATAGAGTAAATAGTCTAATGTAAGGACTAGAAGTGCCTTAAAATTATTCTTCTCGTGCTTCGCCAGCCACTATCGCAACACACTCACTTCACTCACTCGGCTCGCGTGTTCTGACCGTCAGTAACCTCGTTTTGTTATTCGTGTTTTTATAAATAAGACTTTACCCTAGTCTATTTAATAAATTAGATGTTTTTCTCTTGTTTTTTTTATGTATGTATATCAAAGAAAATCATATTATTCGATCAATATTTAATGGCACAGTGGTGCAGAGGCTTAGCAACGAGTTGCAGCGCTAAGAGCCGCGGGTTCAAATCCTAGTGCTAAATTGGGTTGGTCCTGCACTTAATCTGTCTCCGGACGTGTTGGAATATAGTCCCATCAGGCATCGGAATAGAGAGTGAATTAAAGTAACAACGACGACTTTACTAAAAAATATAATTTATTTATATAAAGTAGCAGCGTTACAACTTATAATTACTTCCAAAACCAATTTCAATCTAACAATCAATTATTCTAGTATTTATATAAATTTACATCTCACTAAGCGATCCGTACGATGACGCACGGCTTACTTATTAGGAGTGCTTTTAAAGCAGATATTAGAGGGGTCATCACTCTTAACTTCTATCTCCCCAAGAGAAAAATTATTCTAAGGAAATGGAGTTGACTTTGGATAATTTTGTCTCTGACGTAAACTATTAAATTTCCATTTAAATACAACAAAAATCATAATTAACAGTACTACAACATAAAGACTTAAAGTACATATACTTATTTTACTAGTCACTAAAGTTTCTACCACCATTTTACTATTTCTAGCACTATTCATAATTTCTTTAAAGTCACTAAAGTCCACGTTTGTTAAGTCCAACATTTTTTCTTCTTTCGCCATGTTGAACTGCACCTCCGGAATCTTCACGTAGTATCTGCAGACTGGCATCTGACATATTGCTCGATAAGCCAATTATTATTTCTCCTATTTGTATGCTGCAACCTTTGCTCGGCGTCAAGATGTATGTCCCCTGTAGATCAACTCTCTTGGTATCATCTTTGCACTGCTCCGTTAGTATAACTTCGTCTTCTGCATATAGTATCCAGTGGTCAATAGTTATTTTCTGTATTTTCAGCTTCTCTATTTTTATTTCATGTTGATGGCAATGACTGAAGTTGTTTTTAATCAGCATTATTTCCTCAATGCATGTTTCTTCCTCAACTGGTGCTATATTTTCCTCCGAACATGTTTGTTTGGCTCTATCTGGGTACATGGATTTACTACGTTTCTGTTATTCAAACCATTCACCAATAGGTAGGGATATTTAGGAATTATAGTATAGGTGTTGGTCAATTTTTGTATAGGAATGGGAATAATCTTGTAATAGTTATACGTTTCTTTTTCTATTAATGGTATTTCTAAAATAAATACTAGTTTATCTTTATCAATATAACATTTTAGGATATTATTACGTTCTAATTTTAATAAGTTGTTTCTATTCTTCATTGTATGATTATTCCCGAAGTGAGAAGAAATATTATTTGAATTAAATGAATTATTTTGGTTATTCAATGGATGGCTGTTTGTTTGAGATTGAAAACTTGGACCTTTATAATTACTATTAATATTAAAATTAGGATGATTTTGGAAATGGTTTTGTCAAAAATTTTGATTACACCCGTTTGGAAATTCTGTTCCTTTATGACGATTTTAATGCATCTTCTAAGGTATCATTACACATTACGTAGTCCACTAATCTCACTAAATAAGCAGGTAAATTGTATAAGAAAACGTTCAATGCGGTGTTGTCGTTTATAGTTTGTTTAGCTAGTCGTAAGTCTCGGTTATTAATAGTTTCGTTTATTTTAGAAAACAAAATGCTTTTTAAATGTTGTACCCGGTGACAAATTTCTTGGTAACTTTCGTTTCTATATTTTCTTAGATTTTCTAACTCCATAGCTAAGCATTCTTCAGACCTTGGATCGCCAAAGTGTTGGTTTAGCAACGACTTGAGGTCTGCCCAAGAGTCTATCTGTTCTCTTTCTCTCACTAAATTAGCAGCTTCCTCTGTCAAGCGATTAGTAATGACATGAAATAAATATTCATTTTGTAAATTACTACCTCGGTATAGTTGTAAAATATATTTACATTTTTTTTTATGAATAAAGGAAGTAGTCTAGTGTCTTCATCAAAAAGTGAGATAATTTTTGTCATTTCTACGGGGATTATTTCAATTTTTTCCATTAAAAAAAAATAACTATCACACATACAAAAAATACCCAAATAAAATTGATTTCACTATCTAACATTTAATAATCTACTAATAAAATTTAGATTGCTTAGTAGAAGAGTATTGTTATGGCTTTTTCTAATCCAAGACAATACTTACGTATAACTAGTACAATAGGGAACAAAAGTTAAGTTACGGGAACTGAAAAGTTTACTCACAGTCTTGCAGATCTGCCCATGTCCCTCTGGGATATTGCTGGTTCTGGAGTCTCGGCTGTTTCTGCTGGAGTCGCGAGGTTCTTCATTTATTTGTTTGTTCAGTGATATTCGTCAAAGCGTTGAAACGCACGTTGTCAGGATACCGGTACTGGATCACGATGATTATAACCGACGACACAGATTCTCCTAAACAACTACGAATATCCTACCGGCTGCGCCAATTAAGTTAACAACAACGACTTTACTAAAAAATATAATTTATTTATATAAAGTAGCAACATTACAACTTATAATTACTTCCAAAACCAATATCAATCTAATAATCAATTATTCTAGTATTTATATAAATTTACATATTACTAAGCGATCCGTACGGTGATACGCACAGAGAGTGCAGAACGTATGTAAGTGTCTTTTATTTCGGTATACCTAAAACAGATTTTATTAGCTTAAATATATCTAACAGTAATATATTAAAATACTTAGAGGAAAATATATATAATAGTGACATATTGGGACAAATTGGGCTGTGTGTTCCAGACGGGTACGTATGGAAACGGCGGCGGCCGCGGCTGCTGTCTGTACCGCGAGCCCGTACCAATTTACTCGATAAGGCGCCTTTAACGCGAACGTTACGCATTCTTAATAAAATGGCTGAAGGCATTGACCTATTCTATTGCACCTTGAATGAATTTACGAGGGTAGGATTGTTTACAATATGTTACAGTTAATGACCACATTTTTGTTATGCATGATAAGTACTACACTGTCGCATTAGGTTTTCTTCCTGTTATGATAGTTGTTAGTTGAAAAAAAAAAAGTACTACAGAAATATGCTTGTTTTCTGCACAGACTTTGCATCACACAATATCGCCATGTTGTTATTTCATCATCATCATCATTACAACACTTCACAAGTCTACTGCTGAACATAGGCCTCCCCCAAGGAATGCCACAAAGCACGGTCCTGAGCCACCTGCACACATCGATGTTGTTATTTTTATGACAAAAAATATTTGTTAATTTAAAAAGAAATATTGCTCTCGATCAGAGGTAAATTTAATGCGTTCTTACTACCTCAATCCTGGTCTGTTCTACCGCACCTCTATCTGCCTTTCAGCAGAAATGCCACAAGTAGGTAATTCAACAGCATTTCCTAGCTCTAAAACCCCTTAAATTATTAAATATTTACGATTAGAAAAGCTTTACCCCCACACTAGGAGTTTCTCCTGTATCGTGGAGGCAGTTTATAAATATAAATTGCACAAGGACAAAAATTCAGACCCGGAACAAATACTTGTAGGCCATACAAATACTTGTTCCACCAAATGTTGTACTCAGCGCCGCAAATCAATGCTAATACACAGCGGAATAGAATAAGTAATGAGTCTCCCGGTACAACTGAGACACGGGCCGTTTTTTTTTTTCAGAATTAATTATTAATTTTCTATTTCAGTCATGCTATATATATTCAATATTTTACGCATGGAAAAGAAACAATAAACTAAGAAGGTCAATACATGGGCTGGCTCTTCTGAAAAATTATAAAAAGGTAGACCTCTGGACATTGGACATAAAAAGTGGAAAGCCTGGAGAGGCCTATACTCATAGAAATATTCTCGACGACAATATTAGGCAATTATTCATTAAATATATGTCAAAAAGTACTAAGTTATAGATTTTTCCTACGCAGAAGACGACGAATTAATGAGATCAGACCCCCACAGATAAATTTTACATTAAACGTTAATTAGAGGAGGTCTCCGAGCGTGAGCCAAGAAATTCTTATTAGTTCGTTATAACATTTATTACAAGGCAATTTAAATATACAAATTTTACTCTGAAACACATTTAAAATTATATAGTGTTTTTTTAAACATTGATATTATATTAAAAGTAGATATATTATTTTATGAGTATTTTAAATGGCTGTTCTAAGATGATTGTGTTGTCTAGCAGTTGGCATATTGCATACTCAATTTTTACGACACACTCCTTAGAATACTCCGGAAAAAATGGATGGATGGATTATCGTACCTTGCATCGTCGCGTCAAATATTTATTATGATGATATTTTCTTTAAAACTTTATTACCTTTTAACTTAAAATATATTGACGCTATCTATTTATTAATTGTAAATATTATATTTTATAATTATAATAAATAATTTATAAAGGGTACATGGTTCGCTTCATAAATAGTCGTTGCTCGCTTTCATATCACCTCCTAAGATTATTAATAATTTAAAATTAAAAATTTTGTACAGCCGACTTCAATATAAGCGACTTCAATATAGGTTATTTAAGAATAACTCAATAACCATTGGTCTGACCTTGATCAAATTCATATGGGACCACACGAGAACTATCAGCTTTCATATAAAAAAAGAATCATCGAAATCGGTTCGGCCAGTACAAAGTTATGAGGTAACACACATAAAAAAAAACATACACCCGAATTGAGTACCGTCTCCTTTTTGGAAGTCGGCAGAAAAAAGGGATAACATCTCTTCGCAACGCCAGTACGTCAAAACGATCAGAAAAAACTCGGCCGTGGGCGAATCGATCTACTCAGCTCTGGATGAGGTGGAAGGAACTGGCACTGGGGTGCCCCACCCAGTGATGAGAATAGTATTCCATGTAAGGTCAAACTCGTGCCTTGTAAAATTGCAAATGGCGTACCGGCATGAAATACGAGTACCTACTGTCTCGCTCTACTAAGCACGCCAATCTTTTAAAAGAAAATTTGGCCTACCCTTCCAGATGACAACGGAACTGAACGTCATTCTATTTGTCGACGATAAAGATTTCGATGCTGGCTGTGGCAAAAAGGAGTCGTTTAGGAGATACTTTTTAAGGGATGTATTTATAACAATTCATGATTTCAAGGACTACCCTAATGGCCGTAACATCGTATGAAATTTTGATGTATCGTATAGCCCTGTATTAATATTCCAAAACGTCGCATCAAATTGGGTATCCGTACATCCTGCCCTATATTGAGTTAATGATTCCCGTGTGTAAATTTAAAATAAAATGACAATAATCTACTTGAATATATGAACCGCGAAATCTGCATTAAATATAACACATGTGCAGTAAACCCCAAGTCGCTGAAACTACCGAGCGACGAGGGATTATAGGCTCACTCTGTAGTTAACAAACAAATTGCCCGTCTAACGGGAGAGTTGAACAGGCCCCACCGTGGCCATTTCCCACATCGCCATTATCCTACTGAATTAAGGGCTTAAAATGCTTTCAAGTTTGATTGAGTTACGCTTACGTTAGTACGTTTAGGTAATCTGATCCTGATTTGCATTTGTCCATATAAATTCCCAACGAACGATTGTGGTGCTATAAATAATGGTTATGAGGACAGGATGTTAATTGATTTATATACATATCTCTGAAGCTTTCTTCTTCCTTTTCTTCATTAACTCTCTTTTTTTAAACCGCTGCTGAATAAAGCCTTTTAACAGACAGACATACCTTGACAGAATTGTCAATATATAACATAAATTGTATAAAACTATAATAAATATTTTTACATATTTAATCAATTTCACTTATTTTTAATTTCCGACGCTGCGAGTGCTTTGGAGCACCCATGACCACGTGAAGCCTGAGGTGTTTGACTGATGTAATAGTATAACTTTTTTTAAGAATAAGGGGGACAAACGACTACACAGTCCACCTGATTGGTAAGTGGATGCTATGATCCATAGACATCTGCATCTATTCTCTGAGGACTAAGGTGGAATACCTCATTTCCAGTAAAAAGGGTCTCCGATTTCTATACTCACAATAAGAAATACAGCAGCATTACGCTGCTGTTTTACGCTGGTATTCAGTTAGAGGTTGGTCCTTCTCCGATCGAAACGACCTATTTGTGCTACAACCTGCAGAGCTTACTCCTTTTCAAAAGGACGGCAAGGCATCTGTAATCACTCTAGTGTTGCAGTTGTTCATGGGCGGCGGTCGCTACTAACTATCAGGGGAGCTGCATGCTCGTTTGCCTGTCTTTTATAAAAAAAAAAACAATCATAATATAGCTGCAGCATGGCTCTACCACGTTTATATTACAAAAATTATGTTAACTAAAAATTGCTGAACTCTCTACTGCAAAAACTTATCTTAGCTTCTTAAATGATTTTACTCAACGAAATCGTGCAGATTTTGAGCACTATAAAGAAGTGCGCAAGCTACGTAGAGATGACAATGAGAATAACATTACGTACCCAAATGAAATCCCGCTACTTTCAAGGAATGACCCTGGTAATTGATAATTATCATTGAAAGTGCCATTTTTATTGGGAACGGCAAGCATTTATAATTAAACGGTAAGTCTTTTGGTATAATAGGAATGCGTGGTATGAGCACAGTATCTCTCTTGGCATCTCCTGATAAAGTTGTGGTTCTTTATGAAATTGATGTAAATTGTATAGAAATGGACCTGCAAATGTACACCTGGGTTGTCTGTGGATAATGATTCATATTGAAAAACTGTTATATGCGATTTATAATGTTTACAACGCATACCATCTAGGTACGAGTTTCGCAAAATACAAGTTGCTGCACTTATTTTCATTTCATGATGTTACTTGAGCGAAATGTCCAATAATTCTTTATTATTGTGACGCGTAAAAGAACATTTAACTGACGTAAAGCATCGACGCTCCGGGAAGTCTGCAGTCTGTGAACATGTAAAAGATCGACCCCGTCATTACATCAGATTTAATAGACTACAAATCCTCTCAAAAGAACACCGATTCCTACCAAGAATGATTCGCTAAACTGTTGAAATAAAAGAAAATCATCCTCATTTCAATATAGTAGATGGATGGGTGCTACCATCTGCTTGGGATCCGATAATTAATAATTACTAAAGCCAAACCCAAACATACTACTGCCAGGTAAGATTAGAAGCTCGTTCTGTAGATCGGACCAAAAATTAATATTAAAAACCTGAAGGTAGCCGGGATAACTATTATCATCGGGACGTCAAACACCTCAATCACCCCGTGACCATAGGTGCTGTAAAAAACGCAAATCGTCGGAAAATGAAAGTTAAAATCGGTTGCATTTAATGAAAATTTGTTTATACGTGATCAAACCACAAACATATCTACGAACATCCAAACAAATTTTCATATTTATAATATTAGTTGAATTAGGATAGAACTAGTAGGATGGGATCAAAAGCAGATGGTAGCACAAACATCTACTCTATTGAGATTAATTTAATTTAATCTTCTATATATATTTATACATATATTCTTTATATTTAAAAATTACGTGCCACATTGTTCGTCCGCGATGAACTCCTAAACTACTGAACTGGTTTCAATGAAATGTTTCACGATGTGTGCAGTTTGGTCCAACTTGAGAGATAGGATAGTTTTATCCCGATAAGTGACCCTCAATTTTTTTATTGTGAATTTAATGAATTTTTTAGGACAACCCAAGCGTTGCCGTCTGCCCAACACAAACCAAGAACAACGTCTGCCTGGTCAGCTAATCTTTATATATAAAAATTACGTGTCACGTTGTTTGTCCGCGATGAACTCCTAAACTACTGAACTGATTTCAATGAAATTTTGCACACTGTGTGCACTTTGGTCCAACTTGAGAGATAGGATAGTTTTTATCTCGTTAAGTGACCATCAATATTTTTTTGCGAATTTAAGCTTTTCTTTTATTAAACAAAGGGTCGTCGGAAAGAGGAGAACAACATCTGCCTAGTTAGCTAGTATGTATATGTTTATAAAGAAAACGCACAACCCAAACTGCTAGACATAGAAATCTGAAATTCGGACAGTAGTAGCCTTTTACGACGTAGGCATTCACTATGAAAGGATTCTGGAAAATGAAACTCCTAAGAGGATGAAATAGGACGTTACAGATTGTATGAAACGTATTTTTTCATTTAATAAGATGTAAGCTTAAAGTGTTAAGACGGGAATACAAATGGTGTGTGAAAACAATGCTTTCTTAAAGTTACAAGGTTTTTAATCTTCTTGCAATGAATTAATTTAACGTTTATTAGTATCGTTTTGAAGTTTAGTATACGATTTAAATTACAGACAATGTTAATGTTGAGGATGACGTTATGCTGCAGTTAACATCATGTCGTTTTGTAGGAACTCCTTAATTTAACTGGTATCGACTTAAAGTTTGATATAAATGATGTGGTTAGTGTAGAAAAATTTTTTATAATGAAATCTTATGCAAGTAAATTAAAAATTAACTACTTCACCCGAAAAACATAACTCCTAAAGAGTGTAGGTACTTATGTACCTACATAGTACACAGTAGTGATATTAGAAAGAAACTGCATGATTCTGAAGATAGCGTAAATAAATAAGTTATTTCGTCAAGTTGTTCTCGATTTATTACGGAAATATAATAATTTCTACCACAGACTAACGGACAACGACGAAAAAAAATTCGTTGAACATATTATATAGTGTTTCCTTATTAATGTGCGTTTCTTTAAGTATAAAAAAAAATCAGATTTAATGAGTTGGTAGCGGGATCTTATCAAGTTTGCCAACCTCTCCGCTTCGCGTTTGAGGTGTGCAAAATTTACAAACTTAATTCTAATTATATTTAATTTTAAGCCCGAGTAGCCTCCACGGTACAGGAGTAAAATCTAGTGAGTAACGTTTAAAAAATAAGAAGTTTTACTTTATTAAAAATGTAAGCGTGTCGAGTGAATTGCCTACTTAAACACTAACATGGTTATTTTGCAACTAGCTGTTCCCCGCGACTTCGCCCGCGTGTTATTTGGAGTTTTAATTTTTTGCACGGAACCCTAATTCTTTTTCTAAACTAAAAGTAGCCTAAGTTACTCCTTGTGACATCAGCTATCTGCCAGTGAAAGTCCCATCAAAATCGGTCCAGCCGTTTCGGAGATTTGCCGGAACAAACAGACAGACAGACGGACAGACAGGCAGAAAGACAGACAAAAACTTTAAAAATTGTATTTTTGTTATTAGTACCGTATATACTTTCATATGCATTTAGTAAAAAGCTGTAAATTTGACATTAAAAACAGACACTTCAATTTTATTTATTTGTATAGATAACCGGCCAAATTTTCAGAGAACGTTCAGAATAAGTAATATAGGCAAATGGTTTAGAAAAATTAATTAAAATATTCCTTATTATTTAAATTCAATATGCGTGGTAATGTATTATTTTAACTGATTGTCATTCATAAATATCGAACGCCTACTATTTTACTATGTACACACTCGTAAGGGTTGATCGGTTAGCAAAAACATTGTGAGTTGAATCGTAGCCAGAGGAGCGCGAGCACGTGTAGTTGCTGCCCATAAATAAAGTTCAATTTGGGAACACGTCAAATAAAAGGAGAAGCCTTATTTACTCGTATTTTCAAAAACTGCAATAACGGTATATCATTATTTATTTTATAGGATAGGGTGACAAACGAGCACACAGTCCTCCTGATGGTAAGTGGTTGCTGTGGCCCATAGACATCTACATCTATCCTCGATTACGAATCAAACTGCAGATGCGTTGTAACCCTTGAGGACTAAGATGGAATGCCTCGTTTCCAGTAAAAAGGGTCTCCGGTTCTCTACACTCACCATACCATACAGAGCTTTACACTGGTATTCTGTGAGAGTGAGGTCCTTCGCCGGTCGAGCCGAACCATTCGTGCTACAACTGTACCAGTAATATAGCTGCAGCATGGCTCTACCACGTAAAATATTATATATTTCCTCTTAAGTTTAAATTTAGTTACTCCTTTAAAAAATAACCCTGTATATACAAGTAAGCTCCTTAAACGAAGCAATAACTGAGAATGGTCCGAGAGCTCATGACGCATTTTTCATGAAGTGTTTGATGCATCGATTTAAACAGTAGTAGAGCCACGCGGCGGCTTTTGCTGTCGCACGGATGGGCCGGCTCGAACCGGGGTGGTACCACGACCTCACAGAATACCAGCGTGAAGTAGAGGTTAACCTCTGCGTTTCGCTTGGTGAGTGCAGGTGGCCGGAGGCCTTTTTTACTGGAAATGAGGCATTCCATCTTAGTCCTCAGGGGTGACAACGCATCTGCATTTTGATTCGCAAACGAGGATAGATGTAGATGTTTATGGGCCGCAGCAACCACTTACCATCAGGTGGACTGTGTGCTTGTTTGTCACCCTTATCCAAATAAAAAAAATCATGAAACTTTGCTTAAAGGTATCAGTCGACTCAATAAGCAGGCAATATGACTGTCTGCCTGGCCTACCTGGGTACACCTGGTACTGCGCATACAGGTTAGTCGCAAAAAATTGCCCAAAAAAAAGTGTTTGATCCAAATAAAAATAATGACTATCCGTCAGCTAAGTTTATAAACAATTAAGAAAAAAAAATGGCAGACACTTCTGAAGGTAAACCCCTTCAGAAGTGTCTGCCATTTTTGTCATAGGGGCAGACTACCTAAAAGTTATGTTTTCAAAAATTCCAAAAAAAGTGTTTGATTCAGTCTGCCATTTTTACAGCGTGTTTATTATATATAATAAAAAATTCTCACAAAAGGGCAGACAGTTTCTCCGGGGGTTACTAATTTAAAAATCTAAACAAATAAATAAAATTTAAGTGTCTGTATTTAATGTCAAAATAACATTGTTTTACTAAACGCATATGATATTTTATACCACCAGTGTGTCAGGTGGAAGGAAAAGGGGAGATCTCCCGCCGGGCAAGGTGTTCTGCCCGGGGAGCGGCCAACGCTCCGAGTGGTAAGTGGTGGAAGGTTTGTTGATTGCGTGTTCATATCACGTCGGGTGGTCACCACTGCCAACGCTCCTTTTGGTAGTTCGGAGCTCTTCTATATATGCTGCTTTAACTTCGGAACTTTGTTAGTGCGTGTGCTGCCCGGGGAGCAGCCAACGCTCCGATTGGTAGTTCGGAGCTATTCTTTATATGCAGCTTTAACTTCGGAACTTTGTTAGTGCGATTTAGGCTTCGATATGTTTCGCTTGTGGCGCGACGACAGTGCCGCTATATTACCCCCCTGCTAAGACCGAAGGTCGATAGTGCTGTCTAGATGTCGACGAATTTGCAAGTGCCAGGGAGTTGCCTCGTAAGTCTGCGGTGAGTCAAGAAGAAGGCAAGTAATCTGCGAGAGTGCCGTGAAGCAGAGGCGAGCAGTAAGGCTCAGAGCCGTGCCGAACACTGTAGCGCAGATAGTAGCTTAAAGGAACAGGAAGCATTATTATTCCAGTGCTGCGATGAACAGTGACAGGATGCGACTATAATCCTGCATTCTTTAAAAAGGGTAAAAAAAGACCATTTCAAATTATTAAAAACAATGCGGGTTATCAAAAGGCACTGATGGACCTTGCAAATGACCTATCTGGACTGCAATATGAAATTACAATATTTGAAAAATTTACTACTTATAAATCGAAAAATACGAACGAACAATTCCAAAATCTATTCAAAGATATGATGCCTCAAATTTACCGCCGTGTAAGTTAGAATTACACCAGCATCTTTTGCGTACGCAATACATCACCAGTGTTTGGTGCAATGCTCACTTGGTTAATCCAACTAATTTGGTACCAGCTGGTAATGGATGGATATTAAAATATGAAACGTATGAGTTTAAGTGGTTTGAAGGTGATTGCGTACTTGAAACCTTATTAGATGCTATAAAAACTTCGGAAAATAACACTTCCAACAGAACTGGTCAGTATTTTGAAATTTATTAATTTTATTTTATTGAATGTCATTTACTAATGATTTTTTTACAGATGATGAATTGATTTCTCGTCAAAGTGAAGACTTGTTTGAAAGTGACGAATCAATCGATGCTGAAGAGTCAGATTTCAGTGACAGTTAAAGCGAAAACTAAGAAAATATATGTATTTATCTACTTATATATATTTGCTATAGATATGTTTTTTCTTTTATTTTGTCAGAATTTTTTTCATTGTAACTAACTAATATAAAACATCCATTAGCTTATTATTATTATTAACGGTGGTAGAGCCACGCAGCAGTTTTTGCTGTTGCACGTATGGGCCGGCTCGAGCCGGGTTGGTACCACGACCTCATAGAATACCGGCGTGAAGTAGAATCCCTGCTTCTGCGTTTCGTCTGGTGAGTGCAGGTGGCCGGAGGCCCAACCCCCCCCCCCCCCCCATCAACATGGTAGCGGAATTACACATTAGACTACCCCAGGAGGGTACCAGTACCCCTGGAGAATCCCTCGCTGAGCATCCACGACCATGTTATTCCAATCCTGAGCGTGGGTGCTCAGGCTGCCCCGTGTATTCTGGGGGGGGCAAAATTCCGCTCAAAAACATAACTGCTCGGGGCAAACTGAGCAACAATACCAAGGCGACCCCTGACACGCTATCCGTGAATTTCTGCAACATCAGGGGACTTCACTCTAACCTAAACGCCGTCCACTACCATCTCGAGACGGCGAAGCCGGCCTTGCTCTTCTTGACCGAGACGCAGGTTTCCTCTCCGGCTGATATTTCGTATCTCTCCTACCCGGGGTACAAATTGGAGCACTCCTTTCTGCCTCGGGCTGGAGTTTGCGTGTATGTCAGAGAGGACATCTGTTCTCGACGCCTCGGCAGTCTTGAAGGTTCGGACCTGTCCATCCTTTGGCTACGCGTAGACAGCGACGACCATCCGCGCGTCTACGGGTGCCTCTATAGGTCCCATAGCGGTAATGCCGAAACAGACCGACTCATCGACCACGTCCAAATGGCTACAGATTCCTTGCTACAACAGGTCCCATCCGCAGAGATCGTGATCCTTGGCGATTTTAACGCCCACCATGCCGAATGGCTCGGTTCACGTTTAACCGATCATGCGGGGAGATCTGTTTATGACTTTGCCTTGGCATATGGTCTGACACAACTGGTTACTTCGCCTACGCGGATTCCAGATGTGGAGGATCATACACCTTCCCTGTTGGACCTTCTGCTGACCTCTCATCCGGACGGATATCAGGTTTCCGTCGATGCCCCTCTCGGCTCTTCGGACCACTGTCTGATCCGGAGTATGGTGCCACTCACGCTCCCTTCGCGGTTGCGTTCTGCAGGTTGCCGCCGTGTTTGGCATTACAGGTCGGCGGATTGGGACGGAATGCGGTCTTTCTTTGCATCCTACCCATGGGGGCGGGTTTGCTTCTCGCCGGATGATCCCAGCGCTGTTGCTGACTCTGTCACTGATGTGGTGCTACAGGGAATGGAACTATTTATTCCATCATCTGTAGTACCCATCGGAGGCAGATCTCAGCCTTGGTTTGGTCGCTCCTGTAAAACTGCATTACGCAGTAAGCAGGAGTGTTATCAAGCCTGGGCTGCAGCTTCGGCGACTCGGGATGTAAACACCAGCATACTTAAAAAGAAGTATAACTTCGCCTCCAGGTCCTTCAAAAGAGTTATTGCCAAGGCAAAGTCAGAGCACATAGGCAGAATTGGCGAGAAACTAGTTCGCCTTCCTTCGGGAACCCGTGCATTCTGGTCTCTCGCCAAGGCTGTCCAAGGGAATTTCTGTAAGCCATCACTACCATCTCTTCACAGGGAGGACGACTCACTGGCCCATGACGCAAAAGACAAAGCCGACCTTTTAGGCTCCCTTTTTGCGTCCAACTCGACTCTTGATGACGGGGGGAAAACACCGCCGACCATCCCGCGGTGTGAGTGCTCCATGCCGGATGTGCTGTTCTCACAGCGCTCGGTTCGCAAAGCACTTCTCTCCCTGGACATCCAGAAGTCGAGTGGGCCTGACGGAATCCCCCCAATTGTGCTGAGGACGTGTGCTCCGGAGTTGGCACCGGTCTAACGCGTCTTTTCCGGTACTCCTACTCCCAAGGCGTAGTCCCGAATTCATGGAAGACAGCTTTTGTCCACCCGATCCCTAAAAAAGGCGACCGCTCAGATCCGTCCAACTATAGGCCTATCGCGATCACTTCCTTGTTCTCCAAAATAATGGAATCCATTATCAACTCCCAGCTCATCCGGTACCTTGAGGATCACCAGCTGATTAGTGACCGCCAATACGGTTTTCGTCGGGGTCGATCAGCTGGTGATCTTCTGGTCTACCTGACCCATAGATGGGCGGAGGCAGTAGAGTCCAAGGGGGAGGCGTTGGCCGTTAGTCTGGACATTGCGAAGGCCTTCGATCGGGTTTGGCACAAAGCGCTTCTTTCGAAGCTCCCTTCCTATGGGCTTCCCGAGAAATTGTGCAATTGGATCACCAGCTTCCTTGCAGGTCGGAGCATCAAGGTCGTTGTAGACGGTGCATGTTCTGACTACAAGCCTATTAACGCTGGTGTTCCACAAGGCTGTGTGCTATCACCAACGCTGTTTCTTCTGCATATCAATGATATGTTGCTAACTGGTAACATTCATTGTTATGCGGATGACAGCACTGGTGATGCTCTATACACCGGAAACGTCTCCGAGTACCGGAACAAACTTGTGTCTGAAGTCGAGTCTTTTCTGGACAAAGTCTCGAACTGGGGGCGACTAAATCTACTCCAGTTTAATCCTCAGAAGACACAAGTATGCGCGTTTACCGCTAAAAAGAACCCCTTTGTCGTATCTCCTCAGTTTCAAGGCACTCCCCTGGTTGCCTCAGCCAGTATCGGAATCCTCGGCGTCGACATATCGAGTGACGTGCAGTTTCGTGGTCACTTGGAAGAGAAGGCCAAATTGGCCTCTAAAAAGCTTGGCGTGCTCAGTAGAGCGGGACAGTATTTCATGCCGGCACACCGCCTGCAACTTTACAAGGCGCAGGTTCGGCCTCACATGGAATACTGTTCCCATCTCTGGGCAGGGGCTCCCCAGTGCCAGCTCCTTCCACTTGACCGCATCCAGCGCAGAGCGGCTCGAATCGTCGACGACCGAGTCCTTTCCGATCGGCTCGACTCATTGGCGCTGCGAAGAGATGTTGCATCTCTTTGCATTTTCTTTCGCATCTACCATGGGGAGTGCTCTGAGGAATTGTTCGGATTAATGCCAGCCGCCAAATTTCACGAACGCACATCGCGGCAGAACTCCCGATACCATCCACACCATCTGGATAATTGGCGGTCCACCACTGTGCGATTTAGAAGATGTTTTCTTCCTCGCACGACTTCCTTGTGGAATCGATTACCATCAGCGATTTTTCCGGACCGATACGACTTAGGGACCTTCAAGAAAAGAGCGTACTCCTTTTTAAAAGGCCGGCATCGCATCTGCAATTCCCTCCCTGGTGTTGCAGTTGTTCATGGGCGGCGGTAGTCACTTACCATCAGGTGAGCCGCATGCTCGTTTGCCCCCTCTCCTATAAAAAAAATATAAAAAAAAAAGCTGTAATTATTGTTGTACATTTGAGTAATTTGAGTATATTCGTTGTAACAACTGTACAAGATCACGTGATCCACAATGGGAGCGCGAAAAATGACTAGACATATCGGCGACCATCGCTCTCTATCGGACTCATTACAACCCGTGGCACATTTGTCTGCTTTCCTCGCAAGATTTATTTAAATATTTTTTAACTATTAACCCATGGAGAAACTGTCTGCCCTTTTGTGATAATTTTTTATTATATGTACATAATAAACACGCTATAAAAATGGCAGATTAAATAATACACTTTTGTTCTTTTGTCAACCCCTTCAAAAATATCTGCCATTTTTTTCTTAATTCTTTACCAACATAGCTGACGAATAGTCATTATTATTATTTGAATCAAACACTTTTTTCACATATCTTACAACCCGTAACACTTTTTCATTAAAACCCGTAACCCGTTTGTCTCCTGTCCACGCAAGATTTATTTAAATACTAGCTGTTCCCCGCGACTTCGCCCTTTTTCGCGATTTTTTTTTTTGCGCGGAAACCTAATATTTTTTTTCTAAAATAAAAGTAGCCTAAAATACTCGATATAACAGCTGCCAGTGAAAATCCCGTCAATATCGGTCCAGCTATTTCGGAAATTAGCCGGAACAAACAGACAGACAGACAGACAAAAAATTTAAAAATTATGTTTTTGTTTTAAATATCGTATCATATGCGTTTAAGGCTTTAACTAGCCTGAATGACCTTAACGAAACGCCGATCGCAGATTTTAGCCGACGTCAACACCGTCTAGCAACTACGTTCTGTATTACTTATAAAAGTGCAAAGATTAATAGACTGCAGAGATGACAATTATATAAGTGACATACTGCCTGTTATGCTTGCGCATCACTGAGAATTATGTCGCGGTTACGAATCTTCAATTACATTGCATGGTGTAGTGCTGTAGCTTTGTCCGGTAGACGTCACTAGCTATCAAGAGTTCAAGTTTCAAGTACGTAAGAGTTTTTGTTATATATGTTAAATCGTATTTATTTGTTATATTAGTTATATTAGTAGATCCGATGAAGAAAGATTGTTAAAAATATATTAGTTATTGTACGTAAACCACAAACATTCTGATAAAAATGTTTTAAACTATTACTGTGCTTATCGGTCATAGTTCAAAATTAAAAATAGTAATTTAAAAAAGAAAAACATAAACATCTCATAAAAACCTATTGTTTGTGATAGTAATATAATTCGACACAAAATAGATGATTGTTATTGTAATTTATAAACATGGTCACGAAATTAATTTATGGGAGGTTTACGTAGGTACACCATAAATAAAATATTTAATATTGATACGGGATATTGCCATAACACAGTTATTAGTAACTAATAAAGAATAAAAATTACAAAACAATAGATAAGCTTTGTGTGTGTGTGTGTGTGTGTGTGTGTGTGTGTGTAAAAGTTTTGCGCATTATATGATTTGTGTGGTAGGTTGTATCCAGTGTAGTAGAATATGTATTTGGTGCATGAAGCAGGGTGTGTTAAATGTAAATGAATGTAAACTTTAACGTATGATTTAAGAACAAGAATTAACAAAGTATTGGAAATAATATTTATAATATTTAGCCCATCTTTGCTAAGTCGGTCGAAGTTATGATAGGAATGAGTGGCGAGGTTTCATTCCGACGGGTGTAAATACGACAGTTTTTTGTCCATATAAACTTAAAGATAGCTTCTTTGGCTATCAGCTTATATTCCTTAAGCAATGCTCAGTTATATTTGGTTAAGTGTTCATTAATATAGATATGAGCGTTGCATGAGTGGTAATGGTCATACCCATATCTGAGAGTTATATACCACGGTAATTACGTGAGGCGGCAATAATCAAGTTTTTAGTATGTCGGCGACGGAGATGGGCGATAATGTTCGGCTGATGGCTGCACTATTTGGCTGCTGTGCACACTTCGTTGGCTAATTTTAAAACAATATCAATTGTATCTTCTTCCTTGCATTCTCGAATGCCAACAATTTCGATGTTTTGTAGTTGATTCCACTGCTGCATGCGAGAGATATCCTCTTCTAGGTAAGGTATACGCAACAAATTGCTGTCAATATCTTTATGAAGACGGGCATTCTCATCCTGTGAACACTTCATTTCGGTAATGGTGTTAGTTATACTTTTTAAAAGATCATCTTATTGCGTGCTTATGAAGGTTAATGTGGTTTCTATTGTGGATATCTGGTTTTTTAAGGTACTTAATTCGCTCTTAACGACAGCTTTCAAAAGAAAAGGAAGCTCTTGCTTGAGAGAATTTAAAATATCTGATCGACCTTCTAAGTAGTGATGCTACATTTGTCCTCCTATGGACGTGTCTGATTTCCTCGTAGTTACATTTAAACAATAGTTGTAGTTATCTTTAGGAGGAGACTTCTCGCTGTGGTATTTCACAGGGGTGTTAGAATTATCTCCTGTCGTTGGCTGCTTGTTGACACACATTGGGCATATCCAGCCCACAATTTTTTTTTAATCAGTGTTCAGACCCACACATTGGTTGTGATAGGACCGGGCACAAGTGAAGCAAGTGCATATAATCTTCTCCGATTGTTTTATATGTTTATATCATGCGTTAAATATATTGGACATTGTGATGCTTTTTATCAATGGCGCCGATGAAATAATGAAGATATGCGTGTAGGCTTAGTAAATATTAGCGATCATCAACACTGTGTTATTTCTGATACCCCGTTTACACTATCGCGCGAGCGGCGAGGCGAGCCACGCGATGCGAGTGTAAACGCTGCTAGCTCGTGGCTCGGATTGCAGCTCGCCTGGCCACTCGCGGCGCTCGCGTCGGAGGCGGTTTTTAGGGCGCGAGGCAAAGGGCCTCGCGAAGGACGCGAGCGTGGTGTTTACACTCGTGTCCTCATTTCAGTTTATTTACGGCGCTCTTCCATAATAACATTCGAATTGCTTTTGTTTTAAAATTACAATTTTGACAAAGAAATATTATTTAATCTTGCACAATAGGTACTAGATATTTTATAAAATTATGAATCTGAAAAGGTTCTGTTTCGACGAATAGATATCATCCGCCATATTCTTCCTCAACGACGTATTTTTTTTTATTTCCTTCTTTTTAAAATGGTTAAGCATCGATAAATACTTAATATGGCAAGAGTTGATGCCGCTATTATTTCGACGTCTTTCATCGTTGCTGGCTTAACGCAAACTGAACGCATCGAGAGAGTGTAAACAGGAATTCGTTACCTCGCAACAACACGCGAGCTGCGAGGCAAGGTACGAGGCGAGGCGCGAAGCGAGAGTCTAAACCCAGTATGAAAGTTTCTAAGCAGCGGAAATCGACGATGCTCAACGATTGTTGTGCGAAGAGAGAAAAATATATGACTATTGTCCTTGTCCGCTCGAGGTGGAGACTGAGATTCGGGACGCGGGATTTGAAAAATACTTCTCACGGGAAATAGATCTCTAGAACACTCAAGCAAAGTACTATAATTGTAAACAGTAGGTACTGTATATAATTCATATATTAACGTAACGTCCACTTTGAACGATAAATCAATATAGAATGTCTCGCTACCTATTAATCGGGGACGATTGTTAATAAAGTGCTAATAACTTTATTAAGGACCTTTAACTTTATTAAGAGTACCCTTAACCGACGAGCATGTATGTGTAGGACGTAAAGGAGGCGAGAGAGGTTTATCAGGATCGTGCCAAATGGAAGCCCGTAGTAGCCTTCCCTTCTGGGTAACAGGCGTGAAGGTTTATTCATTATATTATGTTTTTTTTTGATGGAAAATTTCTTTAGCACATTAGGCTCTTAATCAGACTTTCATTTGATAATACATTAATACAATTTAAAAGAATATTTCGATTTAAAATGATTATAACGAAATTTTTTATTAATGAAAAAAATGAAAATTGTGAATAATTTATAAATTCAAACGCATTAAGTCAAATTAAATAATATAAGTCAAAATTGTTTTTATGTTTGCATTCAGTTCTATGCAATTGTTATTATATGGAAACTTTGCGAGAGAGAAAAAATCGAGCAACAAACTTACTACTTGTATCTAAATCTGAAATTTCTAATATAACATACTAGAGATTCAAGCCACTGACCTCACGTGGTGGAAGCAATGTTTGAATAATTTTATGTAAAATTTTCCTGAGCAAAGATGAGGATTTTGTCTATCATATGTTTTGAGAATTGTAGCTCATACGTAAATGGGATTAAAATTCTTGAATTTTATTATTAGTTAAAACATTTTGTATGAAATGATCATGTGTGTATGTCGAATGATAATATTGTTTGATCGTAAAACATATGACTTTTCGTACAAATATACTTAAAAAAAATAATAAACTTCGTAGTTACACTCTTTACCATTATAATAATAATAATGTCCTCCAGACCTAATTTCGGTCACAGCGGCGAGCCTCAACAGGGACTAGCCATCGACGCAGGACAGGATTATAGTACCCAAGTGTATGTGCAAACACAGATGCGCTCTCTTATTAGACGCAGTACCAACGGCTTTACGTGATTTCCGAGGAATGGGGGTGAGACACCGCCACACACTTTACCATATAACAATCTCGAAGTTATACATGAAGCTGAATGTTAACGACACATAGCCGAAGGAATTCCGCCATAGGCAGCAAAATGTCATCCTCATCGGTGTACTTGCGAAATCACCGACGAAGTCTTTAGACACAGACATTTTAGTAGCCTTAAATATTAAGAACTTTTTGAAAAAAAAACTTGATTATGGTTGACCAGCACCAGTCTTTACAAGTAATCTCACAAGCAAACACGACGTTTACTTACGTAACAAATACTACGTATGAAGACTGTAGAGAATAATCTGTCATTATGTCTGAAGTATGTGTATTATGAGAAGACTTTCGATTCGGTCAAAATTTGATTGGTGCTATAGTAATTTCGAAGGTGCCATGTTGAGAGTCGGTATATAGTACATCCACAAAACTCTTTATCGTAGTAATGGAATACGTTTCACACGACAAGCTACTGGCTACGTGACTGCCTCGTTGTTCTAGTGGTCATAAATGCGGCAGCTGATGATGAGCCCCCCTCCCCCGGTTTGGTATCCCAAGAAGAAACAAAATCAGTTATTGATTTTTCTGTCAAGATTCAGTAGCAGCTTGAAGTCAGAATGTTGGTGATGTTTTCAACACCGTGTCCGTGCTTGTTTTCAACGCGAGGCGTAAAATACCCCGACTAGTAATGAGGAGATGCATCAAAAGTTAAGCAAAACTTGGTACACAAATTCTCCTCACACGGCGAAGGACCATGTATAGCAGTGAACTTTTGCGGGCTGATTAAGAGATAACGGATATAATATATTACTATAAAGTTAAGTTCGTTATGTTTATTTAGGTAAGCTTAATGCAGATTATACTAGCACAGTTAAATTGTAATTAAAAGAAAACTTTTCAAAGCATTTTGTAATATTGACGATGCATTGATACTGTTTATTAAACAAATTGCAAATTGATAAAATATGAATTTATTTCTTAAACACGTTTCAAGGATACAAACAGAAATTGTAAACCTCAATCAGTCTCACGTTGTAAATGTAACAATATTATAAATCAAGAAAAAAAACTAAGTGAAGCCTGAATTTTAAGTGCTGATTAACAACGTGCTTGAGGTGTGGTTTAGCAAAATATGGAGAGAAAATCTTAACAAGTCAAACTTAAAAGTTTCTGTTATGTAAACAGATTCTGATAATTTCAGTTTTATACTACTTTTAGTGTATCCACATCAGAAGATAATAAATAACCAACTTTTGAAACGAATAATTTAAATACCTATTGGTTATTCTATTTTAAATTCCATGGTCTTATTTTGCACTGTGAGTAATCGTGAGTGACAACTATGGATAATGCCAAAAAGACCTTATGACTTTCGATATATGGCGGTAACTTCTTCTTAGAGTTAAGTAGAGTTGGTAGAGTGTGTATGAAAATTGTATAACGTACGCGTCCCCAGACTCTCTCATCCCTTCCATTACGAACAATTGGATGCTTGATAGGCCTCCAGCATCTTTTTGTCGTTAACCCACAAAATCAAACGGATGTTACATCGTTGATGCGTACAAAAAAAAAGACATGATTTGCCTGTATATGTCTTCTCATTCGATCATAATGTATGCTTGTGTTAAGGTAAGGTAGGATACATATATAATATCGGTCTACTTTTCCATTTACCTTTTAGAAGGACTGTATTTAAATTAATTTAAAAAAGCCGGTCATGTGCGAGTCAGACTCACGCATAAAGGGTTTCGTACCATCGTTTCGAGTAGGGGAGTCCCTTTAATGTTTAATTTATTTCTACTTTTATTTATTTGTTGTTAGAGAGGCAACAGAAATACACATTCTGTGAACACTTCTACTGGCTACCTATTACGGATCAAGAGATACAGCCCGCTGACAAACAGATGGACCGACGGACGGACGTACAGACGGACGGATGGACAGCGAAGGCTTTGTAATAATATGTAGGGACCCCGTTGGTCACCCTTTCGGTACGGGACCCTAAAAAGAAACAAAGCATTTTTAAATAAGTTTTTAATTAAACATGCTAAAAATCAAGTAATTATTTAAAATCATAATCATCATCATCATCATTACAGCCCTTCCACTGCTGAACATAGGTCTCCCCAAAGGAATGCCACAGAGCACGGTCGTAAACCAAATGCATCCATCGACTTCCTCCATGTCTTACCAGGTCGTCACTCCATCCAGGTCGCCCTACACTTCGCCTACCGATACGAGGCTGCCACTCGAGAACCTTTTTCCCCATCGGATGTCGGTTAATCGAGCTATATGGCCGGCCCATTCCCACTTCAGCGTACTAATCCGTTGGGCTATGTTGGTAACTCTGGTTCTACTGCGGAAATCCTAATTTCTAAGTTTATCACGCAGAGAAACCCCGAGCATAGCCCCTCCATAGCTCGCTGAGCGATCTTGAGCTTCCTCATACGGATAGCAGTGAATCACCACTTCTCAGATACATAAGTCTATACCGTTAATACTGTATCCTTTCTAGTCCAGTAGCTTGAAAATGTCTTCCAATGCAGCGGTGAATAGTTTCAGGGATATAATGTCACCCTGTCTTACATCTTTCAGTCGTTGGGTAGGTTTCTTACTATGGCTCTGTACTCGGATCGCCATCGTGGCCCTACTGTGCAAACACTTCAGCACTTCTTTATACCGACAGTCAACTTGGCATCGCGGAAAGGACTGCTTTCTTAAGGACTTTCATGGTCCACATACGAAAGACAGTGGCAAATTGTACTCCTCGGTATTCTGTAAAATTTGCCGAAAGGTGTATATGTGGTCTATGGTGCTAAAACCTTTTCGGAAACCGGCTTGTTATGAAGGCTTTCTGCGTAAAGTCACCAAATCGTAACCAACGTACAGATGCAAACATGTCTACATCGGGATTAGATAAAATTTAAACATTTTACCATATAAGGTATGCGAGAGTAATATGGTCACTTTAAGCTTTGCCGCCGTATAAAGCCAATACTAGGAGGAGGACAGAGACAAATACACAATGTCGTATACTATAACTAATATAAAAAAAAAATAACAAACAAGCCTTGGCAATAATTAGCAACACTTCGAAAAATCAACTTAAAATATACTTACTATAGTACGTGAGGGTAATGAAGTGAATGACTGATGAAGAGCTATCGTATCACAAAGCCATCTATGCAAATGAGGCTGTAGTTTTTGAGTTATAAGAAAGTAACCATATTAACCGGATGACCATATTACCCGCACGTACTCTAGTCGTTTATGATTCCAGACCTTTTTGCGCTCAGCGATAGTCATCGTTTGAGGCCTTTGCCATTTATTTTCCCGTCCACCATCTTTTCTTGAATGATAAAAACATCATGGCAGATGATCGTGGGAGCTGTATTCTGTGCTATTTACGAAGAGGTCTACACAATTTAATTTGAGCCTATCATGTAACATACGTAACACAAATTTTAGTACAAACGGAGAGCGCACGTTCAGCGTTTACAACTGATGATAAATAAGAAGAAACATTTGTTTTTTGTGTTATTTGACATTTTGATGTAATATATAAAAGATTTATATGGCTAACCCATATAAATTACATGCTAGATAAAGTAAAGAATAATGATTTTTTTTATATTTAATAGTAGTAATTTTTATTCATTGGCAGTTAAGAAATTCAAACATTAAATTGGGAACAAAAGAAACAAGTAGACTGTTTCCTGTTTCCAAATATTTGATTTCCATGAAATGAACGACAGACATAGAGATAATTTTAAGTAAACGGTATATCGTACTCGAAAATTAAGTAAATTAGTTTAATAAGAACAACTTGTGTGAAAAGAGCCCTAGTTGAATTTACTTAGAAACTGACGAGATCAAAGTTAGCTCCCCAATATTTGTAGAAATTCGACTTTGAATTTCACACAAAACTTTGTTTTAAATTTAGTGCCTCGAATGACGTATAATATAAAACCTAAAATATGTATATGTGGGCTTTTATTTAAAAACTGCAACATTAAACACTTACGAACTTATTTATTATGTATCTACGTACTTATTTAAATGCTGGCCGAAAAAAGTAGGGATGAAGATCGCAAATGATTAGTATTTTATTTTTAAAAATCATTGAAAATTATGTTATTTATAATAAATTATTTTATTTTTAATAGTCGATCTTAATCAGAGACATGAGTAGGACTGTATAATAATTCAAATTTTTAGTTTTAGTTTCTTGGTTCCCGTACATGTCGAAATAGGTATAATAATCCTAATAACAACTATAAAAAACCGCCTGCCAAACGTGGCAACGATGGCGAATATCTCCCTATGAAGAAATCTGATGGGCTGTAACGGTAACTGTAACGGTTTGGATGTATAAATGTACTACGAGTATATAAAAATTATAACTATTAAATAAAACATATGTCGTAATTATCTCCATTATTATAAATATGGCATATGGTGATTATAAATAAAATATGGTCATAACAGATATTATGATTGAGTTAAATTTGCTTCTTAAAATAAAAGCTGCCCGCATTTTAGTAGTTTCCTTATCGAATCGTAAAGGCAAAGACATGTTAAAGAACCGCTGATGAGGGTACAGCGGAGTAAGATGAGTCATTTTGTTGAAGTTTTATTGGAATCGAGGGAAAAGAAATTAGAACTGTAACAATTTGTTATTGTGGTGCTTATTCTAGCATTACTGTTTTAACGCGAAACAGTCAGTGAATATATGTAGAAACATTCAAAATGATTATGCGCGCAACAAGGATTTGCTCCATGCCGGATGTGCTGTTCTCACAGCGTTCGGTTCGCAAAGCACTTCTCTCCCTGGACATCCAGAAGTCGAGTGGGCCTGACGGAATCCCCCCAATTGTGCTGAGGACGTGTGCTCCGGAGTTGGCACCGGTCCTAACGCGTCTTTTCCGGTACTCCTACTCCCAAGGCGTAGTCCCGAATTCATGGAAGACAGCTTTTGTCCACCCGATCCCTAAAAAAGGCGACCGCTCAGACCCGTCAAACTATAGGCCTATCGCGATCACCTCCTTGTTCTCCAAATTAATGGAATCCATTGTTAACTGCCAGCTCATCCGGTACCTTGAGGATCACCAGCTGATTAGTGACCGCCAGTACGGTTTTCGTCGGGGTCGATCAGCTGGTGATCTTCTGGTCTACCTAACCCATAGATGGGCGGAGGCCGTAGAGTCCAAGGGGGAGGCGTTGGCCGTTAGTTTGGACATTGCGAAGGCCTTCGATCGGGTTTGGCACAAAGCGCTTCTTTCGAAGCTCCCTTCCTATGGGCTTCCCGAGAAATTGTGCAATTGGATCAACAGCTTCCTTGCAGATCGGAGCATCAAGGTCGTTGAAGACGGTGCATGTTCTGACTGCAAGCCTATTAACGCTGGTGTTCCACAAGGCTGTGTGCTATCACCAACGCTGTTTCTTCTGCATATCAATGATATGTTGCTAACTGGTAACATTCATTGCTATGCGGATGACAGCACTGGTGATGCTCGATACACCGGCCGTGCTAATATTTACCGCTAAAAAGAACCCCTTTGTCGTATCTCCTCAGTTTCAAGGCACTCCCCTAGTTGCCTCAGCCAGTATCGGAATCCTTGGCGTCGACATATCGAGTGACGTGCAGTTTCGTGGTCACTTGGAAGAGAAGGCCAAATTAGCCTCTAAAAAGCTTGGCGTGCTCAGCAGAGCGGGACAGTATTTCATGCCGGCACACCGCCTGCAACTTTACAAGGCGCAGGTTCGGCCTCACATGGAATACTGTTCCCATCTCTGGGCAGGGGCTCCCCAGTGCCAGCTCCTTCCACTTGACCGCATCCAGCGCAGAGCGGCTCGAATCGTCAACGACCGAGCCCTTTCCGATCGGCTCGATTCATTGGCACTGCGAAGAGATGTTGCATCTCTTTGCATTTTCTTTCGCATCTACCATGGGGAGTGCTCTGAGGAATTGTTCGGATTAATCCCAGCCGCCAAATTTCACGAACGCACATCGCGGCAGAACTCCCGATACCATCCACACCATCTGGATGATTGGCGGTCCACCACTGTGCGATTTAGAAGATGTTTTCTTCCTCGCACGACTTCCTTGTGGAATCAATTACCATCAGCGATTTTTCCGGACCGATACGACTTAGGGACCTTCAAGAAAAGAGCGTACTCCTTTTTAAAAGGCCGGCAACGCATCTGCAATTCCCTCCCTGGTGTTGCAGTTGTTCATGGGCGGCGGTAGTCACTTACCATCAGGTGAGCCGCATGCTCGTTTGCCCCCTCTCCTATAAAAAAAAAAAAAAAAAAAAAAAAGGAAAAATATTTCACATAAACATACACATTCAAACTGCGTCGTTGATAAGCTACCAGTTTTTTATATTTTTCACGACGCATATTCAAATTTGACCTTATTTCAGTTTTTGGTTTCAATTGCCATTTATAATAAGTCGTATACAAGACCTCCAGGGACGTTTCGGGGAGCAAGGTGCAATGCAAATTGTAATTATTCCAAAGGCGCTGGTTGTGATGGAATTCCCCCTTTTTATCGAACGTGCAAAATCGTTGGCAATACACATCACAACAGTCTTCATCATCATTACAGCCTTTCACAAGTCTACTGCTAAACATAGGCTTTTCCCAAGAAATGTCAAAAAGTACGATCTTGAGCCACCTGCATCCATCGACTTCATGCATGTCTTCGCCTACCGATACGAGGCTGCCACTCAAGAACCTTTTTTCCCCATCGGTGGTCGGTTCTTTGAGCTATATGCCCGGCCCATTGCCACTTCAGTTCACTATGTCGTTACTCTGGTTCTATTGCAGATATCCTCATTTCTATGTTTATCACGCAAAAAAACCCCAAGCATAGCTCTCTATAGCTTGCTAGCGATCTTGAGCTTCCTCATACAACCAGGAGTGAAGGACCTCGTCTTACATCCATAAGTCATTACTGGCAACACGCACTGGTTGTACTTTCTCCTCTACAAGTTTTGAGGTATATCTGACGAGAAGATGTGTAGTAATTTCTCGAACGCTGCCCAGCCGTGTTGAATCCGTCGATTGACCTCTCGGTTGAACTTGGACTTACCTAGTCGGACTATATGTCCCAGGTAAACATACTTGTCAACAACTTCGAGATTAGTGCTCGTAATATCATATCCTTTCCAGTTCATTAGCTTGAAAACGTCTTTCAATGCAGCGGTGAAGAGTTTCGGGGATATAACGTAACCCTGCCTTACACCTCTCTGCAGTTGGATAGGTTTCGTCTTCTGCTTCTGTACTCGGATAGCCATCGTAGCCCTATTGTACAAACACTTCATCACTTCGATACGCAACTTGGCATTGTTGAAGGTACTGCAGCACCGCCCAACTTTCGACGGAATCAAAGGCTTTCTCATAGTCTACATACGCAAGACAATGTGGCAGATTGTAATCTTCGGTCACATGCATTTGGAGATGTGCTTGTATGCTGTCAAATCTGCTGAACACTGCAGATTCGACAGTTGGCTTTTTCTGGCAGACAGATCTCTAGCAAAGACTTTGGAGCCCTGGTTGCGTTCGATCGCTTCTTCAATACGAGCAGTATTAAAGTTGCATGGGTCCCGCCGCATGCATTTGGAGATCTGTCTGTTCAGTTGCCTGTATGCTGTCAAATCAACTGAAGACTGCAGCTTCTTCTCCCGTTTAACCGCAATGAGATTAAGTGTTATCGAAGAGTTTTTGTGTTCTTCTCCGGCGAGTTTTGCAGAACTTAGCTCCGACCGCATGGAGAGTTTCCACGAGCTTGTCATTCATATCGTCCACTTCATTGCAATCTTCTCGGTAATAAAAACGTTTTTACTATAATTTTACGATAACTCGAGCTGAAAGTTTTCGGGACCTTGGATTAGAGCACGAGGGGGACGGAGAGTTGACTTCATTAGACGACAATTTTACAACTTAACGTTTAGGTTCAGTGTGCCGCTTACCATTCGGTGATCGCTATCATTTTTCACCGTCGCGATCACTGAGAATAGTTGTCGTCTTGTCGTTATAATGAAGTAATTCTCATTTTTTCTCGAAACGGCGGGGCTCGAACAGGTCCACTTTCTATGGGCATCTACCCATAACAGTAATGTCTAATAAATGTTATAAAGAAGAATACCTTTCAAAAATTTGTAACACCGCCAATATTGAACCAATACACGCTACCTACTCAATTCTAACAACAAAAGTAAGGCAGCTTGGTGAATAATAAAAAACGTTAATAATGATATGGCAGTTAGTAATGACATAACTACAATAACTACTAGTGTTAATACATATTACCAGTCACATAAAATAGCGGATGTGTTAACAATTACTTTATAAATTTAACTAATGACATTAAAACATCAAATACAATAACAACCAATAATGACTACGCATCTAAATTGACATTTTATCCCAATTCTATTTATCTAGTTCCTATAAATAACACTGATATTATAAAAATAATTAAATCCTTAAATAAAACAAATTCTATAGGTTACGATGATATTAGTACTAAAATCTTAGAACAATGCTCTAAATATTTATCTTTCCTACGTACCTATATTATTAATTTTCTATCGTTAAACAACTATACAAGAAAGGCGATAAAAGTGATATTAACAATTATCGTCCTATAACACTAACTTATACCTGTTTTGTCTAAAGTATTTGAAAAGGCCATACATACCAGAATCTATAACTACTTAACCAAATATGAAATATTAAAACCAGAGCAATGTGGGTTTACAAAAAACAAGTCAACGACTTTAGCATGTTTCAACTTAGTAAAACTTATAACAACCAGCCTAAACAACAAAATACCTATAACATCCATTTTCATCGATATGTCAAAGGCATTTGACTTTGTTAACCACGAATTATTGTTACACAAACTCAACAGATATGGTATAAGAGGTAATGCACTAAAATTAATAGAAGATTATTTTTGTCAACGGAAACAGTGCGTTGAGACATCAAGCTACTCTAGACATCGAAAAAAAATTATAGATCACCATATCGCGAAAATAAATGCGGAGCGCCGCAAGGAAGTATAGTAGGATCTTTATTATTCATAATATACATAGACGATCTTTCCAATATTCCAATATAACTACATACAAATGTGTGCTGTTTGCTGATGACATTACCATTAATATTGAAAATAATAATAATGCTTTTAACCACGAAGACGAAATAAATAGTACTCTTGAAAAAATAATAGATTGGTTAAGGCATAATAATTTACAAGTTAACATCGGAAAAACTAAAATGATAAGATTTCAGACATATAGTGGCAAACAAACACCATTTAAAATCGAATATGGGAAAAACGTCATCGAAGAAAATGACCATACCAAATTTTTAGGTATAACAATAGACAAGTTCTGTAATTGGAAGACACAACATATTGATAACCTATTGTAACGACCCCCCCCCCCTCTTCTCTTCTCTTCCATCTCTATATGTATATACTTATACTTGTATTTCTTTAGAATCTATATCTATAAGATATATAAATATATCTAATTTACGTGACCAGTATATTTTGATCTTTCTAAAGGTTAATAAACGGCCTATCCGTTTAATAAATTTATGGCGTGATCGTTTTAGTTAGGAACCTTATTTACGTTGTGTTTTTATAGTAACTTAGTTCTTTTAGGTGTATCTTGGAAGAGTAAATTTTCACGAGAGCAATCGAAAGCTGTTGGTAGAGTCTTATAAGCTAAAGAACCCCGTTCACGAAGACAGAGCTCAAAAAAAGTTAAGAAAAATAAATTGTCCCTATTCCACTTGTATCTGGTACACAATAGTCAATTCCTTATTAGTTAATCCCTTCCCGCTTGGAAAAGGCTCACAATATTTATATCAAATACCAGATACAAGGGCTTCGCTCTCCCACATTTAAAAAAAATTTGGAGGAGGTACACGGCTCCGCACATGCCGGTCACGGTGAGCGCCAACCATTTTAATGCGCTCCCTCCGGAGGGTATGCTAAATTGGGAACTGGACCGTAGTCCACAGCAAAATAACTGGCGAACCAGTAAAAGAGGACTTGGCCCCTTGATAGTACGTAAGCACAAACATCGACCGAAGTCGCGCATGTCTATGCGTGTAAACGCCATACAGAATACGATCTAATCCAGCCACAGTAAATGTACGTCACACGGGTTAGGCAACAATATAGGCACACTGGTCATAAAAAGCCTTTCGTGAGCGCCACCACCTGCCAGACCGCCGTTCCTGCAGACTTGATGTAAGTGTGAGGTATCACCACCAATTGCATGGTCAGCACGGCCAATTGGCCGCAGAGCGTGTCATGAGTCTACCGCTCACCTCAAGGGAATGGGGTTTCACGTTGCGCGGCTTTCGGCCGTAGCCTTGAGAGCCTCCTCAGATTCTCCCTCCAGCTACCACCCGCATGAGGTCGATACATATGCTCCACCAACCAATACAATGGCAGATATAGCCAATAGGCAATAATAAGATATTAGTAATAATTCGCCATTAGAAAGGGTTTGTGTCAATGACGTTGAGTATATGCATTTTTCGATCATGTTTGTCTCACCCACCAACAAGTTGCCTTCTATCTTTCAAAGGTGGGAACTTTATAGAGATATATTATTATGTTGTTATATAAAACATCATGGAGGGCAGACAGTCTGCAGCCCCGCAATGTAGAGACCCGACTTGGGCAAAGCTACTTAGGTTGTGAGTCAAACCAAGACGCAGAGAGCGCCAATTTTTTTCGATAACGACGTGAAATTACAAAACGATCCCCATGCATATCAATGTGGCTCCATTCAACCTCTTAATATGGACATGGAAATTTTAAAAGTTTTCATGCGTAGATAATGGAAGATATAATATTATATTATTACTGTCCCGTGTGAGGCAACATTTATACTTATATACATATTCTCATCATATTTTTATGATTGGTTAGAAAAATTATATCTAAATGCAAACTTTCACAGGGTAAATTTTCTTTTTACTATTTTTACCCAGCAAGTAGTAAAGCAACTACAATCCCATCGGTAAGTGGTTATGTAGCCTAAGATGGTGTGTGTGTATGTGTGAAGAAAAGCGTATGAGAATACGTGAAGAGGAATAAAGGTTGAGTACTACTTCGCTTACCGGTACGAGTTGCCACTCGAGAACCTTTCTTCCTATTTTTTTATCGGTTTTCCAAGTTATATACCCAGCCCATTGCCATTTCACTTTAAAATTCCGTTGGGCTATGTCAGTTACTCTGGTTCTACTGCGAATATCTTCATTTCTAACTTTATCACGTACAGAAACCCCTCTCCAATTTAATTTTTTTACATTTTATAGATGATAGTTTGTCTAACATTGAAAAAAACTATAAACCCGATAATGTCTCAATAAAGTTATTTATACTTAGGGAAGCACCATTGTTTTTTATTTATTTAAATTGTTTGATTTAATTTGACAACAACATTTTTTACAACAACAACATTGAACATAAGATTTAAAAAAAGTAGGATTAAGATGACGATTTTTCGAGAAATTTTAAAGTTATTGTAAAAAAGATGAAAAAAATACCAGATTTTCATCAATTAGCTCTTTATTCTAGTTTTATGGCGTTTCTTTTTTTTGAAATTATTTAATTTATTGGCACGGCTTATTATTACCAATCATTTAAAAATTTATTCCACTTTGATAGGACATTCAGTTTAAAAGTTATAACAATTTATTTAAATAGGGTTAGCAGCTGCAATTTCAAATTTTAAAATATTCATAAAAAAATTAATAATTTTTTATATTTTTTTTTAATAATTTTTCCGTCGATGAAATTATATGTAGTTTCCCTGGTTTTAATATGTGCACTTTATAAAGACTCACACTGTATAATAAAACATTCTCACAAACGGGCAGACAGTTTATAAGTTATAAAATTTAAGTGTCTATTTTTAATGTCAAAATAACAATTTTTTATTAAGGCCTTAACAGTGGTTGAAATGCCAAAATCGTGGATATTTAAGTAAAAAAATCTCAATAACTGTTCATTTAATCCACAAAGAAAAAATACAGGGCAACGGAAGAGGATTTGGTAAATGGTTCCAATTGAAGAAAATTGTATTTTTGTCAACTCCTTATTAGAAAAAAATATCCCCAAAGAGTTACTATCTTTGTCATATTTTGCAAAATTTCTCCAAAACGGCACAAGCTTTTTAAATAGTTCTTACACTAAAAAAAGGTCTTAAAAATATTAATATTTTTAATTGAGAGTTTTATTTTTATTCCCCGTTTCATAAGAGAATATATAATTTTTCCCTGAAATTGAATATATTTATTTATAAAGACTCACACTGTATGTAATAAACACGCTATAAAAATAGCAGACTGAATGAAACACTTTTTTTAGGAGTTTTGAAAATACAACTTTGGGGTAGTCGGCCTCTATGTAAACCCCTTCAGAAGTGTCTGCCATTTTTTTCTTAATTGTTTATAAACTTAGCCGACGGATAGTCATTATTATTTGAATCAAACACTATTTTGGGCAATTTTTTTTTCGACTAACCTGTATGCGCAGTACCAGGTGTACCGTACATGTGTAAGTAGGCCAGGCAGACAGTCATATATCTGCTTATTGAGTCTACTGATACCTTTAAAAATATTTTATGATGCATCAAACACTTCATGAAAATGCATCTCGGGCCAGAAAGAAACACACGAGACCAGAAAAGTTTGAATATTTTTCTTATTTGTTAGCTTTCTGATGCATAGTCTTGTTCGGGTGTTCCTACTCTTCGGTATTTATTCTTTACAAATCTAGATACACGCCAGTGTGTCAGCCTATTTTGAAAAAGACATGCGCGATGCACAGGCAGTGTGTGTATTCGTATATTTACACGAACCATTTCGAGCCATTAATAAACCTTCAATACTCAAAAACTATCAGACCTACATACTTGTAACTTCAAATACCTAATAAGGTCTCTATGAATATATAGAATCGCAAACTTTATGAAGAAACCTATTACAGTTTTTGAGTTATGCTATTTTTATCACTCATTGACTCACATCAAAAACCTAAGTCACTTCTAGGTTACTTAGAAACTTGAAATTTTGCATCAAGTTAAAAATAAATGTGAAAAACGATTCTCGGGGTTATCTAAATGGGTATAAGATAAAATATAATGCATGAAAGAATTTAGGTCTAAACGGGCGCCAAGCTCCATAGCAGTTCCATTTGTTAATTCAATAAATACTGTGCAATTGTTTATAAATAGATCATTAATTACTTAACTTACTTTTTTATAGAATAAGGGTGACAAACGAG
This sequence comes from Parnassius glacialis, assembly GCA_033319125.1. Classification (NCBI taxonomy): domain Eukaryota; kingdom Metazoa; phylum Arthropoda; class Insecta; order Lepidoptera; family Papilionidae; genus Parnassius; species Parnassius glacialis. The sequence goes on along the minus strand of JAVANC010000013.1, from coordinate 20,328,444 downwards.
CACACAGTCCACCTGATGGTAAGTGGTGGCTGTGGCTCATAGACATCTACATCTATCGTCGATTACGAATCAAAATGCAGATGCGTTGTCACCCGTGAGGACTAAGATGGAATGCCTCGTTTCCATTAAAAAAGGGTCTCCGGTTCTCTACACTCACCATACGAAACACAGCAGCGTTATGCTGCTATTTTACGCTGGTATTCTGAGAGAGCGTGGTCCTTCCCCGATAGAGCCGACCCAATTTTGCTACAACTATACCAGTAATATAGCTGCAGCACGGCTCTACCACGTAAAAACTTAAATAGTTATTTATACATTATTATAGCATTGTGTATCTTCCGCGAGTAGAATACAAAATAATTAGCCATTTATTTTCATTATAACAACTTACGTGAACAAATTAAGTAACAAATAAGAAATAAATACAATTAAGAACATTCCTTATGTAACTAATCTTCATTAGCTCCAATTACTCAATTAAAAAAGTTAATGTTGTTTATTTGATTCCTATAAGCTTAACGATCTATTGAAAGAAACAAATTTTTGTTGAGTTTTTGAATCGCTAAATTAAATTCCATGAAAGTTTTATAATTTTTCTTACTTTAATAACTACCGTAGATACAATGTTAAATGTGACGCTTTCAAATAAATGAAATACGGGTGTATTTTTTTAAATAAATATAAATGTTCAAAAACGTTGATCATAATGTAATAGTCACCTTAAACATTAAAAGAATTTGTAAGTAGGTACGTAGACTTAACTCTCCTTCCAGTAACTAAGACCAAGGCAACAATTTATACACAATAGAGTACAAATATACAGTCACAAGTCTCTGACTGGTTTCCGTATAGGAGAGGAGTGTCTGAAAGGTGATGCCGGGAAATCTGCAGTCCTGTGGGTGACGTAAAAAGCGACTATGGAAAGCACCAAAAAAGAACTTGGCTCCTTCGACGGATGGTGCTTTATCATAACAAAAATGGAAGCCGTGTCAGCAAATGTCTTGTACTATAACCACCAATCTGCCTGCCATCACTGTGATCACTACATATCCATTTTATAATGGGAGAGAGACTTTCTTTATCAGCCCTCAACAGTCCAGTATTGGAAAGAAGAAAAGGCAAAAGATAGCTGATGTAGTCATCCTTAAATGAGTGCATTCTAATGTTATAAATATTTTGTAAGAGTAACATCGCATCTTTTTTTTAAGTCTACTACTTATAGCAATGGCCTCACGATTAATTTTTAAATTTAATATAAGACAATGTTTGCGGATTTGTTTAGGCCTTGGTTCATCATTGTGCTGTTTTTAACCAAGACTTGTTTGCCTGATAGCTGCGTGAATCGTGATCGTCATTTCACAACGATCCCGTTTACAGAGAAGTTGCATTTGCAGACCTGTACAGTATTGGTACTATAATAATGACAGGACCCCTGGGAGAACAACTCTAAAATTCAGGTAAAACAAGGCTATGTTTTGTGGTGAAAGTCAACATTTCCTCATACATCTGGTTTCGTTAATAAAGTGGAAAAAGACAGATCCGTTCTGATGGTCTTTAATAGTACTGGTGCCGAAAAAACATTATGTAAAAAATGGGACAAGCCAACAAATCTTACAAGGGTATTACTGCTCCAAGAGTAGTCACTAATTATAATGACCACATGGGTGGCGTCCTAGATCAGATGATGGAGAACTATCAAGCTTTTATAAAAACTAAAAAGTGGACTCCCAAAGTGATTATCCACTTTCTAGACTTGGCAACGGTTAACGCATGGCGGAAGTATCAAAGCGATAGTAAGGCTAATAAAGCTTCCGATGTAGAAAATATTAGGCCTTGATTTTAAAATAAAAGTAGCTGATTCTTTATTTAATACACATACCTGCAATCGCCGATTGAGTCATGCTAATTATACAGTAGAGGAGAATCTAACGGTAAAGAAAAAATATATGCCATTAAGGCCTTCAGCTGCTTATAGAATAGTAGAGTATCCGGGCCCATAGAGGATGAATCTACAAGCAGGTGCCGGTCGAGCCTCCTACAGGCCAAAGGTGGCAAGTTTCTAATTACAATAAACAATCAGGGGGGAGCGTTCTATTCTAATAAACGGAGCTTACTTAACTCTATCCAAGGCGACTGGTCCCTCAGGATTCGGTCACGTCGCATGTGGTTGTATAGTGCTAGGAAAGTAAGGGTCAGTGATGTGTATCTGGGTGTGGCTGGTAGTGTTATTGACCTTATTAGACCGTTACCCTCTGCAGCAGTTCGGACCTCAGCACCTCTCCACCTCACGTCACTTTCTTCGTTAGTCACGATGACGGTCCAGTAACTCTGTCGTACGATTAACTACCTTACAGAAGCCACTAACTCTCGTTACGCCTAACTTGCGAAACGAACACAGAACGTACGGATCAAAGGTCACTACCGTTTCGCGTGGCCACAGTTATTTCTAGAATATCAAATACCGCACTAGTAGCTAATACAGGCGAGTCTACTTATATGGACTCAGCGTTAAACCCAAAAGTCCCGGGTGAAGCTCTCAGCAAGGAATACGCGCTACAATTCCCAGTCAGTATATTTACTATACGCGCCTACCATTACGAGTTCCCGACAAAAATGGACCGTGTCCTATCTATCGCAGCGATGAATTTGGACTTGCTTGTCCTTGCGTGTCCTCGACACGACGGGACGTCAAAACCGGTCTCGTCGAGGCGCGCGCGCCCTCTGACGTCAATTCTTGACATTAGAGCTTGGCGCGAACAGCGTGTCTATAAAATACGGATGGATTGAGAGTGAGCGAGAGGTTGCATAACTGTAGCGGAATGTCATATCGTGGTAGAATTGAAGGTATATAGAGAAACCTTCACTCGTTTGTTCATTATAAAGTTCACTTTTGACGCCGTGAGAAGGGGATTCCGCGTAAGTCATTCTCCAAGTGAAGTCATGCTACGATTACTAAGATTTTTAGAAAGACAGAATCGTAGATTTTTTCGTAGTAATAATTCTTCTAGTGCAGGAAAGGAAGATAGTGTTGCTAAGAGGTTGCCCTGTGTTACAATAAGATGGGTAGTGTTGCTGTTGGTTTTCGTATTTTGGCGGTATCATGTCCCGTCCGTTATGTTATACTACTGTGTATTTGTGACGGGGACATATAACGGTATGTTTAATCTATACCGAATATATAGTGCAGTACGGTGTTTTATTTCTAATGAAGATTAATTGCATAAGCAGGAGAGCAAGTTGAACATCCACTCTTACACTCTTATTATTTTTAAAAATTAACCTTCAGATGTGTTTCCGATATTTCCGACATATTTAATACATATTTCCGATATATCCGACAAATATAAATGCATAAATACTGTAAGTAAAACTACAAAATAATTTAAAAAAGACAGAGTAATCATAAGGACTGCCGACAGAAGTAAAAACACAATGATATATACTTATACATGTACACGGGTAGTAGACATGTACACAAGTAGTAGACATGCATATACGTCACGAGCATGTCGAGGTCATCGGTGACGCGAACCCGTAACTTTTTCTCCTACTGGTACCTACGGTATATTTACTCATGTGCCTTTACCAAAAAATCACTCAACACGGCTAAAGAAGTTTTCACTTCAAAAATAAACAATGTTGATATGTCAGTAATTCATTCAATTTCCTAACTCACTTACTTAGAAATCACGTCACTGACGATGTCCAAATAATCCTGATAGTCACGGTCGTGCGGGTTATTTTCACAATTACGCATAGTTACATTTTTCTAGGTTCTCTGAACCCTAAATAACCAGAACTTACAATTTATATAACAATAAAACAGAGAAAATATAACCGGTTCTAAAGAAATACAGTCTCGCGGTTGGAAATAGTCTGTATTGCTGGGTCCTGCTATTGCTTGTTGGCTTAGGATAGAGGAGTAAACCCTTTTTCACACAAAATGACGTCTATATAAAATTGTACGATCTCACCAGGAAGTAATTACGGAATCTGTACACTTCGCAATTATGCATTGTGAGAGCGTTTAAAATATTATTGGGCCATAAATTTCATATTATTGAACTATTATTATTATTGATCGCCTCGTTTAGTGGTCTAGTGGTCGTAAGCGCGACTGCTGATCATTTAGTCCTGGGTTAGAATACAGAATCGGACTAAAACCATTTACTGTGTTTTCTGTTAAGAATTTTTTGTTTATATCCCGGAATTAGGAACTCGACGGTGTTTCACTCCCGTTCCTCTAAAAGCACGTAAACTATAGCATCAGACTATGGGAGTCCGGAAATAAATAGGATACCTATGTTAGCGCGCATACTCGTGCACTATAACTCTGTTCTGTGCAGATGGCTAGTCTAGTTGAGACTAGCCGTCGTGACCGAAATTTAGTCAGGAGGACTTCAAAATGAAAATGAAAATAGTTTAGTTACATAACAAGGAACCCTTATAGTTTCGCCATCACCAACAGTCCGTCCGTCCGCGGTTTTGCTCAGAGACCCTAGGTGCTACAAATCTTTATCGTAATTTGCCATACTCATAGATATTAGTCACGCCCAGTAAACTAAGAAATAAAATCTTAAAAAACATTTTAATTTTAGATACTTCCCATACATGTAAATGGAGGGTGATTTTTTCCCCGTCTATTCCATCATATGAGGTATTGTTGGATAGGTACGAGTATATCAAAAACACTGGGGTGGGGAACAATATCTTTTCCATTTAGAGATCCGCTTACGAAATATTTAGCTTTAAAGTGGTATTTTTCACTTGATTCATGTCCCCCCCCCCCCCCCCTCTACCAACTAAACCGCTGTTTTCGGAAATGTGAAGAGTATACTACTATTAGTATATATAATGATGTAAAAAGGAAAACTGTCATAGCTAAGTAAAATTAAAATGTTAACGAGTAATATTCGACCAACTCATAAAGTGCACTTCGATTAGTAAAAATTTCGTTACAACTCCATAAAAAATGAACTAAAACTACTTGCATTATAACTTTTTAATGTTATTGTATACTGTTAAAAATAAACATTTTATATGAAGAAAACTACTTATATGCATTATTAAGTGGCGAAGCTTGCGAAGACACTTATTGATTTCACGATGTCTGTCCGTCTGTCTGTCCCACGATTATCTCGAGAACGGTTTCGAATTTTCAAATTCTGTTTTCAGCAATCGATTACTGATCACCCAGGCATCTGAACATTCTATTTTGAAACTGACTGCTCAAAAAAAAAGCTGATTGATTCGCCCCTTTGCTATGCTGTTAGCTGGCTATGTTTATTACTTACAGCTTTACTTTTTCATTTGCGGGATAGGCAGGGAAGATTTATCTTCATTTCTTACTACCTTCACTTATTTTTAGTTGGTAATTTTCGTATGCCTTATTCAAAGTATTCATACAATCATATAGCCTCACACACTTTCATTCGTCACACTCTTGGTTTACGTGGGGGAGCTCACGATAATTTAAGGCAGTGGTGTTTTACATGAAGTTTCGTTACGGTCATTTATGTATATCTTAGGGTTGTAACTCCGGAAATATAGATAGATCGTCGACTATGATCTTCTTTGTACCTTGGCATGTGAATGTTTTGATATAGGTAAATTGTAGTATTTTCAAAATTGAAAAGTTTTTAATATTTTTTGAATACCACTCCCTATAAGTCTGATTTGAAAATAATTCCCCCAGTTACGATCTTCTCGTTGGGCCCATTTTTAGTCGTTATAGCGGTCAAACCGCGAACTCACTTATTATGCTAATTATCAAGAAATCCCACGTATTGTGGCTGTCAACTACGGAACCCTACCTCTACATTGTTCATGGCCCGATATGCACTTAGTTAGCTTTTTGTTTCTATTAATAGGTTTAAAAGGTTTTTTCGTAAACGTAAGAAAAGATATTTACAAGAGTCGTTTTTCGATAAACTGTAAACCTACAAATATATAGTAAAAATATACAAATAAAGGAATAATAGTGCACCGTAAATAGAAACTCTTTGTCGAGGAAGAAAATGAAGCTCGGGATTGTTTGCAAATAATAACTGTGATTTGCGGACTATGACGTTTGCTTTGTTGATACAAGAAAACGTTCTAAGCAAACAAAAGCCTTGAGTTCGTTTAGTTTTGTACTTATTACTATAATGAACATTATATTTATTAATATTATTCCTGATTTTGCTTAAATAAAGTAAGGTAATGAACCAGCGAATCAAATGACTAATAAAGGCAATCTTTTCTACTATCTGCAACTCAAGAGGCTTTCTTTCTTTTTTTTATAGACGTGGGAGCAAACGGCTATGCGGCTCACCTGATGGTAAGTAACTACGGTCGCCCATGTACAACCGCAACGCCATTACGCCAGGGGAACTATTCACGAACTCGTACAATTAGTACTTCTGTCAGAGTTATAATGTAAATTATCCAATAAAATCATTTGTTTATAAAATAGTGAACTAGTTTACATCTTTTAAAACTATAAATTAAGTATACAAAATAAAGTAAAAATTAATTAGGCACCGTCCATGCAATAATTAACTGTCAAATTTGTTAAAGTCCATGAAAAAACGATTTTCGCGAACTATAGACAAAACAAACTGATCCCGAAGTTTCCATTAGTCTGTCTAAGTGCATAATTGTGTCACGACCCACTTCGACGCACAGACATAAACTAACAATGTTAGCTCCTAATAGCTACCTTTTAAAGTTAATTTATTTGTGAAGTTGATAACGTAAAAGCGTTTCCTACGTGCAAGCGTATGAGTATCCATCCCATTTTGACAATCATGTTAAGTAATACAATAATAATGAAGCACTGTATAGTGATGTGAGTGCAATAAAATGAAGTAGAAATTTTAGACGGTCTCCTCTTTCATTTTGTTGATAATTTGCGCTGCTCTATATTTTTTCTCAATATTTTATACCTTAGATATGCAGGTTTCGTCAAGTTACATGATATTGAAATACCGCTAAGCACGTGGTAAATCAGCACTTAAAATTGTTACTAACGATTTTATTGAAGCCGACGGGTATCGCACCCAGTTCGCACGAATACTATAAAATTTACGCCGATCGTTTATTCCCTGAGCTACCGCGGTTCACAAACAACACAAGGACGTAACAAACTAATTATATTATAATAATTAGTAAAACATGGGAGTATATATGAAATGGACAATTCATTTCTTTATTATTTACTTTATCTACATAATAATTACATCTATCTACAAATATAACACTCATTGAGACCGCCAATATTCGGTACATCCGGAAAACGTAATAAAATATATAGCTGTAGATGAAAGATCGACAAAAGGCCGCTCGGGCTGCCCATTTCCTGCACAATTCACGTGTCCGCCAAAGAGAGGCTAAAAGTCGAAAGGAACTTAAATAAATCTGAGCAGTATTGCCCTTAATGTGAGGAGAATAAAATCAGAATATAATATGAGCGGTCATTCTATCGATGTCCGAGTCAGACTTAAATATAAGGTCAGAGAAAAAGTCTCTTCGAATTTTATATACAAATTCAAGACATTTTTTCGAAGTTTAATTACATTTAATTGTAATATATATTATGTGCCATTTTGTTCGATAGCTTGTTGCCATCTTGTAGGTAGTGACATCATTCCGTTGCTGTAGAAATCTTGGGATTTTGATCAAAAAAATGCGACAAGTAGATTTGACAGTAATCTCTTGATGTTAACCTAACACTACCCTGAGTATTATAAAGAGACCGGAGTAGGTGAAAATCTGAGAGGGCAAGGTCGGAACTACATTATGGATGCGTTAACAACCCTTTTTACAGGCCCTTTTTACATTCGTCTCATTAGTTGTTGGCGGTAGAAATCCAAATCGATGGCCCTGCCCATTCCGCCATACACACATCATCGCCTTATTGCGTGTTAATCTGGTTTTCACTACAGGCTGTGGAGCTTGACTACCCTTTGACCATGATCGCTTTCGCACGTTCTTATTGTAGGTGATCTATTTTTCATCACCAGTGATCAATCTTATAATTTTTTTTATAGAATAAGGTTGACAAACGAGCACACAGTCCACCTGATGGTAAGTGGTTGCTGCGGCCCATAGACATCTACATCTATCCACTATTACAAATCAAAATGTAGATGCGTTGTCACCCGTGAGGACTAAGATGGAATGCCTCACTTCCAGTAAAAAGGGCCTCCGGCCACCTGCACTCACCAAGCGAAACGCAGAAGTAAACCTCTACTTCACGCTGGTTTTCTGTGAGGTCGTGGTACCACCCCGGTTCGCGCCGGCCCATCCGTGCGACAGCAAAAGCTGCCGCGTGGCTCTACCACTGTTAAAAGTGGTTCGGTTTCATTACGTTTCAATAGAGAATCGCATATGAGTACACTATTTATTAGGTTTCTTACAGTGAGCTCGTGTGATACCCAAATATCGAAGGTTTTTGTATAGCCAGACGTTTTCAAATGGGTCAAAACTGTTAAGTAGTCAATTCTCAACTCCTCGGCTATGATGTAACTACTTTATGTGTATGAGGGCGAACAGAGCGAGCTGCACCTTCGACATTTAAATTCCCGGACTGAAAGCGCTTGAACCAAATTTGTGCTAATCTTACTGACACTGCATTAGGTCTTATTATTTCGCGGCTCGAGTTGCATTTTTCCCTTTTTGTAATAAAACTTCAGAATGTATGGAATTTTTTCGTTAGATTTACGCATTTTGGCGGACAGAAAAACAATTGAAAAATGGCGGGATTTTTTTATTAATGTTCTATATGTATTGACATTAAAACCAGCTAAGATACAAATAGTACAACCAAAGAGATTCTTCTGCAAATTTATACTAACAAAATATGAAGGAACGTTTTCCCAGACCTATTTTCACGCGTTCAATATTTCGCTTTGCATTTTGATAGGCGTAAAACATATAATACTCGTATGTGTATCGTCGAATTACATAGTGGTATAACCCTTATATTTAAATAAAACTAGCTTTTACGGATTTTATCGCATATATTAACTTATTATTATAGACAACTATGAAAGAAAAAAGACCCATACAGATAGATATCGATGGCTCCTACGTATACTATGGCAGTACGTATACTATTCGCGTAGTGTATATATTCTTTGACTATGGTAACCCACAAATTGGTGATTTTTATGTTTTAAGTGATTTGAAATTAAATTTTTATATTCTATCTAAACTTGTCATAAAAACTTAAATATTTTTAAAAAACAAAGACTTTGTTCGCTTATACAACCGTATGTAATAGAAACAGGCATAGTGTACTGTCTATTGTCCTCAACAATCATTTACGGGGTAAAGGCGCGCAGAGGCAGGGTAGCGGTGCTATGGTACCGATTTGATACGGTTTGGTACGCGGAGTGTGTGCGTACGTCCGTGATTGCCGCGTAAATTATTATTTAGTTGTTTACAGATTTCAAGTAAGCTTCTAATTACTTTCAAGAGCTCACCAGCTATGCGCTATTGCGAGTTAATCGGCAAAATCAGGAAATATTGAATCCAATTTTCTGTTTGAAAATGTAGGAAAACTCCACCTTAATTGTAATTTAAAAGAAACCGATAGAGCACTACGTAAGTAGTTTCAATACGTAAGTATTATTTCTCTTGAAGTTGTCAAAATTAGCCTCATTTTTATTTCTAGTTGGTGAAAACTATGTGACACATAGAATTATCTACGCTGCTTTTTGTAGAAAAAAGTGTTGTATGTTATACAAACCATATTTTACGTCGCTTTTTAAATTAATAATTTTATCGTATCTAATACATTCGATTTTTTACGTGGTTTGAATATATGTGTGCGTTAGTCTATATGTAAGTTAAGATTAATTACGTCGATAAAATATGTATCGTAACATTTTAATACAATTGTTTACGTAGGTATTGCAAATAAAATTATATCTTATGTTCTTCTGTTGTTGTTTTAAAGCTTTCTGGAATCACAAAAAGATCATCGGAGATATTTGGTATAATCAAGAGAATAGGTACTTAGTCTCGACGAAAATATATATTGAAGAGAAATTGAGAAACAAAAGCTTACCATTCTTACGTTACTTGATTTTAGTAATGCATTTAATACAGTAGATTTTGATATCTTGTTGGGCATCCTGCGCTTTCTCAACATATTTCCAACTGTAGTTGACTGGTTTCGAAGTTACTTGTTTGGTCGCCGACAGCGCATTCAGGTGCAAGATGTTTTTTCCACCTGGACTACTACAGCAGCTGGCGTACCACAAGGTGGCGTGTTGTCTCCTCTCCTGTTTGCAATTTTCATTAACTCTATAAGTCATAATCTGTCCTCTTCCTACCACTTGTATGCTGATGATCTCCAAATCTATACTCAATCGTCTCTTGAAGATTTGTCTAAATCAGTTGACACTATTAACGCTGATCTGAGTTGTATTTCGAATTGGAGTAAACTTTATGGTTTAAGGATTAATCCTAAGAAAACGCAGGCGATTATCATCGGTAGTTCCAGATTAATTGGAAAAATTGACTGGTCTTCCCTACCTCCTATTTTTCTAGACTGCACTCTAATCCCTTACAGCAACAAGGTTAAAAATCTGGGGTTGTATCTCGACTCTTGTATGTCTTGGACCTCACAGATTAACGAGGTTAGTAGAAAAATGTTTGCTGCTTTAAGCTCTTTACGTAGATTACGTAATTTTCTTCCCATAGTAACTAAAGTTACGCTCGCCCAGTCTCTACTTCTACCTATCCTTGACTATGCTGACATATGCTATCTTGACATTACCGAGGAGCAGCTTAATAAGCTTGAGCGCATTCAAAATTTATGTATTAGATTCATATTTGGGCTTCGCAAATATGATCATATCTCTGAATTTCGCAAATAGCTCAAATGGCTCCCGATCCGCCTTCGCAGGAATACTCACTTTCTCTCCACTTTGTATAGCGTGCTGTTTAATCCTTCCACTCCTCATTATTTAAAAGACCGTTTCCAGTATCTTTCTCTTACCCATAATCGGTTTCTTCGATCCTCTGTCAATCTTTCTCTCTCTACTCCTTCGCACTCTTCCTCCTTTTTTAAGAAACTCTTTACTGTAACTGCTGTACGTTTGTGGAACTTTTTACCTCTCCACATTCGTCGTGCTCAATCTCTTCATTCTTTCAAAAGTCTTGTTAAATCTTATTACTTAGAACGCTATTAGATAAATCACTTTTCCTTTTTTTTGTACTCTTTTCATTTAATCTACTATATTATATCATATATTATCTTCACTTGCCTTTATTTGTATGTATTTTCATATTTATTATTTTATTTTGTATGCCCCCCTCTATTTTTAAATATTGTTTACATCAGTTCTACTAAGGTTGTCTGGAAGAAATCACTTTCAGAGTGATAAGACCGCCTGTTGTACATTTTCTAATTTAGATTTAATTGTATTCGTTTTTGTTTTGTTTTCTGGTGTACAATAAAGAGTAAATAAATAAATAATAAATAAATTTAAGTATAGATTACCTTTTTAAGCCACTGGAAACTCAGTTGAAAATCAACTTATTGTATGTAAAAAGCAATTTTTATCGACATTGGTGATAAATAAGCAAATAGTTTCCACTGAGATAGGTACAAGAAGCTGACTCTGATGATGTCATCAGGTATCGTTGGGATCATTATGGGCGCAATAATCACTTTAGTTAATTAAAAGAAGAAGTCAAGTAAAAGTTATGTGACCACATTAAATGTTTACATCCGGTAGAATCTCATTACGTTAGTAAAGACACCGTCACACTCAAAGAGTGTCATAAACTTATATAAATTCTGTGTTGTGTATATTGAATGGTTTGATCCTAATACTTATAAAATTAACCATGTAGTAGCGGTGGAAGAATATCCATTACCTAATATCATGCCGTGGATGTCGTAAAAGGCGACAGAGGGAAACAAACCAGTAGACGGACAGTAACGTGTTAACTATGGCACATATTCCCTCTTTGAGACAATTAACGGGGAAGCCTATGATCAGCAGTGGACTTCTAATAGACTGTAATGATAACGGTTACTAATAGAAGTAAAGCAGATACACTGCGTCAGTACAAACTTTAGTGAATGATCATTTTAAGATAAGCGTTTTCAAGACAAAGAAATACCAGTGCGACATCAAACGTGAAAGTTCCACTTCTCATATTTTGAATAAAAGCATAGCTTGAGGTACTAAACTCTCCCTATAGTGACGGAAGCATATTTTATTACAAAAAATAAATTGGGTTCTATTAATTCTACTGTATTTAATCTTGTCAAAAAATAGCCACTTACTTTTAGAAACTCAATACAAAAGGGTGCCAAAGGAGATGTCCAAAGGAGTAGAAAACGAGTTTAGGTTTTGGTCCGACAATAATTGTGAAGGGCAAAACTGGAACCGGAAAATATTCGGATGATATCGGAAAATATTAGCGTAAAAATACAATGTTACTTTAAAACACATATTTTTAGAAAATTTCCATAATGAGTAAGGTGATAGCGTTCATGTCTTATCGAAAGATGTGCTGAACTCCCTTTTGAATGGATCACATTAGTGCAGTGGGCTAAACAGGACGGAAAACCTTACAACGGTGTTGAGATAGATCAACATCATTTTTTTATTTTAAATCAATTTAGTCTCAAGAAATTAGACAAAAATTTATACGGTGATAGACAAACATAAAAGAAATAAAGATTCTTCCTACTGATCCAAATAAACTACATTATAAATGTAATTTTGATAAATATTTAATGTATGGGTATTGGTCTTAACTTAACACTTAAGTAGTTAACTTTACTAATACGAGACGGGACAACTAAATAACACTAATGTCCTCCTACATTATAGCCATGCATTGCCTAATTTAAAAGCTTAAAGAAATGATTAGATAATCCTTTGGTATCATTTCAGGGATTCATTACGACTTCTATGTATTAATTTTTGTAGAATCCCATGAATTTTGTCATAATGTTCCTGAATCCGATTCCGAATAACTTATTACAATAGTTATTTTAATTTATGTTATTTTTATTTGTTATTTCTGATTATTCAAAATTAAAAATTATTTTAACTTAATAGACAACAGTTGACTTTACACAAATACTTAAGTACATAACTGCTTAATGTAACAAACTTGAAAATTTTATAACAATGATACAGCCTATTAAAAATTATTGATCTTTTTAACAAAGTACTAGGTGAGATGTGTTTATTATAATTTGATTTGTTGCATGTTAATAACTATTTTAAAAACAAGAAATTTATTATTTTAAGTAATTCCTTTTTAATTTTTTACTTAATATTTGTTTGTCTTCTACTGTTTAATTATATCAAGAAGAAAACTATTTTAATTGCAGTTGTTATTTTATAATTTTCAAATTAGTATAAGTTATTAAAACATAATAAAATATCAGCTATTTTTAATTGCAACTTAATATAATAAAAATAACAGTACCTTTAAATGAAACTAATATACTGATTTTAACGTTTGACTTAAAATTTTTAATTAAAAAGAGTTTGAATGTATGTTTAGTATTCACGTAACTATAAGAAATCATTAAATACAACCTTTGTTTTTAACTTCCCAGCAATAAATTCAAAATTTTTGGATTGAAATAGTATTGCGTATCCTTTCATAATTATTTTAAATAAAGAAACAATAATCAAATTCATTCAATATACTTCTACAGTATAATATACGTGCAAAAATAATTAATTTGTGCCCGCGTTGATAACACATACGATATTTTTGATAAACTAAACAACGATGTAAGCAGTTGTATGTTTCGCTTACGATTTTTAGCACTATGTGTATCCGCCGTAAAATATGGTAACAACAATATCTCTAAAACTTTTATTAATTCACACTGCAATTTTAATTCATAACAATGCTTTCAAAATTTTATACATATGGTGAAAAAATCAAATAAGTTGCATTTAATACAGCAGACCTACCAACCAAAATTTTATTTAAACGACTCTCATGTAAAGTTCGGTTTTTGAACATACGATAGTGTACTTAGGTGTCATCCGCATTTATTTTCGCGATATGGTGATCTATAATTTTTTTTACGATGTATAGAGTAGCATATACCTTAACGCACTGTTTACGTTGACTTAAATAATCTTCTATTAATTTTAGTGCATTACCTCTTATACCATATCTGTTGAGTTTGTGTAACAATAAATCGTGGTGAACAAAGTCAAATGCCTTTGACATATCGATGAAAATGGATGTTATAGGTATTGTTTAGGCTGGTTGTTATAAGTTTTACTAAGTTGAAACATGCTATAGTTGTTGACTTGTTTTTTGCAAACCCATATTGCTCTGGTTTTATATTTCATATTTGGTAAAGAAGTTATAGATTCTGGTATGTATGGCTTTTTTAAATACTTTAGACAAACAAGTATAAGTGTTATAAGACGATAATTGTTAATATCACTTTTATCGCCTTTCTTGTATAGTTGTTTAACGATAGAAAATTTTAGTCTAGTTGAGAATATGCCTTGAACAAAAGATAAATTAATAATATAGGTAAGTAGGAAAGATAAATATTTAGAGAATTGTTTTAAGATTTTAGTACTACATACATACATATACATAAACACTCACGCCTGTCACCCAGAGGGGTAGGCAGAGACTATGGAATTCCATTTGGCACGATCCTGACACACCTCTCTCGCTTCCTCCACATCCATATACCTACGCATACACGCTCGTCGGTTAAAGGTACTCTTAATTTGGCCCATTTTCAATATATCGCCTATTTGGTCGATAAACTTTCGCCTAGGGCGACCCTTCCCGACTCTGCCATTCACCTCTGCAACATAAATTTGCTTTGTCACTCTTTCCTCATTCATTCTTTCTACATGACCAAACCACCGAAGCATTCCTTTCTTAATCCTAGTCACAACATCATCTTGCAAACCACACATTTCTCTTATCTCACTATTTCTCACCCTGTCATTCAGATTCAGCCCTAGCATACTACGTAATGACCGCATTTCTACAGCATTTATTCTACTCTCGTGCTTCTTCTGCCATACCCAACTTTCACTACCATACATTAAAGTAGGCACTAACACAGCATTGTGAATTGCCAAACGTGCCTTTTTGGACACATTCTGACTTTTCACAATAGAGTGTAGAGCCCCATTCAATCTATTTCCTGCATTCACTCGTCGTTCTATATCCTGATCATATCTACCATCCCTGCTAAACACACATCCCAAATACACAAACTCATCTACTTGCTCTACCAACTCCCCTTCTATTCTTATTTCACATATCGTTTTACTTTCTTCTCTTTCAAAAACCATAACTTTCGTCTTACTTGCGTTCACTTTCATTCCCTTTTCTTTTAATGTCCTGTTCGTTAATGTAACCATCATTTGCAACTCGGCTGCCGACGACGCAAGTATGACTTGATCATCGGCGTACAAAAGGCATTTGACGGTTAACTCACCCATTCTTAACCCGCATTCTTCTGCTTTCAAATTTTCCAAACAACTGTCCATAAATAGGTTGAACAGCCACGGGGAAGCCACACAGCCCTGTCTGACACCTTTATGGATGCCAAACCAGTCCGAGTAGGCCCCGTTGATCCTGACACAAGCACTAGAGTCCCTATATAGAGACTTCAATGCCTGTATCAAGCCAGCGCTCAACCCAAATGAGTTCAGTGTTTGCCATAACACATCCCTGTCCACTCTGTCATAAGCCTTCTCCAAGTCTATGAACGCACAAAAAACTTTTTGGTTTTTGGCCAAAAACTTCTCCGCGATCATGCGCATGGAAAAGACCTGATCCGTACATCCCATTCCCTTTCTAAATCCCGCTTGCACATCCCAAATTTTTCCATCAGTTTCTTTCATAACTCTTTCAATTAGTACCTTAGCATACAGTTTTCCCACAATGCTAAGAAGGCTGATACCACGGTAGTTTTTACAGTCCTGCTGTGATCCTTTTCCCTTATATATTGGGACTATCACGGCTTTGCACCAGTCTCCCGGTACCCGCTTAAGTTCCCAACATAAATTAAACAAGGTGCACAGCAGGTCTGCCACCACTCCTTCTCCAGCCTTTAGCATTTCGAGAGATACTCTATCATAACCGGCTGCCTTACCTGCTTTCATACTTTTCATTGCTTTCATTATTTCATCTATACTTATATCTCTATCTATTTCCTTTTCTTCCGGAATTTCTATTTCATTTAATTCAAACGTCTCATCACTCATAAACACGCTTTCAAAGTATTCCTTCCATCTCCTTAAACTCAAAACTTCGTCATTCAGAATACAGCCATTCTGGTTTCGTATACCATTCATTCTAGGCTGTTTTGAATTTCCCCTGGTAGTTCTTACGAGTTTCCAGAACATTTTAATGTTTGCCTGGAAGTTATCCGATATTTTTTTATCATTCATATCCGTTATTTCTTGCTTTTTCCTTTCAACTACTTCTTTTACTCTCTTATTTAGGTGTCTAAAGACTGCCTTTTTCCTTTCAATATCATCATTCATACTGCTAGAATTACTAGCCTTGGTTGCTAGTAAATCTAGCCATGCTTTCTTCTTTGCTTCAACTTCCATCCGTACCTCATCATCCCACCATAACGTGTTAATTTTCCTTTCATTCGTTCGCTTACTTACACCACATACTTCGGTAGCTGCATCCACTAAACCTTTCTTGACATTTTTATATTGACACAGTCTCCAAGTCTAAATCATTCATACACAATTCAGCCATACCACTTATATTTTCTCTCAATCTGTATTTGAACTTCTCTCTCACACCTTCATCTTGTAACCTCTCTGTTCTTATACGCTGTAAAGCAGTGGTAGACACAGATGTCCGATGCCTCCAACGTCTGAAAAGACCATTAATTCGGCATAAGACCAAGTAATGATCCGTCCCTACGTTAGAGCCCCGGTAAACCCTTGTATCTACCACCACGCTCCTCATTCTTTCATCAACAATTATGAAATCTATCATACTTCTATCATCACCTCTTTCCCATGTATACGTGTGAATCTTCTTATGACGAAAGAAAGTGTTCGTCACAAAAAGACTCTTTTCCACGCATACGGCGAGAAGGCTTTCACCATTCTCATTTATACTTTCATCACCAAACGTTCCCAATATCCTTTCATAACCAAGCCTCCTCACCCCAACCCTTCCATTAAAATCGCCTAATATCACAATATTTTCATTAACCTTGCATTTCATTAGCACCATCCTTACCAACTCCCAAAACTGCTCTCGGATATAAGTGGGCTTAGACATGTCTGGGGCGTAGACCCCTAAAACAAACAACTTCTTTAAGCCCACTTTCATTCGTATCCATAGCAGTCTCGGGCTTACACATTTATACTCTTTCACACAATGACCCATTCTTTCTGAAAGGATGATACCGACTCCCTGGCATGCCCGCTCGGTCTCGTCTACACCAGACCAGTACGCGGTATACATGCCATGTGTAGTAGCATCCTTTCCCTTCCGTTTCGTCTCATTTACACATAACACGTCTATTCCTCTATCATGCATCATATCGCATACTTCATCCATCTTATCATTCATTCCTCCACATACATTCAATGTAGCCAGACGGGCTTCCGCAATCCACTTTTCGCCCCTCCGGGGGACAGAACGTGACGGGTGGCGAACCTCGTCGCCGGTTTTCCTCCCGGAGATTCTTCGCACCCCTGCCCCATTAAAGGGGCGCCGGGAACTCGGGGCCATTTCTTTAAATCTATGCCTCATGATGCGAAAGTAGGGTGTGGTATTTTTTACGCCGCTACCACACGGCGAGGAGCCGAGTCAGTTCTTTCGGCTTTGTCGCTTGTTTAGCACCACCCGGGGGACACGTGTAGGGTGGGCCTAGGATTAGGTGGTCAAAGCCTACGGACGCGAGCGACTCATCCCCCAGTCTTTTGTACTAATATCATCGTAACCTGTAGAATTTGTATTATTTAAGGATTTAATTATTTTTATAATATCAGTGTTATTTATAGGAACTAGATAAATAGAATTGGGATAAAATGTCAATTTAGATGCATAGTCATTATTGGTTGTTATTTTATTTGATGTTTTAATGTCATTAGTTAAATTTAAAAGTAATTGTTAAACACATCCGCTATTTTATGTGACTGATAATATTTGTTATTGTATTGTAGTTATGTCATTACTAACTGCCATATCATTATTAACGTTTTTATTATTCGCCAAGCTGCCTTACTTTTGTTGTTAGAATTGAGTAGGTAGCGTTTATTGGTCCAATATTGGCGGTTTTCCAAAATTTTGATAGGTATTCTTCTTTATAACATTTATTAGACATTACTGTTATGGGTAGATGCCCACAGAAAGTGGACCTGTTCGAGCCCCACCGTTTCGAGAAAAAATGAGAATTCCTTCATTATAACGACCAGACGACTCTGAACGAACTGTTCTCAGTGATCGCGACGGTAAAAAATTGTAGCGATCACCGAATGGTAAGCGGCACACTGAACCCAAACGTTAAGTTGTAAAAGTGTCGTCTAATGAAGTCAACGCTCCGTTCCCCTAGTGCTCTAATCTAAGGTCCCGAAAACTTTCAGCTCGAGTTATCGTAAAATTATAGTAAAAACATTTTTATTACCTAGAAGATTGCAATGAAGTGGACGATATGAATGACAATCTCGTGGAAACTGTCCATGCGGTCGGAGCTAAGTTCTTCAAAACTCACCGGAAAAGAACACAAAAATTTTCCGATCACGCTTACTCTTATGGCTGTTAGACGGGAGAAGAAGCTGCAGTCTTCAGTTGATTTGACAGCATACAGGCAACTGAACAGATAGATCTCCAAATGCATGCGGCGGGACTCATGCAACTTTAATACTGCTCGTATTGAAGAAGCGATCGAGCGGAACAAGGGCTCCAAAGTCTTTGCTAGAGATCTGTCTGCCAGAAAGAGCCAACTGTCGAATCTGCAGTCTTCAGCAGATTTGACAGCATACAGACAACTTAACAGGCACATCTCCAAATGCATGCGACGGAAGAGTACAATCTGCCACATTGTCTTGCGTATGTGGACTATGAGAAAGCCTTTGATTCCGTCGAAAGTTGGGTGGAGCTGCAGTACCTTCAGCGATGCCAAGTTGCCTATCGAAGTGATGAAGTGTTTGTACAATAGGGCTACGATAGCTATCCGAGTACAGAAGCAGAAGACGAAACCTATTCAACTGCAGAGAGGTGTAAGACAGGGTGACGTTATATCCCCGAAACTCTTCACCGCTGCATTGAAAGACGTTTTCAAGCTAATGGACTGGAAAGGATATGATATTACGAGCACTAATCTCGAAGTTGTTGACAAGTATGTTTACCTGGGACATATAGTCCAACTAGGTAAGTCCAAGTTCAACCGAGAGGTCAATCGACGTATTCAACACGGCTGGGCAACGTTCGGGAAATTACGACACATCTTCTCGTCAGATATACCTCAAAACTTGTAGACGAGATAGTACAACCAGTGCGTGTTGCCAGTAATGACTTATGGATGTAAGACGAGGTCCTTCACTCCTGGTTGTATGAGGAATCTCAAGATCGCTAGCAAGCTATGGAGAGAGCTATGCTAGGGGGTTTTCTGCGTGATAAACTTAGAAATGAGGATATCTGCAATAGAACCAGAGTAACGACATAGTGAACTGAAGTGGCAATGGGCCGGCCATGTAGCTCAAAGAATCGATAACCGATGGGGAAAAAAGGTTCTTGAGTGGCAGCCTCGTATCGGTAGGCGAAGACATGCATGAAGTCGATGGATGCAGGTGGCTCAAGATCGTACTTTTTGACATTCCTTGGGAAAGGCCTATGTTAAGCAGTGGACTTGTGAAGGGCTGTAATAATGATGAAGAATGTTGTGATGTGTATTGCCAACGACTTTGCACGTTCGACAAAAAGGGAGAAATTTCATCACAACCAGCGCCTTTGGAATATTTACAATTTGCATTGCACCTTGCTCCCCGAAACGTCCCTGGAGGTCTTGTATACGACTTATTATAAATGGCAATTGAAACCAAAAACTGAAATAAGGTCAAATTTCGAATATGCGTCCCGAGTATTACTAAAATATAATAAGAAAATATAATAAACTGGTAGCTTATCAACGACGCAGTTTGAATGTGTAAGTTTACGTGAAATATTTTTTCCATGTTGTGCGCATAATTCTTTTGAATGTTTCTACATATATTCACTGACTGTTTCACGTTAAAACAGTAATGCTAGAATAAGCACCACAATAACAAATTGTTACAGTTCTAATTTCTTTTCCCTCGTTTCCAATAAAACTTCAACAAAATGATTCATCTTACTCCGCTGTACCCTCATCAGCGGTTCTTTAACATGTCTTTGCCTTTACGATTCGATAAGGGGACTATTAAAATGCGGGCAGCTTTTATTTTGCGAAGCAAATTTAACTCAGTCATAATATCTGTTATGACAATATTTTATTTATAATCACCATATGCCATATTTATAATAATAGAGATAATTACGACATATGTTTTATTTAATAGTTATAATTTTTATATACTCGTAGTACATTTATACATCCAAACCGTTACAGTTACCGTTACAGCCCATCATATTTCTTCATAGGGAGATATTCGCCATCGTTGCCACGTTTGGCAGGCGGTTTTTTTATAGTTGTTATTAGGATTATTATACCTATTACGACATGTACGGGCCGATATGGCGTGGACATTCTTACGCGACGCCGCCACTACATGCTTACACACCAAGAAACTAAAACTAAAAATTAGAATTATTATACAATCCTACTCATCTGTCTGATTAAGATCGACTATTAAAAATAAAATAATTTATTATAAATAACATAATTTTCAATGAAAGTTTTAAAAATAAAATACTAATCATTTGCGATCTTCATCCCTACTTTTTTCGGCTAGCATTTAAATAAGTACGTAGATACATAATAAATAAGTTCGTAAGTGTTTAATGTTGCAGTTTTTAAATAAAAGCCCACATACATACTTTAGGTTTTATATTACACGTGATTCGAGGCACTAAATTTAAAACAAAGTTTTGTGTGAAATTCAAAGACGAATTTCCACAAATATTAGGGAGCCAACTTTGTTCTCGTCAGTTTCTAAGTAAATTCAACTAGGGCTCTTCACACACAAGTTGTTCTTATTAAACTAATTTACTTAATTTTCGAGTACGATATACCGTTTACTTAAAATTATCTCTATGCCTGTCGTTCATTTCATGGAAATTAAATATTTGGAAACAGGAAAACAATCTACTTGTTTCTTTTGTTTCCAATTTAATGTTTGAATTTCTTAACTACCAATGAATAAAAATTACTACTATTAAATATAAAAAAAATCATTATTCTTTACTTTATCTAGCATGTAATTTATATGGGTTAGCCATATAAATCTTTTATATATTACATCAAAATGTCAAATAACACAAAACACTAATGTTTCTTCTTATTCAACATCAGTTGTAAACGCTGAACGTGCGCCTCTCCGTTTGTACTACAATTTGTGTTACGTATGTTACATGACAGGCTCAAACTAAATTGTGTTGACCACTTCGTAAATAGCACAGAATACAGCTCCCACGATCATCTGCCATGATGTTTTTATCTTCCAAGAAAAGATGGTGGACGGGAAATTAAATGACAGAGGCCTCAAACGATGACTATCGCTGAGCGCAAAAGGTCTGGAATCATAAACGACTAGAGTACGTGCGGGTAATATAGTCATCCGGTTAATATGGTCACTTTCTTATAACTCAAAAACTACAGCCTCATTTGCATACATGGGTTTGTGATACGATAGCTCTTCATCAGTCATTCAAATAATAAAGGGTCAAAAGGTTTCCGCTTTATCGACGCCAATCTGACAGTTGATATTATAGTAAGTACGTGAGGGTAATATGGTCACCTTAAGCTTTATCGCCCTATAAAACCAAAATTAGGAGAAGAACAGAGACAAAAACACAAAGTCGTATACTATAACTAATATATTAAGAAAAAAATAGCAAACAAGCTTTGGAAATAATTAGTAACATTTCGAAAAATGTACTTAAAAAAACTAACTACATTACACAATACAAAAATCGACTAAAATATTTACAATAATATCAACTGTCAAAATGGCATCGATTAAGGAGCGCGTTTCTGACCCTTTATTACTTGATAGACTGATCAAGAGCTATCGTATCACAGAGCGTTCTATGCAAACGACGCTGTAGTTTTTGAGTTATAAGAAAGTGACAATAGAAACCGGATGACCATATTACCCTCACGTACTATAGTAAGTTTATTTTAAGTTGATTTTTCGATGTGTTGCTAACTATTGCCAAGGCTTGTTTGTTTTTTTTTTCTATATTAGTTTGTAGTGTTATGCTACTTACTTATCATTTTACATTAATTTAAATCCATTTTTCCATTCTGTTTCGATTTTCTGCATTCACTTTAAAACTGGATATTTTACATCACCTTTATTTCCATAGGATCCTGTAACGATTTTAAACCATAAGAACACAATCACAAATCATTTTTACTTCGTATTTTCACATTATCAGCACTTTTAAATTGGTGTCAATGAAGTCTACCTTTTTTCGATCTTTTAGTTAGTTTTCCTTAACTCTACAATTTCGGGCTTTGTGTGGGTAGTTGCGCTACCTTTTTTCCTATTTCAATAATATCTCCTTTTCCACTTAAATCTTGCCGTTTTCTTATTACAAGCCTAAAACTAAAATTTGACATGTTTTGTTATTGTTGTTTATTTGGTCTCCATGGAAATTATATTCAAATTTGCTACCGGTCTGTTGTTTCTATTTCGATAATTCCACATAAATACTCTTTCCTCTTGACCATTTACAAAAAATTTGCGTTTAATTTAAATAATTTTTCCGTTCTCTCTAGAAAGATATAAAAGCCGAACAATCGGTAAAGAAAGACAGTCTTGCTTCAGTTCTCAAACGAGAAACATCTACTAAAGGCCTTATCCCGGGGCCGCTCTGCCCCGGGATCCTGCAAGCCTCCATCTACATCCAGCGCATCCTGAAGTCGTCGGCGCATCCTGCAAGCCAGGCGCTGGGATCCTGCAGGCCAGGCGTCGACTCTGTCTGTGAAGTTCCTCAACTCTGTCGGAGTTGAGGCAAACTCCGAGAAACTGAAGAAGGTCATCTCGGAACTCAATGGCAAGAGTGAAGAACTGATCGCGCAGGGTCGTGAGAAGTTGTCGACCATGCCCGTCGGTGGAGCAGCGCCCGTGGCCGCGGTCGCCGCTGCTGCAACGCCGGCAGCTGAGAAGAAGGAAGAGAGAGTCCAAGAAGGAAGAATCTGAGTCTAACGATGAAGTTATGGGCTTCGGTCTCTTCGACTAAAGCTTGCTTAATTTAATTTTTAACTCTTCACCTTTACTGCGCCTTGTCCATTCCCTTTTGATATAATTGCTTTCCCTTTCGTTCTTAACTCATTATTCATCATTCATTTATACATCCTTTTCATACCTTCAAAATTCTAAAACAAAACTTCTTCTAGTTTTTCAACTTATTTAATAAGTACGTGAGGGTAATATGGTCACCTTAAGCTTTATCGCCCTATAAAACCAAAATTAGGAGAAGAACAGAGACAAAAACACAAAGTCGTATACTATAACTAATATATTAAGAAAAAAATAGCAAACAAGCTTTGGAAATAATTAGTAACATTTCGAAAAATGTACTTAAAAAAACTAACTACATTACACAATACAAAAATCGACTAAAATATTTACAATAATATCAACTGTCAAAATGGCATCGATTAAGGAGCGCGTTTCTGACCCTTTATTACTTGATAGACTGATCAAGAGCTATCGTATCACAGAGCGTTCTATGCAAACGACGCTGTAGTTTTTGAGTTATAAGAAAGTGACAATAGAAACCGGATGACCATATTACCCTCACGTACTATAGTAAGTTTATTTTAAGTTGATTTTTCGATGTGTTGCTAACTATTGCCAAGGCTTGTTTGTTTTTTTTTTCTATATTAGTTTGTAGTGTTATGCTACTTACTTATCATTTTACATTAATTTAAATCCATTTTTCCATTCTGTTTCGATTTTCTGCATTCACTTTAAAACTGGATATTTTACATCACCTTTATTTCCATAGGATCCTGTAACGATTTTAAACCATAAGAACACAATCACAAATCATTTCTACTTCGTATTTTCACATTATCAGCACTTTTAAATTGGTGTCAATGAAGTCTACCTTTTTTCGATCTTTTAGTTAGTTTTCCTTAACTCTACAATTTCGGGCTTTGTGTGGGTAGTTGCGCTACCTTTTTTCCTATTTCAATAATATCTCCTTTTCCACTTAAATCTT
The DNA here is from genome assembly GCA_033319125.1 of Parnassius glacialis. NCBI lineage: Eukaryota > Metazoa > Arthropoda > Insecta > Lepidoptera > Papilionidae > Parnassius > Parnassius glacialis. The sequence continues at coordinate 20,304,069 of JAVANC010000013.1, read as the reverse complement.
GCCGTTTTCTTATTACAAGCCTAAAACTAAAATTTGACATGTTTTGTTATTGTTGTTTATTTGGTCTCCATGGAAATTATATTCAAATTTGCTACCGGTCTGTTGTTTCTATTTCGATAATTCCACATAAATACTCTTTCCTCTTGACCATTTACAAAAAATTTGCGTTTAATTTAAATAATTTTTCCGTTCTCTCTAGAAAGATATAAAAGCCGAACAATCGGTGAAGAAAGACAGTCTTGCTTCAGTTCTCGAATTGGAAGCATCTTCTAAAGGCCTTATCCCGGGGCAGAGCGGCTCCTGCAAGCCTCTGTCCTACCTGAAGCCACTGGACTCTACGAACCTCTGCTCTATCTGAAGTCGCTGGACTCTACAAACCGTTGCTCTGCCTGAAGTCGCCGGGTTCCTACAAGTCTCTGTTCTACCTGGAGTCGCCGGAACCTGCAAACCTCGGTTCCGCCTGAAGTCACCGGAACCTGCAAACCTCTGTCCCGCCTGCAGTCACCGGATCCTGCAGGCTTCTGTGATGTCTGAAGCCGCCGAGGATCCTGCAAGCCTCTGTCTGGCCTGAAATCGCCGGATCCCGCAATTACCACATTCACCGGAGGTCGCCGCCTAGAGACGCCCACGCCTTCTCACCTACGCCGTGCGTGCTCGTTCCAGGCGCTGAGAGCACACCTTGGATCTTCCGACTCAGCTTCGGCACTAATCTCTTTTTTTTATTACTTTTTTAAAATAATCTGTAAATCGCATCATCCATCCTCATATTCATACTCCATTTTTGTTATATAAAATTGTAAATATTTTTGAATCTTAAATATTTTATTTGTTTTGTTGTATTTTTGTTGTTTTGTTGCTCTTAGGTTAGATTCTTTTTGTTCTTAATTGTCCCTACACGACAAGTTATAGTATACGACATTGTGTATTTGTCTCTTTTCTCCTCCTAGTATTGGCTTTATAGGGCGGCAAAGCTTAAAGTGAACATATTTTCCTCGCGTACCTTATATGGTAAAATGTTTAAATTTTATCTAAGAAATAGTAGACATGTTTGCATCTGTACGTTGGTATCGATTTGGTGACTTTACGCAGAAAGCCTTCATAACAAGCCGGTTTCCGAAAAGGTTTTAGCACCATAGACCACATATACACCCTCCGGCAAATTTTACAGTATACCGAGGAGTACAATCTGCCACTATGTCTTTCGTATGTGGACCATGAAAGTCCTTAAGAAAGCAGTCCTTTCCGCGATGCCAAGTTGACTGTCGGTATAACGAAGTGCTGAAGTGTTTGCACAGTAGGGCCACGATGGCTATCCGAGTACAGAGCCAGAGTAAGAAACCTACCCAACGACTGAAAGATGTAAGACAGGGTGACATTATATCCCTGAAACTATTCACCGCTACATTGGAAGATATTTTCAAGCTACTGGACTAGAAAGGATACAGTATTAACGGTATAGACTTATGTATCTGAGACGTGGTGATTCACTGCTATCCGTATGAGGAAGCTCAAGATCGCTCAGCGAGCTATGGAGGGGCTATGTTTGGGGTTTCTCTGCGTGATAAACTTAGAAATGAGGATATCCGCAGTAGAACCAGAGTTACCGACATAGCCCAACGGATTAGTACGCTGAAGTGGGAATGGGCCGGCCATATAGCTCGATTAACCGACAACCGATGGGGAAAAAGGTTCTCGAGTGACAGCCTCTTATCGGTAGGCGAAGTGTAGGGCGACCCCCCACTGGATGGAGTGACAACCTGGTAAGACATGGAGGAAGTCGATGGATGCATTTGGTTCACGACCGTGCTCTGTGGCATTCCTTGGGGGAGACCTATGTTCAGTAGTGGACTTGTGAAGGGCTGTAATGATGATGATGATGATTATGATTTTAAATAATTACTTGATTTTTAGCATGTTTAATTAAAAACTTATTCAAAAATACTTTGTTTCTTTTTAGGGTTCCGTACCCAAAGGGTGACCAACAGGGTTCCTACATATTATTACAAAGCCTTCGCTGTCCATCCGTCCGTCTGTACGTCCGTCCGTCGGTCCATCTGTTTGTCAGCGGGATGTATCTCTTGATCTGTAATAGGTAGCCAGTAGAAATGTTCACAGAATGTGTATTTCTGTTGCCTCTCTAACAACAAATAAATAAAAGTAGAAATAAATTAAACATTGAAGAGACTCCCCTACTCAAAACGATGGTACGAAACCCTTTATGCGTGAGTCTGACTCGCACATGACCGGCTTTTTTAAATTAATTTAAATGCAATTCTAAAAAAAATAAAAAAAGGTAAATGGAAAAGTAGACCGATATTATATATGTATCGTACCTTACCTTAACACAAGCATACATTATGATCGAATGAGAAGACATATACAGGCAAATCATGTCTTTTTTTTGTACGCATCAACGATGTAGCATCCGTTTGATTTTGTGAGTTAACGACAAAAAGATGCTGGAGACCTATCAAGCATCCAATTGTTCGTAATGGAAGGGATGAGAGAGTCTGGGGACGCGTACGTTATACAATTTTCATACACACTCTACCAACTCTACTTAACTCTAAGAAGAAATTACCGCCATATATCGAAAGTCATAAGGTCTTTTTGGCATTGTCCATAGTTGTCACTCACGGTTACCCACAGTGCAAAATAAGACCATGGAATTTAAAATAGAATAACCAATCGGTTTTTAAATTATTCGTTTCATATGTTGGCTATTTATTATCTTCTGATGTGGATACACTAAAAGTAGTATATAACTGAAAATATCAGAATCTATTTACATAACAGAAACTTTTAAGTTTGACTTGTTAAGATTTTCTCTCCATATTTTGCTAAACCACACCTCAAGTACGTTGTAAATCAGCACTTAAAATTCAGGCTCCACTTAGTTTTTTCCTTGATTTATAGTATTGAAATAAAAATAAAATAACCAACTTTATAATTGAAATTCTTGCCTAGTAGTGCTTGCAACAGCACTGGAAACTTACATTTTAAAAATAGTTTTGTCGCAATTTTCTTCGACCTACATTTACAACGTGAGACTGATTGAGGTTTACAATTTCTGTTTGTATCCTTGAAACGTGTTTGAGAAATAAATTCATATTTTATCAATTTGCAATTTGTTTAATAAACAGTATCAATGCATCGCTAATATTACAAAATGCTTTGAAAAGTTTTCTTTTAATTACAATTTAACTGTGCTAGAATAATCTGCTTTAAACTTACGTTAATAAACATAACGAACTTAACTTTATAGTAATATAATATATCCGTTATCTCTTAATTAGCCCGCAAAAGTTCACTGCTATACATGGTCCTTCGCCGTGTGGGGAGAATTTGCGTACCAAGTTTTGCTTAACCTTTGATGCTGCTCCTCATTAATAGTCGGGGTATTTTGCGCCTCGCGTTGAAAACAAGCACTGGCACGGTGTTGAAAACATCACCAACATTCTGACTTCGGGCTGCTACTGAATCTTGACAGAAAAATCAATAACTGATTTTGTTTCTACTTGGGATACCAAACCGGGGGGAGGGGGGCACATCATCAGCTGCCGCGTTTACGACCACTAGAACAACGAGGCAGTCACGTAGCCAGTAGCTTGTCGTGTGAAACGTATCCCATTACTACGATAAAGAGTTTCGTGGATGTAAGGTAACTCAACACTTTTCTGCAGTTTGATTGGTTACGTACTTAGATTCTGTACTCTATACAACTCTATATATCGACTCTCAACATGGCACCTTCGAAATTTCTATAGCACCAATCTAATTTTGACCGAATCGAAAGTCTTTTCATAATCCACATACTTCAGACATAATGACAGATTTTTCTCTACAGTCTTCATACGTAGTATTTGTTACGTAAGTAAACGTCGTGTTTGCTTGTGAGATTACTTGTAAAGACTGGTGCTGGTCAACCATAATCAAGTTTTTTTTTCAAAAAGTTCTTAATATTTAAGGCTACTAAAATGTCTGTGTCTAAAGACTTCGTCGGTGATTTCGCAAGTACACCGATGAGGATGACATTTTGCTGCCTATGGCGGAATTCCTTCGGCTATGTGTCGTAAACATTCAGCTTCATGTATAACTTCGAGATTGTTATATGGTAAAGTGTGTGGCGGTATCTCACCCTCATGCCTCGAAAATCACTTAAAGCCGTTGGTCCTGCGTCTAATCTCTCACCAGTCGTGTTGGTTTACCGTCCCATCGGGCTATAAGAGTGAGGGAATAGAGAGCGCATCTGTGTTTGCAAATACACTTGGGTACTATAAACCTGTCCTGCGCCGATGGTAGTCTCTGTTGAGGCTCGCCGCTGTGACCGAAATCAGGTCTGGAAGTCATTATTATTATTATAATGGTAAAGAGTGTAACTACGAAGTTTATTATTTTTTTTAAGTATAATTGTACGAAAAGTCATATGCTTTACGATCAATAATATTATCATTCGACATACACACATGATCATTCCATACAAAATGTTTTAACTAATAATAAAATTCAATCATTTTAATCCCATTTACGTATAAGCTACGATTCTCAAAACATATGATAGACAAAATCCTCATCTTTGCTCAGGAAAATTTTACATAAAATTATTCAAACATTGCTTCCACCACGTGAGGTCAGTGGCTTGAATCTCTAGTATGTTATATTAGAAATTTCAGATTTAGATACAAGTAGTAAGTTTGTTGCTCGATTTTTTTCTCTCTCGTAAAGTTTCCACATTTGTATAGAACTGAATGCAAACAAAAAAACAATTTTGACTTATATTATTAAGTGGCGAAGCTTGCGAAGTCACTTATTGATTTCACGATGTCTGTCCATCTGTCCGTCTGTCCGTCTGTTCGTCCGTCTGTCCGTCTGTCCCACGATTATCTCGAGAACGGTTTCGAATTTTCAAATTCTGTTTTCAGCAATTGATTACTGATCACCCAGGCATCTGAACCTCCTATTTTGATTTTTTTTCCGTTAGAAACCGCTACAAAGCTGATTGCTTCGCCACTTAGCTATACTGTTAGCTTGCTAGGTTTATTTAATTTGACTTAATGCGTTTGACTTTATAAATTATTCAATATTTTCATTTTTTTCATTAATAAAAAATTTCGTTACAATCATTTTATCGAAATAATCTTTTAAATTGTATTAATGTATTATCAAATGGAAGTCTGATTAAGAGCCTAATGTGCTGAAGAAATCCCTCAAAAAACATAATATAATGAATAAACCTTCACGCCTGTTATCCAGAAGGGTAGGCTACTACGGGCTTCCATTTGGCACGATCCTGATAAACCTCTCTCGCCTCCTTTACGTCCTACACATACATGCTCGTCGGTTAAGGATACTCTTAATAAAGTTAAAGGTCCTTAATAAAGTTATTAGCACTTTATTAACAATCGTCCACGATTAATAGGTAGCGAGACATTTTATATTGATTTATCGTTCAAAGTGGACGTTACGTTAATATACGAATTATATACAGTACCTACTGTTTAGAATTATAGTACTTTACATGAGTGTTCTAGAGATCTATTTCCCGTGAGAAGTATTTTTTAAATCCCGCGTCCCGAACCTCAGTCTCCACTTCGAGCGGACAAGGACAATAGTCATATATTTTTCTCTCTTCGCTCAACGATCGTTGAGCATCGTCAATTTCCGCTGCTTAGAAACTTTCATACTGGGTTTAGACTCACGCTTCGCGCCTCGCCTCGTACCTCGCCTCGCAGCTCGCGTGTTGTTGCGAGGTAACGAATTCCTGTTTACACTCTCTCGATGCGTTCAGTTTGCACAGAGTACTTTTTATATACTGGTTTGCGTTAAGCCAGCAACGATGAAAGACGTCAAAATAATAGCGGCATCAACTCTTGCCTTTATAAGTATTTATCGATGCTTAACCATTTTAAAAAGAAGGAAATTAAAAAAAAATACGTCGTTGAGGAAGAATATGGTGGATGATATGTATTCATATAAACAGAACCTTTTCAGTTTCATAATTTTATAAAAATTACTAGTACCTATTGTGCAAGATTAAATAATATTTCTTTGTTAAAATTGTAATTTTAAAACAAAAGCAATTCGAATGTTATTATGGAAGGGCGCCGTAAGCAAACTGAAATGAGGGCGCGAGTGTAAACACCACGCTCGCGTCCTTCGTGAGGCCCTTTGCCTCGCGCTCTAAAAACCCCCTCCGACGCGAGCGCCGCGAGTGGCGAGGCGAGCTGCGATCCTAGCCACGAGCTAGCGTTTACACTCACATCTCGTGGCTCGTCTCGCCGCTCGCGCGATAGTGTAAACGGGGTATCAGAAATAACACAGTGTTGATGATCGCTAATATTTACGAAGCCTACGCGCATATCTTAATTATTTCATCGGCGCCATTGATATAAAGCATCACAATATCCAATATATATAACGCATGAAATAAACATATAAAACAATCGGAGAAGATTATATGCACATGCTTCACTTGTGCCCGGTCCTATCTCAACCAATGTGTGGGTCTGAACACTGATTCAAAAAAATTGTGTGCTGGATATGCCCAATGTGTGTCAACATGCAGCCAACGACAGGAGATAATTCTAACACCCCTGTGAAATACCACAGCGAGAAGTCTCCTCCTGTAGATAACTACAACTATTGTTTAAATGTAACTACGAGGAAACTAGACACGTCCAAAGGAGGACAAATGCAGCATCACTACCTAGAAGCTCGATCAGATATTTTAAATTCTCTCAAGCAAGAGCTTCCATTTCTTTTGAAAGCTGCCGTTAAGAGCGAATTAAGTACCTTAAAAACCAGATATCCACAATAGAAACCACATTAACCTTCATAAGCACGCAATAAGATGATCTTTTAAAAAGTATAACTAACACCATTGCCGAAATGAAGTGTTCATAGGATGAGAATGCCCGTCTTCGTAAAGATATTGACAGCAATTTGTTGCGTATACCTTACCTAGAAGAGGATATCTCTCTCATGCAGCAGTGGAATCAACTACAAAACATCGAAATTGTTGGCATTCGTGAATGCAAAGAAGAAGATACAATTGATATTGTTTTAAAATTAGCCAACGAAGTGTGCACAGCAGCCAAATAGTGCAGCCATAAGCCGTACCATTATCGACCATCTCCGTCGCCGACATACTAAGTACTTGATTATTGCCACTTCACGTAATCACCGTGGTATATAACTCTCACATATGGGTTTATCTTAAGTTTATCTGGACAAAAAACTGTCGTACTCGTATTTACACCCAACGGAATGAAACCTCGTCACTCATTTCTATCATAACTTCGACCGACTTAGCAAAGATGGGCTAAATATTATAAATATTATTTCCAATACTTTGTTAATTCTTGTGATTAAATCATACGTTAATACATAAAACTAATAAACTAATAATATATAAAACACATTTACACTAAACACATCCCTGCTTCGTACACTAAATACATATTCTACCACACTGGATACAACCTACCACACAAATCATATATTGCACAAAACTTTTACTCACACACACACACACACAAAAAAGCTTACTTATTGTTATGTATTTTTTATTCTTTATTTGTTACTAATAACTGTATTATGGTAATATCCCGTATCAATATTTAATATTTTATTTATGGTGTACGTAAACCTCGTATAAATTAATTTAGTGAGCATGTTTATCAATTACAATAACAATCATTTATTTTGTGTCGAATTATATTACTATCACAAACAATAGGTTTTTATGAGATGTTTATGTTTTTCTTTTTTAAATTACTATTTTTAATTTTGATCTATGACCGATAAGCACAGTATAATAGTTTAAAACATTTTTATCAGAATGTTTGTGGTTTACGTATAAAAGCTAATATATTTTTAACAATCTTTCTTCATCGGAAATTGACATAGCATTTATCACTGAGTCGTGGTTATGCAACAGCATTCTCGACAATGAGCTATGCCTCTATGCTATTCCGTCTTGACCGAGGGACGCTAGGCGGAGGAGTGATGGTCGCTTTCGCATCTCTCATCTCGCCTTGGGACGTGGAGGCGTACTCACTTTGACCGTGAAGATCTCGAATGCATTTATAAAACTATACCTGCGCATGCAATCTGTTGTCGCACAATTTAAATATTATTTGCAGCTATATTTCTCCAAACCGAGCACTTTCATCGCGAATTAGTGGAACTACTGACATACAATATATGTTTTAGATACATGGCCACTAAATGTTGAAACAATTTACCACCACCTATACGGGAAACTAAATCTGTAAACGGTTTTAAAGCTAAATTAAAAATACACCTTTTAGCATCTCAAAAGTCATTAGTTCACGTGTAGTGGCAGGTTATTTCATAAATACGATTTAACAAACATATTATATGGATAGTTAATGTGTATATAATATATAATAAAGTTAAAACGTTTACATATTATGTGTATTTTTAGGTTATATTTAACATATATACAACATGTAACAAAAACCCTGTGGTTGCCGTTAATTTGTGATTTCATTATTTTAAATTCCCATCGTTTAGAGTGCCTTGCAATATCAATAGTGGAAGGACGAAGATGTTTGACAGCTTTTAATTTATAATTTTGGTCCTATCTATGCAGAATGAATTTATTTATCTTAAAGTCTTTCAGTGGTAGGGTTGTGTTCCGATTTAATTTTTATAATTACACACTAGCACGGCGATGGTGGCACTGGTTGGCTGTTCCGTTTTCCTATTCCGTTGAAATTATGATTGGTTTATTAAAGTTTAGTAGCTGATAGTAAATCATCACTAGCGAGAATCTGTGTTTTACGATGATCTGTGATCTATCATATCTGATATAATAGCGGCAGGCGTCTTGTATATGGTCAGATACTGCATACTTCCGTATGTGTTTAACATCAGCCAAATGTCTTTTAGGGTAAGTAATATAAGAGATTTTATACAAGTTTTCACTGACCTTTTTGTTTGTCCTATCTTAACGAAAATATATTTAATATATATCTGTGCTTGACTATATGATCCAAGTAAAGTCGATCATTCTATTAAATCAATTTAGATATTTCATACGTACCAAAACGATATTAATCAAATAAGTACATAAAGTCAAATTTATTTTTTTACCATTATTTTATATTTATTATTACTTTTTTTATACCTTTCGGGCTTATTAATATGCCTAAAGGCCTGAAGAGCGATGGGGTTTTATAACCAACTTCATGGTGTTGAGTGTGCGATCATTATCCTGATCATTCTACTCGTATCGTTATATACGTTAAGTTACCGTTCAGTCACGCACCCATGAATATGAAAGCAAGTAGAAGGTAGACTTATCACACTTTTCCTAGTCACAATTACCAATCACGATTTCGGGAGTCAAAGCTTCCAATATTATTCCGTGAGAGCCGTAAGTATCTTTCCTTATTTCAAATGACGAAGTTCCGTAATAACGGACCCCTCCTTGAAGTTGGAAGAAAATGGATTTCAGAAATTCACAAATGTTTCTTGTCCCAAAATTATTTACAAGCATTTTTCGAAATGATTATATTTTTTTTATATCAATAATAAAATAGGCGCCTTGAAAAGTCAGAAAAAAATAAAATTGAATTAAAATAGTTTATATTCAAGAAATATATCATGTCTAAAATGATATTTTTAGGCCATGTTAGAGCAGTTCACAATTTGAAATTCAAGTTGCAATCTTACAAAAATGAAATTTGTGATAGCTAAAAATGTTCAAATGTCGCAATACTAACGCCTGCCTTTTCGAATATATGTTCGGAAAATGTCTCTATATTTTTTAAAAGTTAAAGTAACATCCTATATACGTACCACTACTGGGCACAGGCCTCCTCTCATTTCTCATAGAGTTTTACGGCAAGGAACGCTGCCTACGCTGCCCCAATGCGTGTTGGCGAACCATTTTTAAGCTACCCATCGTTTATTTAACTTCGCATTTGCAATAGTAAGGCATAATATTTTCTTATGCGCTAATGCACATGATGAAAAAGAACATCATTATTCCTATTTAAGTCCATCACGAGCTCGGTGCTCAATATATCAACTTAGACCTCCTGCATAGATTTCAAACATTATGTGCCTTTTTATGGTTTTTATGATTATGGTCTAGGAATTTTTAACCACTGGTACATTACGATGATAATTGTAAATTTGCTCCAATAAAAGAGAAAATTTGTATCATTAGAGGAATTACTAATAGAGTTATGAGTACTTTTACTATGGCATCGTTTAATATGTATATTTAATCCCCTTTTACATTTTAAACAGCCTACCGTCGCGTCGGTACAATATTGATACTGTAGGAAATCCGGCTGTGAATGTAGCGAAGCAGAGATATACATTAAAAAATCTAAACAGATCTATTTATATAACTCAAAAGTCTTTATATTACATATCTTCAAATTAACATGCAATGTGCTGTACCCCGCATCTTTCCCTGAAACACAATTATTTACGGTCTAAATAAAAGCATTTTGCTCCTTATGTGAAACATTATCATAATACTTCCCTGGATTTATGCGGATGCCTTTGGCTTATTATTTTATTATTAATTATTTATTTTTTAGGTGTTGAGTGATATCATTTTTCCTAAGTGTATACTCTTACGTATTCTAGTAATTCTATATGTATATAAACTATTGGCATCTGGTCTATATTGGACATTATTTTGGTTTTCGTCCAGATTATTTCCAAACCAGTTTTTTTTTACTTTAATTTGATAGGTCTTGTACCATTCGTTCAAATGTCTTGGGATTCTCTTCTAATAATACAATGTCATTTGCAAATCTGAGGTGGTGAAGTCTTTTTCCATTTATGTTCAAGCCCATTTCATCCCAGTTTGTGTTTCGAAATATTTGTCCTAAAACCGAGAAAAATAGCTTTGGTGAAACCAGGCCACCTTGTCTGACTCCTCTTCTTATAGGAAACTGTCTCTTAATGTTTTGACGTAAATTCTTGCTGAGAATTTATCATAGACTTGTTTTAATGTTTATGAAATTTTTGTGAATTCCTTGCCTTTCTAGACTCTACCAGATAATTTCTTGGTATATACTATCATATGCTTTTTTTGGTGTAAGTAGAGTGATTTAATATACTCATTGTACCTTTTGGGAACCTGCTTTACCACGACGTTTAAACACGCCTGTTCCATTGGTCGTCAGAATGACCTGTCAAGGATTATTTCAGGGAATATTTTGTAAATGTTTGACTGTTTTATTTTAATAATGCTCAATAATAATATTAATGATAGTACTAATTGAATAAGATTAATTTCTAAAAGCAAATAATTGTAATTTTTTATTTTTTATTTTGCATATAAAAGGCAATTTTATTTTGTGTATCTTTTCAGGCTCAAGTCAGTTTTGAATACATACATAAGCTACGAAACTCAAAAGAACTGTATTGTCACGAAGAATTTTGAGAAGCCGTGGTGGCTCAGATGATTAGCGTTCGCTGTAAGTTTCACAGTACGTGACCAACCCGGGTTCGATCCCCGCCGGCACCAATGAAATTTTTAATTGCAATTTTAAGTGCTGATTTACCACGAGCTTGGCGGTGAAAGAAAACATCGTGAGACCTGCATATCTGAGAAGTAAGAAAAAATATATTTCGGAGGCATGTGAAGTTCGCCAATACGCATCGGGGCAGCGCGGTGGATATTTCCTTGCCCTAAAACCCTCTCAGAAATAAGAGGAGCCTGTGCCCAGCAGTGGGACGTATGTAGGCTGTAACTTACTAGTTTTTGAAGGAATTTTGTCCAAATAAAATTACATTTCATTTTGTACTTTGTCCACATACGCCAGACACAGTGGTAAATTGTACTCTTCGGACTTCTGTACAATTTGCCGAAGGGTATGTATGTGGTCTATGGTGCTAAAGCCCTTTCGGAAACCGGCTTGTTCGGGAGGCTGGAAGTCGTCAAGTCTGCGCGTGAGACGATTCGTAATGACTCTCGAAAACAGCACGTAGACGCGGCTCAGAAGGGAAATCGGTCTGTAGTTCTTCAAGAGAGCGTTGTCGCCTTTCTTGAAGAACAAGACCACCGCACTTCTGCTCCACGCCTCCGGTGTAATGCCACCATGGAGGACGGAATTAAAGAGCTTCTGAAGGACTTCAAGTACCGGTCTTCCACCCGCTTTCAGAAGCTCCGCTGTAATTCCATCCTCACCTGGGGCCTTGCCGTTTTTAAGGTGTTGGAGAGCCATTCTAATCTCGCTCAGACTGACGTCCGGGATATCTTCGAAATAGTGTCGAATAAGACTCGCTCTTGGATCGTTACTCACACTTGCGTGTGGCTCCAACGATGACGTGTACAGCTGCCCATAGAACCTCTCAATCTCACTCAAAATCTCAGGTGCCCCGGAAACGATGCTGCCACATTCGGTCTTCAGCTTTGACAGTTGGCTCTTTCTGGCAGACAGATCTCTGGCAAAGACTTTGGAGCCTTGGTTCCGCTCGATCGCTTCTTCAATACGAGCTGTATTGAAGTTGCGCAAGTCCCGCCGCATGCATTTGGAGATCTGTCTGTTCAGTTGCCTGTATGCTGTCAAATCTGTTGAAGAATGTAGCCTCATCTCCCGTCTAACAGCCATGAGATTAAGAGTGTGATCGGAGAGTTTTTGTGTTCTTCTGCGGCGGGTCTTGCAGAACTTAGCTCCGACCGCATGGACAGTTTCCACGAGCTTGTCATTCATATCGTCCACTTCATTGCAGTCTTCTAGGCACTGAAAACGGTTTTGTAACTCGAGCTGAAAGGTTTCGGGACTTTGGATTAGAGCACGAGGGGGACGGAGCGTTGACTTCATCAGACGAGACCTCTCCAACTTAACATTTAGGTTCAGTGTGCCTCTAACCATTCGGTGATCGCTGCCGGTTTTCACCCTCGCGATCACTGAGACATCACTGAACAGTTGTCGTCTGGTCGTCATAATGAAGTCAATCTCATTTTTTGTCGAACCGTCGGGGCTCGACCAGGTCCACTTCCTGTGGGGCCGCTTCTGGAAGAAAGAGTTCATCATAAAGAGTCCCTCTTTCTCCATGAAGTCGGCCAGCTGCTGGCCCCTTGGGTTCCGTTGCCCTATTCCAAATTTCCCTACTTTCAGCTCACCGTTCTCTTTTGTGCCTAGTTTTGCATTGAAGTCTCCCATTAACACCGTATATTGGGTTTTGGAGGAATGCATGGCTCTAGAGATATCCTCATACATTTCCTCCACCTCCTCATCGGGGTGTGCCGAGGTTGGTGCGTAAACCTGTATGACCTTCAGCGAATACCGTTTGGTGATTCTGAGTATGAGAAAGCCTTTGATTCCGTCGAAATTTGGGCGGTGCTGCAGTCCCTTCAGCGATGCCAAGTTGACTGTCGGTATATCGAAGTGCTGAAGTGTTTGTACAGTAGAGCTACGATGGCTATCCGAGTACAGAACCAGAGTACGAAACCTATCCAATTGCAGAGAGGTGTAAGACAGGGTGATGTTATATCCCCGAAACTCTTCACCGCTGCATTGGAAGACGTTTTCAAGCTTCTGGACTGGAAAGGATACGGAATTAACATCAATGGCGAATACATCACTCACCTTCGATTTGCCGACGATATAGTCCTTATGGCAGAATCGCTGGAGGACCTAAGCACTATGCTCGATGACCTCAATAGTGTCTCCCAACGGATAGGTCTTAAGATGAACATGGACAAAACAAAGATTATGTTTAATGTCCATGTCACACCTATGCCGGTAGTTGTTGGGAGCACTAAGCTCGAAGTTGTTGACGAGTATGTTTACCTGGGACAAATAGTCCGACTAGGTAAGTCCAACTTCGACCGAGAGGTCAATCGACGGATTCAACTCGGCTGGGCAGCGTTCGGGAAGCTACGACACATCTTCTCGTCAGACATACCTCAAAACCTTAAAACGAAATTGTACAACCAGTGCGTGTTGCCAGTGATGACTTACGGATCTGAGACTTGATCCTTCACTGCTGGCCGTATGAGGAAGCTCAAGGTCGCTCAGCGAGCTATGGAGAGGGCTATGCTCGGAGTTTCTCTGCGTGATAAACTTAGGAATGAGGTTATCCGCAGTAGAACCAGAGTAACCGACATAGCCCAACGGATTAGTAAGCTGAAGTGGCAGTGGGCCGGCCATATAGCTCGAAGAACCGACAACCGATGGGGAAGAAAGGTTCTCGAGTGGCAGCCTCGTACCGGTAGGCGAAGTGTAGGGCGTCCCCCCACGAGATGGAGTGACGACCTGGTAAGACATGCAGGAAGTCGATGGATGCAGGTGGCTCAGGACCGTGCTTTGTGGCATTCTTTGGGGGAGGCCTATGTTCAGCAGTGGACTTGTGAAGGGCTGTAATGATGATGATGATTGTACTTTGTTGAAACGACTTAACTTACTTCATTGGGGTCGTAAAAAAACTTTATTGTTTAAAATAGTACTTACTTGGGAGTTTCTTGTCGCAGTCACGTTGTCGACGTTTTATACGTTTGTTGTCGTGTTTTATATCTATTTTGCCCTCTTTCATCCTTTTAATAATATTTTATTTCATTTAACACTTCTTATATATAGTTAGTAGTATAGCCCATAGTTTTGTCGTAATTGGGTTAATTACGACAAAACTATGGGCTTCATTTTAGTAATTATTGGTAATATTATCGTAATTTCAGTCTAGTGGGTACTGTTTATCTTCAAAAATTAACACAACGATTTAAGCTAAAGTTTTATTATATGAAGAAATGCACAAAAACATCATTTCAGTATTTTAATTACTTCTTATTAATCATCATCACCAGTCTTTTCAACATTATTCGAGTTTCCATGTCCAATTTTACGTTAAAGCACAGGCCTATAAAAGAATAATGTAATACAGCGCTGGTTCAGTTATCGAGTTCACATTAACCAAACCTCTCAGGTCACGACTCAAACCTGAGAGGTTTGGTTAATGTGACGTCGATAACCGAACAATAAAAAAAATTAAAATAATCTTCTGTCAATTTGCACATAATATCTTTTGTAGTCGATAATAGAAGATATTTTTACCAAGAATTAAATCCCCGTTTTAAGTACCGACCGAGTATAATACAATTATTTTATTCTTAACAGTTTTTGAAGTCTCCTAGTTCAACCTCGAAACAACTGTTAAGGCTTTTACTTTTTTTAATTCAACAGAAACTAAAGTATTAGGTAACCCAAACTATGAAGGAATTAAAATTTTGAAACTTATTTCATAACTTTCCATAAAAACCAAAATTAAATCTGCAGCCTGCAAATTAAACAATTATTATATTTAAATATGATCTGGAATAATGAAATTGTTGTTTGAATGTTATAAATTTAAAAACTGTAATAAACTATAATATAATTAAAAAATTTACTGCTTGAAGTGGTTTTGTTGCATTGCTCTGTACTAATAGCTTTCGTTGAAACTGGAAACTCACTGAAGTAACTTAATAACTTTCTAGTACACTACAACATTTTGTTACACACAACCTTTTGTTAAATTATATCTATAAGGCAAATGCATGTTTTATATAGTATAGCATTTACATAAAAAAAACACTGCTTGTAAAACTACACTACCATTACTATTACAGCCTATCAAGAGTTAAAGATTTCCTCAAAAGGTGTATTTGCCATAGTTGCCAAGCTTGGTACGCGGGTAGGCAAGGAAGATGCTGCTGCTCAAGTCCTGATTCAGCTTCCCTTTTTTTATAGGATAAGGGTGACAAACGGACGCACAGTCCACCTGATGGTAAGTAATTGCTGCGGCCCAAAGACATCTACATCTATCCTCTATTACAATTCAAAATGCAAATGAGTTGTCACCCGTGAGGACTAAGATGGAATGCCTCATTTCCAGTAAAACGGGCCTCCGGCCACCTGCACTCACCAAGCGAAACGCAGAGGTAAACCTCTACTTCACGCTGGTATTCTGTGAGGTCGTGGTACCACCGCGGTTTTAGCCGGCCTATCCGTGCGACAGCAAAAGCTGCCGCGTGGCTCTACCACTGTTAAAACTCTCCCAGCAGAGGAGAGCAGAGGCCGGCTCTTACGATACCCACGGAATGATATTCTTACACAGGCACTACACGGTTTGATTCCAATTGAAATTTTTACAGTTACATATTATGTTAAATAAAGAAAGGGTTAGTGTGAACCTTGAATTTATGAGCCCCTTTCGAAAATGTAAAATGTTTGAATACTGGTTTTTTTATGTAACAAAACTGACAAACGAGCCCACAGTCCACCTGATGGTAAGTGGTTGCTGTGGCCCATAGACATCTACATCTATCCTCGTTTGCGAGTCAAAATGCAGATGCGTTGTCAGCCTTGAGGACTAAGATGGAATGCCTTTTTTCCATTAAAAAAGGTCTCCGGTTCTCTACACTCACCATACGAAACACAGCAGCATTAAGCTGCAATTTTACGCTGGTATTATGTGAGAGCGTGTTCCTTCCCCGATCGAGCCAACCCATTCGTACTACAACTATATTTTAAATATATCTGCAGCTTGGATTAACCACGTACAAAAAAGACAGCTTAATTGCCGCGTAATAAATTTTATAACGAACTAATAATTTCTTAGCTCGTACAAGGCAACCTCCTTGTAATTAACGTCTAAATGAAAACTTTATCCACTGGAGTTTAATCCCATTGATTTTCACTTTAGTATATAGCAAAAATTAAATTTATTAAATAGAGACTTTTAAGAAACTAAGCTGGATCATTTAAATATTTTTTTGTAATATTCCAAATTCATTATATTATTATATTCAAGTTATGAGGTAAATAGAGTTCGATTCTACAATTTATAAAACGATGTTAGTGTGAGAGAAGACAAAAAGTACACTAACGTTAAAACGGTACGAAAATGAACTAGTATGTCTCTACTAATTACAGAAAAAAATCATGTTATAATTTATTTCGTTACATAATTGCTTGATCAATTTTTTTATAAAATTCATTTTGTAAGCTATTTTATTTTAAAAAAAAAAGTTGAACTTACTTTCCAAATGTAAATTTGACAGTAAATGCAGATCGCACCCACAATTTATTAAAATATTATACAAAAGCGTATCAAATGGACAATGTAACAAAACTATCTAAATTATTCTGAAGGTGTTTTTTACATAAAACTGTGAGTGTGTATAAAATAATATAAAACGTAAAATCTAAACATGTTCTTTATACTTATGTGTAAAATATATATTTTTTATCTTTTCCTTATAACATGAATTACATCCAGGTACTAGATATAGTAATATGACATGAGTAAAGAAAGTAAGGTCACGATAAACTGTAGTGTTTAATTATTCATAAAGATTTTTAGTAAAATATTTCTTTATGACTGATATCAACGATACTGGCCGATACCAAGTTTGTAAATGGTTACGTTATTGTTTATACTTCTTCTTATGCAAATACTTCTTTCTGTTCGAATTGCCAATCTAATTCATATGTCAGTAAAATGTTTAATTATTAAGGGTATGAAGTTTTATTTTTAGTGGAGCGAACTAAAACTCTTTTATCATAAATTAAACCTGCAAGATCCAAGATTCGTAATTAAAACCTTTTATGTACAAAAACTACATTCTAAAAAAATTACAACATTCTATTGGTTGACTTTCAAATGTTTTCACATTCAATATTTGTGTTAAAAATGGAGACCTCAAAATTGAGAGTAATTTTCCAAAACGTGTTCCTACGCGATTCGTCTAACGAACGCACCGTGCGTTTTTGGTTTAATCGCTTTCGTAGTAGAAACTTTTACTTCAATAATGAACCAAGAGGAAAACCAGCCACTAAGATAAATATTCTCATTTTGTCACTATAACGTAGATAGAAAAATTTAAATGGTGGTAGATAAAAAATTAGTCTTTTAATAAAATGTTTATTTTTCATTCAATGTTGTATATACTCGTATATACTAGTAAACATCTAAAGTTATTTATTGTGAAACATCTTAAGAATATAACAAAAGAGCTCTTGGATTTGTAACTGCACAAATTGTTTGTTATGATTATTTTTTCAATTTAATAATTGTATTGACAGTAAATACACATCATTTACTACAAAATATATATGCTTACTTCGGATTTTTCATAGACTCTAGGAAATGGAAATGTTGTGTTTTGTGTCCACTTAACTTTTATAACAAAGGATATAACAAACTTATTCAAAAATCCACAAAACAATCTACGCAGGGCACCCCTGAGAATCCTACGAGTAGAGTTAAGAAACTTTGCAAATATCGCTTAAAATTTTTAAGCCGCTTCGCCAATCTTTTATGGCATTCTTGTTCAAGCAAGATGAGATAAACAAGTAAACAAATTTAACTTCAGTCCATTCTTGTTCCACTTTATGCACAGAAAATGTTAATTTTCCACTATTACTTGGGGCACACTGAAATGATCGGGAATAAGAAAAACCACATGCACGGTATAGCTAAATTGTATTTTATTGTTTTTCGAAGTATTCTCCTTTCAACTTAATGCTTTTTTCCATTCATGCAAACCAATCATTAAAACAGTAATTCCAGTCTGAAGTTGATTTTGACAAAATGGCTGATTTATACGTTTCCACAGCTGCTTCGGGGTTTTCAAACCGTTGACCGCGTAGTAACTCTTTCATTCTAGGGAATGTAAAGAAATCGTTTGGGCTCAGGTCAGGACTGTACAGAGGATGGATCATCAGCTCAACGTTTTCCTGCTTCAAAAAATAATTTGTCTTCCGAGCCGTATGGGAGCTCGCATTATCGTGATGTAAGATGATGCGACGTTTCTGGTTATTTTTTCGGAGTTCGGCTATCACTTCTGGCAAACAAACCGTGATATACCACTTAGCGTTAACCGTTCTACATTCCTGTAAAGGAATTGTAGCAACATGCCCCTTTTTCGAAACAAACGTAGCGACCATTTTCTTTGACACGCTGCGGGAGCGAACCACTTTCGTTGGTTTGACCTCGTCTATGAAGACCCAAACTGCTGACTGATATTTTCTTTGAGGTTCGTATGAATAAATCCATGATTCGTCACCTAAGGCGATATTATAAACGGCATTTGACTTCCCTCCGTTGAAGCGTTGCAGAGTATTCCAGCACCAATCTACACGAGCCGCCTTTTGCTCTTCGGACAAATTGTGGGGAACCCAGCGGGAAACTAGCTTTCTTACACACAGCTCATTATGTAATATCGACTGAATTGCAGTCGTTCCGATATTGATAACAGCCCGAATCTGCTCGTATGTCACATGACGGTCATCTAATATAATAGTTCACACAGCTGCGAAGTTCTCAGGCGTGACCGCTGTTCTTGGTCGACCTGCAGAAGAAACAGTGCTGAACGACATACGACCGCATCGTAACTCGGCATACTAGCGGTATGTTGTCGTTTGACTCGGTGCTTCAACATCATAAATCGAAACAAGTTCGCTGAGACATTTATCTTGAGATAAGCCGTGACGAAATTTATGATAAATTATGGCACGGAAATGTTTACGCGTGATCTCCATTTCTGTTAACGACGTGTCAACTTTAAACTAACATACTAGTAGTTTTGTTTTTAAACATTTTTTTAATTGTTTGAGTGTCAGTAAGAGGCCAGTATTCAAATTCTAAAAAAGGTTTTATTGTAACTCAATCCGAAATATTCTGTTCCCGATCATTTCAGTGTGCCCCTACGTATTTGTCTGTAGCCAGTATGACTATATCCATGCTCTGCAATATCTCTTTTATGCCACAGTCCTGGGCGGGCGCACGCGTATCTACTTGCCAAATCTTCATCATCGTAATCGGATAAATTGTATTCCTATACATATGGGAATAGGTCTTCAAATAAACGTCATTTTCGCTCAATTTATATTTTGAACATTCTGTGTGTTAAAAAAAGTAATTAAATTTGTTTAGTAACACTAGTTTTAGTGGTACGTCTTACGTTTTTTCCTCCGTTCCCAATACATAAAGCATGCAATTAGTTATAAAACAGGAAGTCCTGTTTTATACCAAAAAGTAAATATTTTTCAAAACATTCTAAATCCAACATGGCGGACTACCCTAGATGGTGGACTAGTTATTTTTAATGCACTACTTCAATATGGGTATCAAATGAAAGTGCTTGCTGAGATTAACTCGAAAAATAAAGTGACGTCACTCTAAATCCAATATGGCGGACTTCTAAAGACGGCGGACTAAGTTTTTTATACTTTCCTATAATATGGGTAGCAAATGAAAGGACTAGTTGAGAATATTAATGCGAGTTAAAAAAAATAAGATAGTGATCATAAACTACGTTGCTCTAATCCGTCTGAAAAGAGCTAGACTATTCGAATTAACCGACAAACGACCTTGCAACAATGATTTTTTTTATAGGATAAGGGTGACAAACGAGCACACAGTCCACCTGATGGTAAGTTGTTGCTGCGGCCCATAGACATCTAAATCTATCTTCGTTTGCGAATCAAAATGCAGATGCGTTGCCACCCGTGAGGACTAAGATGGAATGCCTTATTTCCAGTAAAAAGGGCCTCCGGCCACCTGCACTCACCAAGCAAAACGCAGAGGTAAACCTCTACTTCACGCTGGTTTTCTGTGAGATCGTGGTACCACCCCGGTTCGAGCCGGCCCATCCGTGCGACAGCAAAAGCTGCCGCGTGGCTCTACCACTGTTAAATGTGAATTTGTGCATTAAATGTGATGAACAGGCTGAGAAAACTGTCCAGCGATAACTAAAAAGTAAAAAATTTAAAAGTAAAAACTTTTTAAAAAACAAGCTTTTATTTAAATGCGCTAAAAAGAACAAAATAAACTTTTTCTAGGGGGTCATTGTAGAAACGTGCTCGTCGCGACCCCTGCCAGCCCTTTTCAGGGCTGCAATTCTACACAGCTGCGCACCCATGCCAACGAGGGTTAGGGCGTCCCCCCAAGGCGACGCACACCAGCTAGTCCCCGTTGGTGTGGAATGCAGCGCGCAAAGTGGCGATGGGGACCGCCACCCGTCACGCACAGCCCGAAACGGCGGAAGGTGGAGGACAGAGTGCAGAGTTGGCACGTGGAATGTTAGAGGAGGCATGAAAGATAAGACGAATGAGTTGATTGAAATAATGAAAGAAAGAGAATTAGATGTCGTGTGTATGTCGGAGACCAAACGGAAGGGCAGTGGTACTGAAGAGCTCCCTGGCGGGGCGTTAGCTCTATGGTCCGGAGTCCCGAAGAGCGAGAGCGCCCGCCAGGGAGTGGGGGTGCTGCTGTCGTCTCGGTTGGCCGATGTTATGACTGAATATAAGGTTGTGAACTCAAGACTTCTCTGGGTTCGCTTTAAATTGGGACTGACGAAGTTATTCCTTTTGGCTGTTTATGCGCCGGTAGCTTCGTCGTCCAGGGCTGAGCTGGAAGAGTTTTGGGAGAATGTAAGAGAAGTTCTAGATTTGGCTAGGGGAAACGAAAGCATTGTTGTGTGTGGTGATTTGAATGGATGGGTTGGTACCGCTCGACCAGGGTACGAGTCGGTGCTTGGAAAGTTTGGCGTTAAAAGGGTTAATGATGCTGGCAAACTTATACGGGCGGTATGAAAGTAAAAGGGTCTTCTTGTGACAAACACTATGTTTAACACAAGAAAATCCATATGTATACTAGAGAAAGAAAGAATGAGAGAAGTATGATCGATTTGTTTCTGGTGGATGACCGACTGCGAAAACAGGTGATGGATACGCGAGTGTTCAGGGGTGCTGACCTGGGAACGGATCACTATCTAGTGATTACTAGATTTAGGGGTCTTGACACCATCGATGGCAGAAATGAATGTGTGGAAAGAACATGGCAGAACCTTAGGGATTGAATGGTAAGTGCAGCGGAAGAAGTGTGTGGAACAATAAAAAGAGGCAGTAGTAAAAGAAGAGATGCATGGTGGAATGATGAAGTGAAAGAAGCTGTAGAGAAGAAGAAGAAAGCATGGTTAGACTACTTGGCCTCTAGTAATGATAAGGATATGAGAGAGAAGATGAAAGAAAGATATAAGCTGCAGAAAGTTCACACGAAAACATTGATTGAGGAAATGCGTGAAAGGTGTAGAATGGAAGCGGACGAAAGGTTGTCGCACAACTTTAAGGAGAACTCCAAACTCTTCTGAAAAGAGGTTGGAAGGACCCGAAGTGGTGCGACGGCGTTAAGAATGAACAAAGTGCTTTCGAGAACTAATGACGTCCTCACAGAAAAATCGGCCGTCATGCAGCGATGGAGCGAATTTTATAGAGAAATGTATGCGTGTGATGATCTTAGTGAGGGATCCGGGGATGATGCCGTGACTGGTACGCCAGACCTGGACCTCGATGACACTGAGGTCGTCAGTATGAAAGAGATTGAACGTGCGATTCGAAGTTTGAAATGTGGTAAGGCTGCGGGACTAGACAGAGTTACTGCTGAAATGATCAAGTATGGTGGGCCTCGCGTCTGGGACAGCTTTTATCTGCTGTGCAATTTGTGCTGGCGGACGGGGGATGTCCCGGATGATTGGCGATCCGCAGTCATTGTGCCTTTATATAAAGGTAAAGGTTCACATTTTGACTGCGGGTGCTATCGGGCGATCAGCTTGACCAGTTTAGCAAGTAAAGTTTACTCGAAGGTTTTGACACGTAGGATGCAAGAGAAATTGGAAAGATTTCTATGGGAGGCACAATGCGGATTTAGACCTGGAAGAGGATGCACGGATCAAATGTTTTCTCTACGCATGATCACGGAGAAGCTTCTGGCTGCTAACCAGAAGATTTTCTGTGCTTTTGTGGATCTTGAGAAAGCATTTGATAAGGTTGTAAGGAAGAAAATGTGGGAACTGTTGCCGGGGTACGGTGTGGATGGTCGATTGCTAAGGGCTGTGCAGTCACTTTACTGTGACTGTAAAGCCTGTGTGCGGGTAGGGCATGACCTGTCACCCATGTTTAGCGTCCAAACGGGCGTAAAACAGGGTTATGTCATGTCTTCCTGGCTGTTCATACTGTATCTCGACAGCTGTTTACAGAAGCTGAAAGATAGCTGTTTGGGTGTGAAATTGGGTGACATAAAAGTAAATTGTCTGCTGTATGCTGATGATGCAGTGCTTATTGCACCATCAGAGGCAGAACTGCAGGCATTAGTCACGTGTATGAAAGAGGAATGTGAAATTAAAGGTCTCCGTTTGAATGCTAATAAAACTAAGGTTCTGGTATTTGAAAGGGACGAAGAGAGAACGAAGTGTGAAATATGGGTAAATCAGGAATGTCTAGAACAGGTAAATGAAATTATATACTTGGGGAGTGCTTTTAGCCGGGATGGAAGATGTGATTTAGATGTGGACAGGCGTGTCGCTGCCGGGAACAAAGTCAATGGTGCCCTGACTGTGTTAGTCAAAAGGCAAGGCGTAGTGAAGAGTGCACGCCTTGCAATACACAACGCAGTGTTGGTACCGACTTTGTTATATGGCAGCGAAACCTGGATATGCCAGAAGAAGCATAAAAGCAAGTTGAATGCAGTGGAGATGCGATCTCTTCGTAAAATGTGCAGCGTTACCATGGCCGACCGAAAGCGAAACGAAGAGATTCGCAATATGACAGGTTTGAAAGATGACCTTATCACAAAATTTGATAAGGGCGTGCTTCGATGGTTTGGGCACGTTGAGCGAATGAGTGAAGACCGAATGAGGAAGAAAATATATAGCGCGAAAGTTAATATTAAAAGGTGTCGAGGTAGACCGAGACTAACTTTCGAAGACCATGTGAGCAAACTGCTCGAAGAGGGGAGGGTCAAGAGTACTCGGATACTTAGACGTGCATGTATGAAGAAGATAATGAATCTGAAAGAAGCGAAAGAGGTATGTAAGGATCGTGACACTTGGCAATCTGTTCTCTCTGGCTACCCCGTCAGGGATTGTGCGTGAAGATAAGTTAAGGTAAGTTAAGTTAAGTATATTTCCCTATTTGAATAGGATAAACTCCTATTTAATTTTTTTTATGTAATTTTATAGGTTTTAATTATTTTTGCGCGGAACCCTAATTCTTTATCTAAAATAAAAGTAGCCTAAATTACTCCTTATAATATCAGCTATCTGCCTGTAACTAACATACAGATATATCTGTAACTAACATACAGACAGACAGATTAAAATGTTTTTTTTTGTGTTATAAGTAACGTAATATACATTCGAATTCATTTAGTATTAAGCTGTTATTTTGACATTAGAAACACTTAGAGACACTTCACTTTTATTTAATTGTTTATTAGGCCGGGGGAAACATTTCTTCGTAATTTATATACAAATTCGAGATTTTTTTTATTTTTAATTACATTTAATTTTAACATATATGTACCATTTTGTCCGATAACTTGTTCACATCTTGTAGATAATAACATAATCCCGTTGCTGAAGAAATCTTCGGATTTTCGATCAAAAAAATGTGACAAGTAGTTTTGATATTCCTATCTTAATGTTAACCTAACACTACCCAAAGAATTCTGAGGAGACCGAAGAGGGTGACAATCTAAGAATGCAAGGACGGGACTATATGGTGTGCGTGTGCGTGTGCGCGCGTGTACGCGTGTGTGCACGTGTGCACGTGCGTGCATGCGTGCGTGCGTGCGTGGTGCGTGCGTGTGTGTGTGTGGATGCATTAACACTTTCCAACCAAGCTCTCTCAAATTTTGCTGTGTGGCCAAATATGTGTGTGTTCTGGCTTTATCATGATGAAAGACCACTCCTATTCTGTTGATCAATTCCAGCCGTTTTATCGCATATCTTGCTTGAGTCTCAGTAGTTGTTGGCAGTAGAAATCTGAATCACTAAGAACGGATTTTATGATAGTCCCGTCTAGGTTCTACGTCTAGGTTCCCAATAACATATTATCGTGCCCCAGCGAGGCGAGTGGACATCAGCTAATAATAGTATACCCATGCAGCTCCGACGCTGAAGCGTTACATGAAAACGTGACGTTTTTTTTTAACACCGAACTCTTATTATTTCTTCACTACGTCGATAAAGAAATTTCACTTCAAAAAGTAATTTAACGCAGGGCTATTTAATGGTCACTTGTAATATTTTTTGCATAAAACCATTGCGTAATACGAGCGCTGTTTAATAAAAGTTATTTTATTGAACGTGTACGAAGTTGGCAACCAGTAACAGAGGAGTAAAACTTTTATGACTTCCGGGAACAAGGAAATTCAATTTTAATTAGCATTCGGTATGAGGAGCAAACCGGTACGGAGGAAACCTAATTATTCAAGCTTTTTTTCATCTAAAATTGAAGCTTGTGAATTCTGTCGAATCTCTGACATGCAATTGCAATCCAAACTCAAGATCAAAATTGTAGTATCCCATTTTCTTATTTAATTTTTATGTCAATGAATAAGCTGAATAACATATTTCTTAAAAATAGTGTTTTTAAAAATCGTATATATAATATTTCTGAAACAAATTAAGGCTTTGAAATATTTCTAATAGTGGCTGTTAAATTTCACCCCATGTCATAAAAGTTATCAAACTGTCCACTAGCTGATGGCGGGAATTCGACTTTATGTCATCATCATCATCATCATTACAGCCTTTCATAAGTCCATACATACATACATATAATCACGCCTCTTTCCCGTAGGGGTAGGCAGAGACCACTTATTTCCACTTGCTACGATCCTTACATACTTGTTTCGCTTCGTCCACTTTCATTATTCCCTTCATACATGCTCTACGGTTTAGGGTACTCTTTTTCCTGGCCTTTTTTCAAGACGTCCCTGATTTGGTCTAGAAAAGTCCGCCTAGGTCTACCCCTTCCAACACTTTCATTCACACTCGGCTTATACACTTTTTTCGTCAATCGTTCTTCATTCATTCTCTCGACATGACCAAACCATCTCAGCATACCTTTCTCAATTTTTGTCACTACATCTTCTTTCAGACCACAATGTTTCCTTATCTCACTATTTCTTATCCTGTCACTCAGTTTAACTCCATCATACTTCTTAATGCTTTCATCTCAACTGCATTTATTCTGCTTTCATGTTTCTTATGCCATACCCAACTTTCGAGTGTCGGAACCAACACCCCTTCATGCACAGCCAAACGAGCCTTGTTAGACACCTTCCGACTGCTCATAAAGGAGTGCAAAGCTCCATTCACTATGTTTCCTGCATTCACTCTTCTTTCGATATCACTCTCACACTTTCCATCTCTTGTAAACTTTGACCCCAGATACACCAACTCTTTCACCTGTTCAATTTGTTCATCTTCAATCACGATATTGCAGTCTGTCACTGCCTCGTCTTTTTAAACACCATCACTTTCGTCTTCCTTACATTCATCTTCATTCCCTTTCTAACAAAAGCTCCACTCATAGCAGTTACCATCTCCTGCAACTCCTCGGCCGAAGACGCAAGTAATACTTGGTCATCGGCATAGAGAAAACATTTGACGAGTAACTCATTCATTCTCAACCCACTTTCATTCTCTTTTAAATCTGTCAAACAATTGTCCATGAACAGATTAAACAGCCACGGTGACGCTACACAGCCCTGTCTAACACCTTTTTCGATATTAAACCATTCAGTGTATGCCCCGTTTATCCTTACACAAGCACTAGAATCCCTATAAAGTGCTGACCACAATTCATTCCTCACCACTCTATCATAGGTCTTTTCTAGATCTACGAACGCGCAGTAGACTTTCTTGTTTTTAGCCAAACACTTTTCGGCTATGCACCGCAAGGAAAAGACCTGATCCGTACATCCCATTCCCTTTCTAAATCCCGCTTGTGCATCCCATACTTTCTCGTCTGTTTCATTCACAACCCTTTCAATCAACACTTTCGCATACAATTTACCGACGACGCTGAGAAGGCTTATACCACGGTAATTTATGCAGTCCTGCCGTGACCCTTTTCCCTTATACAATGGCACGATTACGGCTTTGCACCAGTCTCCCGGTACTTGCCCATTTCGCCAGCACAGATTGAAAAGGCGGTACAGCTGACTAGCCACCAGGCCCTGTCCAGCCCTCAGCATCTCGGCGGTAATCCTGTCATACCCTGCAGCCTTACCTAATCTCATTCTTTTCAACGTTTTCACTATTTCATCCATGCTTATCTCATTTTCATCAACATTTATATTATTTTCCGTGAAAGGTGGCAGATGCTGTACCTGCACTTCCTCTCTTTCAAACAAACTTTCAAAATACTCTTTCCATCTCTTTAACACACATTCTTCTCCTTTTATAATGCTTCCATCTTGACTCCTGATTGTACTCAGCTCCGAGGTAGAAGTTTTTCCTCTGGCTGTTTTGATGGTTTTCCAGAAAAACTTAATGTTTGACTGGAAATCTTCAGTGAGCCTATCGAAATCATCCTTTCGTTCTTCTTTCTTTCTAGACACAATTTCTTTCGCTGTTGTTTTCAATCTTTTATACTTCGTTCTTGCTTCCTTTATCTCGTCATCCGTTGCCTTTTGAACTTTTTGGTTAGCTTTTGTTGCTAACCAATCCAACCACGCTTTCTTCTTTTCTTGCACAACCCTTTGTACATCTTTATCCATCCACACGTTATCATTCTTTCTTCCTTTCCTTCTTTTAGGTACACCGCATACCTCAATAGCAACATTTACGACCCCTTTCTTAAATGTCGCCCACAAATCTTCAATCACTCCTATCTCTTCTATCCCTTTAAAACTTTCTTTCAGTTTCTCTACATACTCGTCTTTCTTTTCTTTTTCTTGTAGATTTTCCACTTTTACTCTGTCCAAAACACTCGTAGGCTCGGCACCTCGGTGTCGCCACCGTTTAAAGAGGCCACGCATTCGGGCTATGACCAGGAAATGGTCTGTGTCGAGGCCTACACCGCGGTATGCCCGAGTGTCTAGCACTTTCTTCCTCAGTCTTTCATCCACAATTACAAAATCAATCATACTTCTAGACTCACCCTCATCTCTGTGGATCTTTTTGTGGTCAATCATTGTGTTGGCCACGCACAGATTCCATTCCAAGCATACTTCAAGCAGGCTTCTCCCATTGTCATTCACTCTCTCGTCTCCAAATGTACCGAGAACTCCTTCATACCCATCACGCTTTACTCCAACCCATCCATTAAAGTCCCCTAACATCACGATCCGTTCATTTTCTCCGCATTTATTCAAGAACTCTTTCATGCTATCCCAAAATTCCTCTCTCTCTTGTTAAGATCTTAATGACCCACCTCCATGCAGATCCGTCGGTGCATAGACCCCAAGGATAAACAAGCGAGTGAGTCCGACTTTTAACCTAATCCAGAGGAGTCTTGGGCTTATACATTCATGCTCCATCACACATTCAACCATTCGAGATGAAAGAATCACACCAACTCCCTGACAGCCTCGGCTAGTTTGGGGGACTCCCGACCAGTATGCCTTGTAGGGGCCATGAACCGTGGTGTCACATCCTTTCCTCTTGGTTTCGTTCATGCACAGAATATCAATGCAATGTTCATCCATCATCTGACATACTTCATCTACCTTACCATCCATTCCTCCTCTTACATTTAACGTAGCGAAGCGGCTCTCCGTGGGCCGCTTTTCGCCCCCGCGAGAAACGAGACGTGATGGGTGGCGAACCACATCGCCGCCATTTTGGTTAATTAAATTGTTTTTATCATTATCCATTGCGTTCCCACGAATAGCGAGGGAAAGGTTTGTCCCCCCCAGCAGAGCCCCGCATGCCAGGGTAAGGCTAGCCTAATTCTGGGCTCGCCCGGTCCCAGGGCAGTGTGGCACGCTAACGACTAGGCTCGCCCCTAGCCATACATCCATCCGCGCGGCCGACGTTGGATTGGCGAAGGGTAGGAATAGGAAAAGGGGAAGGATAGGTGTGAAAAGGAAGAGTAAGGTAAGTTAGGGTAGGAAATAGGAAATGCAGGATATTACCGTCCAGGAGAGCAAGGGATAGGACAGTAATAGCTAGGGAAGCCGGGGTAGCATACCCGTATACCATACCACAACTACCGGACAGGTAATTTGGGATGAGTATCCCTTGACTTAAGTCCACTGCTGAACATAGGCCTCCCCCAAGGAATGCCAAAAAGCACGGTCCTGAGCCACCTGCATCCATCGACTTCCTGCATGTCTTACCAGGTCGTCACTCCATCTAGTGGGGGGTCGCCCTACACTTCGCCTACCGGTATGAGGCTGCCACTCGAGAACCTTTCTTCCCCATCGGTTGTCGGTTCTTCGAGCTATATGGCCGGCCCACTGCCACTTCAGCTTACTAATCCGTTGGGCTGTGTCGGTTACTCTGGTTCTACTGCGGATATACTCATTTCTAAGTTTATCACGCAGAGAAACCCCGAGCATAGCCCTCTTCATAGCTCAATAAGCGACCTTGAGCTTCCTCATACGGCCAGCAGTGAAGGACCACGTTTCAGATCCGTAAGCCATCACTGGCGGCACGCACTGGTTGTACAATTTCGTTTTCAAATTTTGAGGTATATCTAACGAGAAGATGTGTCGTAGTTTACCGAACGCTGCCCAACCGAGTTGTATCCGTCGCTTGACCTCTCGGTCGAAGTTGGACTTACCTAGTTGGACTATTTGTCCCAGGTATGCATACTCGTCATCAAATTCGAGCTTAGTGCTCCCAACAACTACCGGCATAAGTGCGACATGGACGTTAAACGTTCATCTTAATTCATCTTAAGACCTATCCGTTGGGAGACACTATTGAGGTCATTGAGCATAGTGCTTAGGTCCTCCAGCGATTCTGCCATAAGAAATATATCGTCGGAAAATCGAAGGTGAGTAATGTAATCGCCATTGATGTTAATACCGCATCCTTTCCAGTCCAAAAGCTTGAAAACGTCTTCCAACGCAGCGGTGAAGAGTTTCGGGGATATAACGTCACCCTGTCTTACACCTCTCTGCAATTGGATAGGTTTCGTACTCTGATTCTGTACTCGGATAGCCATCGTAGCTCTACTGTACAAACACTTCAGCACTTCGACATACCGACAGTCAACTTGGCACCGCTGAAGGGACTGCAGCACCGCCCAAATTTCGACGGAATCATAGGCTTTCTCATAGTCCACATACGCAAGGCAAAGTGGCAGATTATACCCCTCTGTCTTCTGTACAATCTGCTGCAGCAGGGTATGTATGTTGTCTATGGTACTAAAGCCTTTTCGGAAACCGGCTTGTTTGGGAGGCTGGAAGTCGCTGTGTGCAAGACGATTCGTAATGACTCTCGAAAACAACACGTAGACGCGGCTCAGAAGGAAAATCGGTCTAAAGTTCTTTAAGAGAACGTTGTCGCCTTTCTTGAAGAACAAGACCACCGCACTTCTGCTCCATACCTCCAGAGTAGTGCCACCATGGATGGGCTTTATGTCGTTGTTACCCAAATATTTTATTTATCACATATTGGCATAATGCAGCGCAGGAGTACACGTCGGCGTGATGCCCGCGAGTTTTTTCGAAATTCGATTATTAAACAAATATTTAATTCACTAAATTTATTGTAAATAGAAATAGAATAATGTATAGGTAGTAGAATCACGCTGCAGCTATATTATGTTGATTACCACGCTCTCACAGAATACCAGCGTAAAATAGCAGCTTAATGCTACGAGGTTTCGTATGGTGAGTATAGAGAACCGGAGATCCCTCTTACTGGAAACGAGGCATTCTTTCTTAGTCTTCAGTGGTGATATGTGATGTCATCCCTGAGGTCTAAGATTTGCATTTTGATTCTTAATCGTGGGTAGATGTAGACGTCTATGGGCTTCAGCATCCACTTACGATCAGATGGACTGTTTGCTCGTTTGTCACCCTTATTGTATAAAAAAAATACTTCAGTGCACCCCACGCATTATAGCATATATTGTGTTCGTATTCAGGTGTTTCTAAATAAACAAAAACAAAAACCAAATTTCGTTTTCTACATAACATTAGTGATTCTCTTGTCATGGCCACGGGCACATATGTCAGAATCACTTATTTTTGTGCAGACCTCATATACGTACGACCGTGAGTAAGAAATATTTTCTTCCCGATCTTCTTTAAGTTGGACGTTGTTAAGTTGTTATGATCAATATGAATGTCCACTATTGCTTACTCACACTTTCGTGCGGTAACTGGTAACATCTTACTTCTAGCTCATCTACATTATATGGTAAACCAATGTAATTTAAAATTTTAATTAACACACGTTATTGTGGTTACTATTGTAATACGGTATAGTCGTGAAATAATACTGATTTCATCCAATCAGCTTTTAAAGTTAAGCGTCTGCGGTTCTCCGTAGTAGTCTTGTTAATAACCCTTCGATTTGCGTTATGCAAGAAAAAAATAACAAGGCGGAACAGATGCCTTCTTTGTTGTAGTGTAATTAGTATCAATTGAACTGACAACTTACGTAAGTAAATATATTTTTATAATAAATAGTGCGTGTTTACATTAATAACTATATTCGAAATGTAAAAACTATCGACATATACGTAAAGTCCATTCTTTTCCGCCAAAAATCACGTTTCATTATATAAAATCGGTCGTTCACTCCTTTTCTATTTTACGGTCACATCATTTGTAACAGACATTTATACATGCATATACTCAAAAAAATATTTCCTTCTTCCTGGGGCAGTCAGGTAATGCAAAATATTTAATTAGTATGATTTTTGTCACACACATACCTAATACTGTCTCACGCTGACAACCATAGCAGTAGGTAGAAACTACAAACTTCCATTTGGCACAATCCTGATACACCCCTCTTCCTTCATTCACATCCATATGTTTCATCCACATGCTCTTCGGTTGAAGTTACTATTAATTTGACTCATTCATTCATCTATACATATGAATATAATTGAAGTGGTTTTTGTTTTGAGAAATAAATATTAATAAAACAAATGGTATCTATGATTACGAGAACGCCACATTAATAGATCCTACCTAGGCGCAGCCGGGACGGGTTGCTAGTGTTCAATATAATATCACACATTTTTTAATGGTTTTACATTTTAACCTAATTAAAAAAGGGAAAGTTCTGAATTTCACTTCGCATTATTAATGTAAGTATAATATAAGCAGGCAATATATCTTGATCCTACACAGTGTAAAATTCATAATAAGACCAAACAACATTACAAGAAAAAGGAGTATAATAAGGCATATGGTGTAATTTAGTAGACTTTAATAACCGCCGACTAAGTATTTCGTGGTCGCAGCAGTTAAAACAAGTGAGCAAAAAGGTGTTTGCTACTATGGGTTTACTTCGTCGTTTACGTTCTTTTCTCCCCATTCCCACTAAGATTATGTTAGCACAATCCTTACTTCTCTCTATTCTCGATTATGCGGACGCAAGTTATCTCGATTTAACTGAAGACCAACTGAACAAACTTGAGCGAATTCAAAATATTGCTATTAGGTTCATATTTGGTTTGCGCAAATATGATCATGTATCCGAATATCGTTTACAGCTCAAGTGGTTACCCATTCGCTTTCGCCGGAATCTGCAAACTGTATCTCTTTTGTACTGTGTGTTGTTCAATCCTTTGACTCCAAGCTACTTGAAGGAAAACTTTAAGTTTCTTGGTCATGATCGACCTGATAGAGTTCTTCGGTCAGCCGGCGAACTAATTCTAGAACCATGTTCATTTCAAACTAAATTTATGAAATATTCTTTTACGAGCCAAGCCATAAGGTTATGGAATGAACTTCCACTCCAAATTCAACGGGCACAAACTTTGGAAAGATTCAAAAGTGACGTCAAGAAGCATTACCTAACACTTAGTGGTTATTGATAACCAATTCTAGCAACAGATAGTTATTCTGTGTTTTTTTTTCCTCTTTGTTTTGTATTTATTTATTATCTATGTATATA
This sequence comes from Parnassius glacialis, assembly GCA_033319125.1. Lineage (NCBI taxonomy): Eukaryota > Metazoa > Arthropoda > Insecta > Lepidoptera > Papilionidae > Parnassius > Parnassius glacialis. The sequence goes on along the minus strand of JAVANC010000013.1, from coordinate 20,271,209 downwards.
TATATGTATGTGTATATATATATATATATATATATATATATATATACCTATTTAAAAATATGTATGTTTATTTTATTATTATTTTTTATGTATTATTGTGGTATTTTAACAAAATATAGTTTAGTTTATTTAGATATTGGTATGTAAGTGTAACATAAAACGCACCACCTCCTACTGTTCTTAATTCCAGTTTCTCTTTAGCCCAAAGGTTGTCTGGAAGAGATCGCTCTTTAGCGATAAGACCGCCTTATTGTACATACGTATATATTAAGTTTTCTCTATAATGTATTTATTCGTTGTATATGTGTGGTGTACAATAAAGTATATACAATACAATACAATATTTAAGAAAAATCAAATAAAAAAATGACCACGATATTTTAATCAAATCTTCAAAATCAACAAAGCATTTATTTGTAAAGATAAAGATTACAATTTTAGAAAGATAAGTGTAATATTACAAAACATACCTACGTTTTATTTGGACTGATTTTTATTATTGGTACAGTGCAGTCGTATCTTATAATTGATAATGCAACTCTGGTGGCAGGACGCGGAGAAGCGCGTCTCTGCAAACTTGTAGAGACATTATCACGCAATAGGAGTCTGTTATTATCTCCTTGAGAGAGTGCGGTTATTATAAAAACGATTTTTTAATTTAGGTCTTATTAGCCGACAGGCCTTATTACCCGCAGGCACTTTACACAAAATTCAACTAGTTCTAATTATAATGTCACTTTAGTGTTTTTATAAATATCATCCTATTAACTTTAGATTAAGTTAAGATTATTTTTAATTAAATTAAATATGTCCTAGATCGACAGAACATTTAATCCTATGCACATATTACGAGTATTAATCGTTAACAATGCACCACTGTGCATTTTACTAAGAATTTTCTACCACGTGTGGTTATATTACGTTGTGGAATTTAATGTCGCCAGCGGTTTTCTGGACCGACGTCACTTAGGGGCCTTCAATAAGACGTTAATACAATATAATACGTAAATACAATAAACCGTTTACGTGGTAGAGCCATGCTGCAGGTATGTTAATACTATAGTTGTAGCACGAATGGGTCGGCTCGACCGGTGAAGGACCACGCTCTCACAGAATACCAGCGCAAAATAGCAGCTTAATGCTGCTGTGTTTCGTATGGAATAAGAAGCATTCTATATTAGTCCTCACGGCCGAAAACGCATCTGCATTTTAATTCGCAAACGAAGATAGATGTAGATGTCTATGGGCCACAGCAACCACTTACCATCAGGTGCACTCTGTACCTGCAGCTACAGGTACTGCAGACTTTCATGGCAGCGGTGATCACATATGTATATACATTTGTCGCCTTTATTATAAAAAATAATTATTTCTCAAAAAAATTATCCTATAATGAAAATATAGCACTATTCAACTAAAAAATATCAAAAAATATGTTTAACGAATTAAACGCAGGTAGACTAGTTGTTTAGCTAGCATTAATAGCCTTTTCCATTACAAGGCCAGTTTTCTCTTTTCATTGTAAAAGTAGGTCAATGATTATTCACCTCCAACTACTTAACTCAGATTTATAAGAATTCCGAGTCAACTAGTGATTTTGACCTATATATGACCTATATGAAAGATGTTTCAAAGCTTTTTAAGTTGTAAACTTAACTACTTTAAATAAACTGTGATGACACTTACACTCCATAAGTTTTATGAAGCAGCTTTACTTTCTTTTTGCCCTTATTAGTTCATGTAATGTAGTTAGTAAAATGTGGCCAACCAAACCAATAACAACCAACCAACCAATCATCATCATCATCATCATCGTCATTACAACTCATTACTAGTTCACTCAACATAGCCCTCCTCTGTACACTGCCGCACAGCACGATCATGAAACACCTATATCCATCGACACCCTTCGTATTTCACGAATTCATCACTGCATCTAGTAAGGTGGCCACGCTACCTCTCTACAACCTTTCTTCTCCATCAGTTACCACTTTTCGAGCTATACGGCCGGCCAATTACCACTTCAGCTACTATTCCTACTCAGTTGGGCTACATCGGTTACTCTGGTACTATTGCAATTAATTTTATGCATATTTGTGAACGCGTTATTGTGAAATCTGACCTTAAATAAATAAATAACTTATTATTAGTAGAATTTCAACTTGTGTGAGAGTTTTTAAGGTTAATTATTTGAATATTTCATTGTAAACGCTCGATTCTCGCTGTTTATGTTTTGTGACAGATGTTTAATTAACCTCTAGCCACAAAATTATTTCAAAATGTAACATTATTATCTCTCTATTTAACCCCCGATGAAAACAGAGGGGTGTTATACGTTTGTATTGTGTATCTATTTATCTGTGCCATCATGGTGCTCTTGAACAGATGAACCAGTTTTAATTTAATTTTTGTCGTTTGAAAGGTGTCCTAATTGAGAGTATTCTTAGCTTAGTTCTTAGGTTTCAAGAAAATTTGTTTAGCCATTTGTAGATGGGCTGTTTTAGTTTAGGGGTTTTTTTAAAAATGTTAATTTAATAATATTTATTTTAAAATGCAAGTAATATTATTATACCATTATTTGAGTTGTTTTTCTTTGTTTTATTCATCAACACTGTATAGTAACTTTTGGAGGAATGGATGGTTGTGTTAGTGCTCTGATACATCGCCTGCATCTCCATATATTCTAAAGTTATTGCGTTAACCCTTGTGACGTATGGTAATTCTGAGTATAAACTACGCAACCCTTGTAGGCTAGCTATCGATCATGACTAAGTTGTTAATGAGAATGCCTCGTAGACGATAAATTCGAGATATCCTTAGGATAGGTTGTCGTCCTCCCGGGGATAGAACAAGTTGCCGAAATCGAGAATTACCTTGTTTTCAACTTTTCTGTCTCTTCTTCCAGCTCCGTAACCTTTTTATCTATCTCCAAGGTACTTTGCCAAGTCGTCCAAGCTGCTTACCGATACTGTGTCGGAGATTCTTTCCACCTCTTACTCCGCCGTTACCGCAGTATACACCGAAGCTGAGGCTGACTGAGAATCGTTTCTTGACAGGTTACTCATAGGATTCTCTAACGCCACTACAACACAGTTTAACAACCACAGCTTCCAAATTCATAACTAGTTTATATTTTAAGATCGACCCCCTAATAAAAACAATTTAAAACTGACAAATTTTACGGCCTTTCAATCTGCTATTTCTGAAAATAAAAAAGATTAAAAATAAATTTATTAAATAAATAGACTAGCATAAATTTCGGCAACCAATTTCACTTCAAATGGTGACAGCAAAGCTTGTATAGCCTCCCTCTCTTAACAAGAATATTAAATCAAGAAAGCTGCTGCCCAATGCATAATCCCTGGATTATTTAAAATAAAAACAACAAAAGAAAAGGAAATGAAAAAGCAAATAATCCCTGCAACAAAATACAGTATATCTGGAACCCTACAATCCTTTCAGCGATGCTAGATTGACTGTCTGTATTTCGAAGAGCTGAAGAGTTCGTAGTGCCGACAACCGATGGGGAAGAAAGGTTCTTGAGTGGCAGCCTCGTACCGGTAGGCGAAGTGTACGGCGACCCCCCACGAGATGAAGTGACGACCTGGTAAGATATGCAGGATGTCGATGGATGCAGGTGGCTCAGGACCGTGCTTTATGGCATTCCTTGGGGGAGGCCTATGTTCAGCAGTGGACTTATGAAAGGCTGTAATGATGATGATGATGATGATGAAGTGTTCGTAAAGTAAGGCTACGATTGCTATCCGAGGACAGGACCAAGGCACAAAACATATCCATTGCAGAGAAGTGTTAGAAAGGATGACGTTATATCTCTGAAACTCTTCACTACTGCATAGAAAGACAATTAATAATTCTTTTGTCAGTTCAATTTCGGTACAAATATTTATATTTCATTTGACGATTGCAACAATCGTGTCGGCACCAGTAACGTTATTGCCGTTTTACTACAATAATTGGCATCGGTATCTTATTAACAAATCTATGAATCGTTATATCCATTGTTATTATCAGAATAAAAATATTCTTATATCTAATCAAAACTACATTATTTACGAAGAATTACATTTATAAAATGTATAACACTAAATTATTCTCGTTGTATTCAATTTAATTCAAAATTTGGCAAGGAACAAAGTTTTAGAGTGGTTAATTACGTACGTGATCTGTGTTATGAACGTTGAAGGGAAATATACGTTTCCATGAATACGAACAGGGACTTCCCGTAGGAACTACCCCAAATAAAGTCTCAGCAGAAGTTTTCCCAGTGCCTTCGTTAATTGTGTTGTTTAATGACCATTGCACTTTAAACAATACTGTGCCCCATTCCTTTTTAAGGATGTCCATGATTAGTAGAAGCGAGCGACTCTATGAGAGTTTTATTATATCGTTCAATCTAGCCGTTTGCTCAAGGTTTAGCGACCGCAATTAATATGTATTTCATACCTTTCCCCACTACAAATTTACTCAATTCATTACTAGTGAAGCTGGTATGGCATCGCGATCTGTAATTAACCACCGCGGAACTCCGAGTAATGCAAACTATTGTTCAAAAATTTGGATACTCGTCTTACTTCTTCAATTACGGACAGCTTTAAGATATATATATTTAGTAAAAGAATCAATGATTGCCAGTATACACAGTCAGGTCATAAGTATTGTCACACAGTAAAAACTTTTCTTTTAGAATGCTGGCCACAAAAAAGTTTATTGAATTCGAATTTCGAATTCTTCATGAAAATAAAACTGTATACTTTTTAGAATTTTACTCATTTTTAAATATGGAGTGGACGCTTTAAGAAGACCGTGTTGCAGTTATTGCGGTGCATCGTTGCGGTTACGCGCCAATTCAAATTTTTGACATACTGAATAATTTGAATACAACCAAAAGATTCGTTTATCGTACCATCAAACGATACAATGAAGACTCTAGTGTAGATGACAGGTCAAGAAGTGGTCGCCCTCGGTCTGTTAGGACTCCAGCAGTGATAAAAGCTGTGAAGTCGCGAATTCAAAGAAATCCCAATCGTAAGCAGAAACTGTTGGCCCTTCAGATGGCGTTAAGCAGAACCACGGTGAAAAGGGTGTTAAATGAAGACTAAGGGCTTCGGGCATATCGAAGAAAAACAGGACATCGTTTGAATTTTCGTCAAATGGACCTGAGACTAAAGAGATGCCGCGCTTTGTTGAAGCGGTACGCGGGGAAAAAATATCGGGAAATTATTTTTTCGGATGAAAAAATTTTTACCGTAGAAGACAGCTACAACAAACAAAATGATAAGGTGTACGCACACAGTAGTGAAGAAGCGAGCAATCGTATTCCGCGTGTCCAACGAGGTCATTTTCCATCCTCTATCATGGTATGGTTGGGAGTTTCTTATTGGGGCTTAACAGAGGTACATTTTTGTGAGAAAGGTGTAAAAACGAATGCAGTTGTGTATCAAAATACAGTCCTGACGAACCTTGTGGAACCTGTTTCTCATATCATGTTCAATAACAAGCACTGGGTATTCCAACAAGATTTGGCGCCAGCTCATAGAGCGAAGAGCACACAAGACTGGCTGGCGGCGCGTGAAATCGACTTCATCCGTAACGAAGACTGGCCCTCCTCCAGTCCAGATTTGAATCCGGTAGATTACAAGATATGGCAACACTTGGAGGAAAAGACGTGCTCAAAGTGTCATCCTAATTTGGAGTCACTCAAGGCATCCTTGATTAAGGCAGCCGCCGATATTGACATGGACCTCGTTCGTGCTGCGATAGACGACTGGCCGCGCAGATTGAAGGCCTGTATTCAAAATCACGGAGGTTATTTTGAATAAACTTTAGTGTCATAAGAATCTATGTTTTGTTAACTTCATTTTGGTATATAAATGGTTATATAATGAATGAACTTGTTTCAATTATTTTATATTAAACATGTGACAGAAGATATGACCTGACTAGGTATATTGATTCCTCTTTTTGCTTAACGGGAATGGCCCGCAATTATCTGCATGTATGATATCAAACGGTTTGCTTAACTTTTCAATAGGATGAAGCATTCCTTCCCTTGGTCCGGCTGGAATTTTATTATGAGCACATTCTAAACATGCCTTGCAATATTTTTAGTAAATTTTTTCATATTTTTAAACCAGTAGATCCTTTTGAGACGTTCGTATGTCTTTTCAAACCCAAAATGACCGTTATTGTCATGATTCATTTTTAGTATTTGCAATCTGACAGATTTAGGAACTACCCAGAGTAACGTATCGTTCTTTTTGACGAATCTCTAGAGCTTGCCATTTTTTAATGTAAAATTATTCTTAATTTCAACAACATATTCACTTTCAGGATCTTGTAATATTTTTACTACATGCTGCAGTTCTGAATCTGACTATTGTACAGTTTCCAACCAAGCATCATTATTTACGAAGACTACGTCAATACTGGTTTCATTATTGTGCACATCAGTTCTAATAGAATTCCGGCTTAATGCGTCCACGTGAGCCATTTTATTACAAGATCTATATTTGATTGTAAAATCGTATTTCTGCTCGTTCCAGATCTCGTTTATTCATAGTATTCCGAATGACGCTATAATCCGTTACTACTTTGAAATTGGCCAGTAAGGGACGGCTTACGAGTTTCTCTTTTAACTTAACAAACGCATCCTTCTTCTTCTCCAAAACGCCAGTTAACGTCTTTTTGTGAAGTTTGTCAACGGTCTTGCAATCACTGAAAAATTACTAACAAAGCGCCGGAAGTAACTCGAAAGTTCCACAAATTGACGAACCTCATGCACATTTTTGGGTTCTGGGAAATTTGCCACGGCTTGAATTTTTAGGTTACCTGATCATATACCTTCCGACAATATTTCATATCCAAAATAATTTATTTGAGTTTGGAAATATAAATAAATATAAATTTATTTTCAAGCTTCAAAGTAAGTTTTGCATTACGCAGAAGTTGAAGTACCTTCTCTATTTTTGCTGTGCCCTCTTTTATGGTTTTAAAAGCTATCAACAAATCATCCATATAGGCGAGGGCCAGGCGTTCACCAGATCCTCGAAGCATTATGTTAATAGCTCGCTGAAACACACTTGTTGCGTTAACCAGTCCAAACGGCATTCGGTTATAATCAAAAAGACCGTTAGAAGTGGCGAAAGTAGTTAAGTGTTGGCTATCTTCAGCCATAAGGATCTGATAGTAACCAGACGCTAAATCTAAGCTTTTGAAATAGCTATTACCTCCCAAACAGTCCAAATGGTCTTCAATTCTCGGTAAGGCATATTTATCTTTTAAAGTTTTTCGGTTGAGCGCACGATAATCGATGCAAAGGCTTTTCTCACCGCTTTTCTTGTTAACTAAAATCACTGGACTTGCGCAACATGAATTGCTTTCCCTTGTTATACAGTGTCGTAACAGATCTTCTACAATAATTGGTATGCTCTCGGTCTTTCTTCTTGGATTGGATTATACACAACTAGAATGTCATCATTGAGCTTAATGTTCATCTGAGTCACATTAGTTTCACCTAATTCCGATAAATTGTAGGCAAAACAATCTCTATATTTAGAAAGAAGGACCTGGAACTCACTTAACTCGGGAACGCTCAATAAAGTTCCGATTTTAACTTAATCAATTGGTAGAGTCTGACAGCTATTGGCAACATCTGTTAAACCAATGTATTGGTCATTTGTTCCATTGTGGACCCACCCTCTGGCTGTAATACCCATATGGATTTTTAATTATCCGAAATGAAGAATTTTATTATTATTATTATTATAATGATATTTTCTTTTATTAATGTCATATTTTTATAATAATTGTAACCATTAGGTAACCGTGACCAGCAGTACATTTGCATAAACCTGGACGGGTCATGAACTCATTATTTAAAATTAGGAGATGTCCAGCCACAACAAATAAACCACTTGTATAATTCAGCTCAGTATGAATAAGAATTGGAGATACAGTACAACTATCTATTAATGAATTTGTATAGAAACCTAACCTATATTTGAGCATTTCCTGCCAACAAAATATACTTATATTATGTATGAATAATACTTATGTCAAAAGCTACTGTTGATTTGCGTAAATAAAATCTTATAAAACTACGTAAAAACGAATGGGTAAATGTGTTGCTAAGTACAAAACTCGAAAGCGTCTGGATTATTTTTTTCAATATTAGTTGAAGTGGAAGGAAGGAAAGGCAAGTGGAAGGAAGGAAATATGTGGCATATTTGTGCGATAGCTATGGCCTAGCGTGGTGATCTGTCGTTATCACCGCACAAAAGTGTCACTTGCCAGGTCAACTGCTTATTTACACTTATATAATTCATTTAAGTAACTGATCAGGCCTATTTAAAAGCTTCTTGCCCTTAATAAGGTCCGGTCCTTATTTTGAGATAAAAAGTGGACCTTGTTAAGCACTTAGATATGTCCTGAGAAAACCTAACAAAATTGTCTTAAAAAAAACAATAATTTTGGTAATTTACCTCGTCAATCCACCTTATGAAAGTATTTTAATATTACTATTGCAGAATTATTACATAACGACCGGGTTTTATTACTTAAACAACGCAAAATTGAATCAGAATATTTTATAGATTGAGTCACGTCGACCACCCCTGAAGTTATACCCAGAGCCATTGAAAAAATGGCCACCGCGAAAGCAATGAACGCTGGTGCACTTTTGGAATTAGTTACTGGGGAGTAGCAGCGCGATATCCATTTTGGTTTAAGTATTAATTTCGAGAAGTTTGAAGAGATGGACCTTATTTGTAACCGGCTCATTTTAGGCGGACCCACCTTATAAGTATTCTGGATATAAGAGTCCAAGCTGGCGGTAACGAATGCAAACTAAGATGATCCTTATTTCTTGAAACTAGTGAGTCCTGGAGGGTTGGATTAGCCAAAGGAGATTTTAAATGTGACTCTGGTGAACCAGTAACAACATCTTCTGTCTTTTTTGTTAAAAAGATTATTATGTGATAGAAACATTTTTCATCAGGCCCGTAATCAGTTATATAGCGTATAAACAAAGTACCCTTGAACGTAAATGTGGTACCCTTATTCGAAATGGCAGACATATGATCGTAATGTGCCTCAACAATAGGTAATATTTGGATATTTTTTTAAAGGATAGGGTGACAAACGAGCACTCAGTTCACCTGATGGTAAGTGGGTGCTGTGGTCCATAGACATTTACATTTATCCTCATTTGCGAATCAAAATGCAGATGCGTTGTCACCCGTGAGGACTAAGATGGAATGCCTCTTTTCCAGTAAAAAGGTCTCTGGTTCTCTACACTCACCGTACGAAACACAGCAGTGTTAAGCTGCTATTTGACGCTGTTATTCTGTGAGAGCGAGGTCCTTCCCCAGTCAAGCCGATCCATTAGTGCTACAACTATACGACTATATAATGTGCACGTCCCTTGAAAACACGTAATTAATGATTCGCAATCAGAGATGTATCACCCAACTACTACTTGAGCATCTCCTGTTCTCTTGACGTATCTTCCCATGCCGTCTGGAGCGCCTTGTCGCGATTTTTGTAGCATTCTCATCTTATAGTTAGCTAAACAATTTTCAAGTAGCCTTTCTCTTAAATATTTATTTTCATCTCTTATTTTCCTTTCTATTTTTCTCTGCAATCTGCTAGCCAATGATATTTCTTAAGAATCTGGAGCTTTGCGGTACTGGTTATAAAGTCGGTGTTTCATCTGTAAGTCTAATGTCAGTTTCTCTGAGTTCCTTTGTTTTTCACGGTGTTTCCGAGTACATTCTTGCCGTTCTTTTCGTACTCGTTTTTGCATTTTTGGAGTCAGATTATTGATACCTTATATATTTTACTAATTCCTACTCTTTGTGAGTGTTTTTACTAATTCCAAAATGTGATTTAGTGGTATTTTAAAGTTCGATAGAATTTATGTCAGATCCTTGATCTATAACTAAATTTTGTCGTAAACTTTATATAATAAAAATAAATATAAATAACTATACATTAATATATCCTATCAATGCTTAAATTTGGTAGAATTTTAATTAAAAGAATAATATACGAATTAAATAGTTATTTTTACGTGTTTTATAAATTCCTAACAGCTACTTCAACACAAAATATTAAACACACCTTTTTTCTCAAATTACGCGCAACACCTAGTGGAGACAACCATGGAGATAACGAACAAAATCGGCTTTGAATTTCTTATTATTTAATGTAATACTTGATTTGTCCTGACAAGCGTTGTTTAACTGATTAATGCATAATAAACATAGGCGGTAGTCACTTCGGTCGAGAGTCGTCATTTTTGTCAACAAAGTAGTCGACAGAATTGACGTCGATAGAAGTGACAAATTTAAATCTACTTAAGTTAAAAGCTACAATTTAGAGGTAATAATATCCATTGTTGTTTCAGTACTACGTGAAACTTTTTTCTACAAGGCTGTGTGTGGCGATTTATTTTATCATGTTAATAACCTTTTATTTTTTCCTCTAAGAAGTGACTCTTCAACTTTGACACACTTGTAGAACCTCTTTTCAATTTAAAATTTTCAGCAGCTCGCTTTTGTTTCATCAAAAAATGTGACTTATCACTGACCGGTATACACTAATATTACCATAAAAAGCAAAACAACGTTGAAATAATAAGCTTTCTGATTCTAGTATTCAAAACTTTACATGTCGACAGTTGTGACAAAAAATTTATAACGCTTGTAGAAATATCAACATTTTTTTATATTTAATCCTAATGTTAAGGATAGGTATCGTTTGAAAAATTATAAATTTAGCTAGTAGCTTAAGAATTTCTATTTTTAAGTAGCCGTTAAACCTTCAGAGTGTGTCGGCGAAAGGTCGACAGACCATGACTCGTCACATATTGTCGACACGTTTTTATTTATTAAATCAGCACTTATTTACAAAATAATGAATGTCAAATATAGATGGTGATGTCCCATTTAATATTACAGCAAATAACGAATCAGGAAGTCGTATTCATGAAGTTACATTATGCGAACATAAATTTCTCAGGTTCGTAGAATAACCCTAGTAAAAAATATAGCTAATATTTTAAAAATTACGTTAATCTCTACACTTTTCTATCAAATTAACTGAACTAAATATTATATGTTGATGTTTATAGTAACGAAGTAAACAGTATTGTTTGATTTATCGAGAAATGCACGTTGCAGTTTGCACTTTTGTTAAAGTATTGTTGTTCTTATGTGTATTATTAGGCATGTTGTGTGTGTGCGTATGCGTACGTGGTGTGTTGTGCCGTGTGGTGTGCAGTGGAGTAGAATAGCACCACCCCATAGCTACCTGTGGGTGTCGTAGAAGGCGACTAAAGGAGTGTAGAATAGGACTGAACCCCAGTACGTTTTTCACTGATATACCTACTGTTCCATCTGTCCGAGTCCCTCTCCGGTTGTAACGGTCTCCGTTCCACTGGGTCCAGGGGGACAAAGACGAGTATGTGCACCAGTGTCCGCGCGTACACTTGTGCACGTTAATATCTCCTGCGCAATTGACCTGCTTCCAAATAGGACTCCGATCTATAACCAATGTCCTACGGCGATGGGAGGTGGTAGAGAGGCTTAACGTGATGCTCGTTGAGTTTTGTCTGACTCCTGCACGTAGGTGGTCTTGGAGGTGTAGTGTACATCATGGTCACTTTTGCTCTGCAACGGGGTGACAGAGCGGACTCGACAGCACCCAAGGTGACAAAGCAGCCCTATTCACGGAGGCACTGCTTTCCTCGCTCAGCCGGGGAGGAGGCTAGAAAAGGTGTCCTAAACAAATGCTCACTCCAACCTCTTTAGAATGGTAGCAACCGCGGCTGCCTCCGCATCACAAATTCGCGGTCGACGCCAAAGAAAAAATAATGGAAAATTTAACTTATCAAAATCAATGACATTTGGCGCGTGGAATGTGCGCACACTTCTTGACCGTGAAGCAAATGGCTGCCCTGAGCGAAAAACTGCCATTGTAACTCGGGAACTAAGTTGCTATAATATTGATGTGGTTGCACTCAGCGAAACACACCTCCCCGTTGAAGGAGAGCTGATAGAATACGGCGGCGGGTATACTTTCTTTTGGAAAGGACTCATTTCATCAGAGCCGCGAAGGTCTGGTGTAGGCTTTGCTGTCAAGAACTACCTTGCTACTCAACTCCAAGAGTACCCTGTACACATCTCGGACCGCATTACCACATTGCGCCTTCACATGGAACGTGAAAACTTGTAGTGTTATGCTACTTACATTTCATTGTACACTATTTCTCCATTCTGTTTTTGATTTTCACATAAATACTCTATGGCTATAGGTCATTTACAATAAATTTCCTTTTAATTTAAATAATTTCTCGTTCTCTCTAAAAAGGTATAAAAGTCGAACAATTGGAGAATACAGAAAAAGTCTCGCTTCAGTTCTCAAACGAGAAACATCTACTAAAGGCCTTATCCCGGGGCCGCATTGCCCCGGAATCCTGCAAGCCTCCATCTACACGTGAAGTCGTCGGCGAAGTCTACTTCAAGCGCGGGGCCACACTATTCCGGGCGCTACGACTGCTTGCTCCAGGCGCTGAGTGCACCTACTGCCGCGCTACCTTCGGGCGCTACGACTGCTTGCTCCAGGCGTCGAGTGCATCTACTGCCTGCGCTACCTTTGGGCGCTGCGACTGCTTGCTCCAAGTGCTGAGCGCACCTACCCCAGGCGCTACGTGCGCCGGCTCCGGACGCTGCGTGTGCCCAGTCCAGGCGCTGCGTGCCGTCGCCGCTAAGAAACCTCAAGCTCCGCGTGTGCCTTCTTCTACAAAAGCAGCGTGTCACTTCAACCTTTAGGCTCCACTATAATACTATGTTCTCCTATTTTTTTTTAATCTAATTGTAATCTCACTTCATCCATAATCATCTTCATATTTCATTATTTTTTATAAAATTGTAAATACCTTTTTAAAATTTTAAAATATATTATTTTCTTGGTCTACTTTTGTTTTTTTGCTGTTCTTAGGTTAGGTTCTCTTTATTTTTTAATTGTCGCTTCACGACAAACTATCTTAATATCATCATTGTCTATGCCCCTACGCTAGACAAGTCTGATGAAATTAAAAATAAATTCTACGAAGAATTGACGCGGTGCGTAGATCGTATCCGTCCAAGAAAGCAAATGGGGGACTTTGACGCCCGAGTAGGACAAGACTATGACGCCTGGTCTAAAGTTCTTAGCAGACATGGTGTTGGTAAAATGAACAGCAGCGGCCAACTGTTGCTTAGTCTTTGTGCACAATTAGATCTTGCGATTACAAATACTATGTTGAGATTGCCTGCCAAATACAAGGCAACGTGGATGCACCCCAGCTCGAAGCATTGGCACCTTATCGATTACGCCATCGTGCGTCTCTCAAGTTCAAGTTACCCGCGTCATGCGTGATGCTCATTGTTGGGCTGATCACCGGCTTGTTATCATTAAATTAAATTTTCGTCTTCCACGTCTTCTAGATCTAAACAGATACGTCTGAAACTCGAACGACTTCAAGATACTAACACGAGGGCTAAATATGCCGAAACCTTGAACACTGCTCTGCAGGCCCTCGATCTAAAATCAGGTGAGATTAATGTTGTCTGGGAGTCTATATCCTCTCATGTTCTCGACACTGCTAAATCTACTTTGGGTTTGAGAGTTCGGAAACATGAGAACTGGTTTGATGAGAATAATCGGATACTTACAGACGCTATTGATAAACACCGTAGGCTCCTAAAGCAGTACAGTAGAACTCATCAAAGTGGAGGTTCTATGGAGTTGCGCAATAGTGATCTGAAGCTGCGCAAACTCGCACGACAAGCCAAAGATAAGTGGTGGCAGGAGAAGGCTCGTCAGATGCAGTGGCTCGCTGATACCAACCAGCTTGGTGAGTTTTATGCTGAGGTGCGACATCTACTCGGTACGTCCTATATGGCGAAAGTTCCACTGAATTCAACTAGTGGTGGAGCGCTTTTTAAAAGCAGGGAGGAAATACTCGGGCGATGGGCGAAGCATTTCAACACCCTACTTAACGTGGATCATTTTGTTGGCCTAGACCACGTTCGCTGCCTACCTCAACAACCTTTCGCCCTCGAGCTCGATGAGCCCGTCTCGCCTGACGAGGTTGCTCTTGCCATTAAGCAACAGCAAAATAAACGCGCGGTTGGTGTTGATTTTATACCGGGTAAATTATTGAAGTACGGTGGTGGGGATTTGTATTCGGCGTTATGGGAACTTTTTGTCGTTATGTGGGCAAAAAACAAGTCCCTAATACTTTTAATGTATCCCTTATACGAGCCCTATATAAAGGCAAGGGTGACCGGTTGAACTGCAATTCTTACCGTGGCATTTTTCTACTTTCAGTGCCTGGAAAAGTCTTCGCCATACTTCTACGAGTATTAAGCCATCTCAGGAAACTTTCTGAAAGAATTTTGCCGGAATCCCAGTTCGGCTTCCGACCTGACCGTGGTACCTGTGAGGCGATATTCTCATTGCGTCAACTACAGGAAAAAATCAGAGAACAGGTTCGTAATATGTATCTCTGTTTTGTAGACCTTGAGAAGACATTCGATAATGTACCACGAGAAACCCTCTGGGTAGTGCTGCGGAACATTGGATGCACGGAGAAGTTTGTGAGTCTTCTGAGACTCCTGCATGATGGCATGCAGAGCTGCGTCGCTGTAAAGGCTGATCAGTCAGATTTTTTTCCCGTTATCTGTGGAGTAAAATAAGGGTGTGTTCTTGCACCCACACTTTTTGCGTTATACTTTGCAGTTGTAGTCCAGGAAGTCTTAAAAACTACTCATGAATGAATCCGCTTTCGTTTCCGCAATGATCGCAATCTTTTCAGTTTAGCTAGACTTAAGGCCCGTACGAAAGTGTCTTACGCACTTATTACAGAGATCGTCTACGCAGATGATTTATGTTTTGTGACCGATTCCCCAGCTGAGCTGCAACAGCTTGTGACCACCTTTCATGAGTCTGATGATGTCTGAAGATAAGTGTTAAAAAGACCGAAGTGAAGTCTTTTTTAAAAAAAAATACCAGTAATGTTATTAAACATTTATTTATTTATTTATTTATTCTTTTTTGCACCAAATATTTGTACAAAAGGCGAGCTTAATGCTATATGGCATTCTCTACCAGCTAACCTTGGGTAGAACAGAAAGTGAGTTTGGGCAGTTAAGTTGTAATGATATTATTCAGTTCAAAAATATGTACATGCAACACATACATAAAATATACACATATATATATATCAAGAAATGTATATGTAAATAACTATAAACATATAAAGAAAGTTGATTTAACTTTGTAGGCTACGGATATGCTCATATAGTTTTCTTTTAAAAACATTTTTGACAGGTATTGTTCGCAGGTCAACAGGCAATTTGTTCCAGAGGGTAATAGAAGTAACTGTGAAAGAATTTGACATAGACCCAGAATGATGGAGAGGAGTAGACAGGATTAAACTGTGTGAAGAACGAAGATTGAGAGAATGGGTGTCACTACAGAATTGAAATCTTTCTTTTAGATAAAGGGGTGAGGAAGGATCATTAAGAACTGAAAACAAAGTGGACAGGATTCGAAAATCTCTGCGCTGGCGTATAGTCAACCACTTTAACTGAGAGCGAAATTCTGAAACGTGATCATATTTGCGCAACATTACTAATATTCCCTTTTTAAGCAGCCCTTTAAGCCGTGAAGTGGCGGTCAAGAATAAGCCGTGTAGTGGCGGTCAAGAATATCCACTACCCCATATCCTCCCGTGGGTGTCGTAAAAGGCGACAAAGGGAAACAGGCAGGAGATGGGCAGCAGCATCTTCCTGGTAACGGCATAAATACAATAAAAAAACTGCGGTTGCCAACCCGCTCGCCAAGCGTGGCAACTATGGCAATATACCCCCCCATGAGCAATGACAATAATAAACGGCCCCCAGTCCCCGGCGGCCCCGCTATTCCTGGCTACGGTGGCGACCATGGTAACGGCGGGGCAGGGGGTGCTAAGAATCTCCGGTGGAGATTCGGTTGCCACCTTAGACGACTCGACCTGGCAACGTACAACGCACGCACCCTGAGGACTGACGAGAAGATCGTGGAGCTGGAAGAAGAGATAGACAAGTTGCGCTGACATATTATAGGATTATCCGAAGTCCGAAGAGAGGGGGAGGACACGGTAATCCTCGAATCCGGCAACTTGCTCTATCACCGGGAGGGCGACCATCTGTCCCAAGGAGGTGTCGGATTTATCGTCCACAAGTCTCTCGTTAACAACGTTGTAAAGATCGGGAGTGTGTCGACGAGGGTTGGACGGAACCCAAGGGGCCAGCAGCTGGCCGACTTCATGGAGAAAGAGGGACTCTTTATGATGAACTCTTTCTTCCAGAAGCGGCCCCACAAGAAGTGGACCTGGTCGAGCACCAACGGTTCGACAAAAAATGAGATTGACTTCATTATGACGACCAGACGACAACTGTTCAGTGATGTCTCAGTGATCGCGAGGGTGAAAACTGGTAGCGATCACCGAATGGTTAGAGGCACACTGAACCTAAACGTTAAGTTGGAGAGGTCTCGTCTAATGAAGTCAACGCTCCGTCCCCCTCGTGCTCTGTTCCAAAGTCCCGAAACCTTTCAGCTCGAGTTACAACAAAACCATTTTCAGTGCCTAGAAGACTGCAATGAAGTGGACGATATGAATGACAAGCTCGTGGAAACTGTCCATGCGGTCGGAGCTAAGTTTTGCAAGACCCACCGCAGAAGAACACAAAAACTCTCCGATCACACTCTTAATCTCATGGCTGTTAGACGGGAGATGAGGCAACATTCTTCAACAGACTTGACAGCATACAGGCAACTGAACAGACAGATCTCCCAATGCATGCGGCGGGACTTACGCAACTTCAATACAGCTCGTATTGAAGAAGCGATCGAGCGGAACCAAGGCTCCAAAGTCTTTGCCAGAGATCTGTCTGCCAGAAAGAGCCAACTGTCAAAGCTGAAGACAGAGTGTGGCAGCATCGTTTTCGGGACACCTGAGATTTTGAGTGAGATTGAGAGGTTCTATGGGCAGCTGTACACGTCATCGTTGGAGCCACACGCAAGTGTGAGTAACGATCCAAGAGCGAGTCTCATCCGACACTATTCCGAAGATATCCCGGACGTCAGTTTGAGCTAGATTAGAATGGCTCTCCAGCACCTTAAAAACAGAAAGGCCCCAGGCGAGGATGGAATTACGGCGGAGCTTCTGAAAGCGGGTGGAAAACCGGTACTTGAAGTTCTTCAGAAGCTCTTTGATTCCGTCCTCCATGGTGGCATTACACCGGAGGCGTGAAGCAGAAGTGCGGTGGTCTTGTTTTTCAAGAAAGGTGACAACGCTCTCTTGAAGAACTACAGACCGATTTCCCTTCTGAGCCCCGTCTACGTGCTGTTTTCGAGAGTCATTACGAATCGTCTCGCGCGCAGAATTGATGACTTCCAGCCTCCCGAACAAGCCGGTTTCCGAAAGGGCTTTAGCACCATAGACCACATACATACCCTTCGGCAAATTGTACAGAAGTCCGAAGAGTACAATTTGCCAATATGTCTGGCGTATGTGGACTATGAGAAAGCCATTGATTCCGTTGAAATTTGGGCGGTGCTGCAGTCCCTTCAGCGGTGCCAAGTTGACTGTCGGTATATCGAAGTGCTGAAATGTTTGTACAGTAGAGCTACGATGGTTATCCGAGTACAGAACCAGAGTACGAAACCTATCCAACTGCAGAGAGGTGTAAGACAGGGTGACGTCATATCCCCGAAACTCTTCACCGCTGCATTGGAAGACGTTTTCAAGCTTCTGGACTGGAAAGGATACGGTATCAACATCAATGGCGAGTACATCACTCACCTTCGATTTGCCGACGGTATAGTCCTTATGTCAGAATCGCTGGATGACTTAAGCACTATGCTCAATGACCTCAATAGTGTTTCCCAACGGATAGGTCTTAAGATGAACATGGACAATACAAAGATCATGTTTAATGTCCATGTCACACCTATGCGGGTAGTTGTTGGGAACACTAAGCTCGAAGTTGTTAACGAGTATGTTTACCTGGGACAAATAGTCTGACTAAGTAAGTCCAACTTCGACCGAGAGGTCAAGCGACGGATACAACTCGGTTGGGCAGCGTTCGGGAAATTACGGCACATCTTCTCGTCAGGTATACCTCAAAACTTGAAAACGAGACTGTACACCCAGTGCGTGTTGCCAGTGATGACATACGGAACTGAGACGTGGTCCTTCACTGCTAGCCGGATGAGGAAGCCCAAGGTCGCTCAGCGAGCTATGGAGAGGGCTATGCTCGGAGTTTCTCTGCGTGATAAACTCAGAAATGAGGATATCCGCAGTAGAACCAGAGTGACCGACATAGCCCAACGGATTAGTAAGCTGAAGTGGCAATGGGCCGGCCATATAGCATGAAGAACCGACAACCGATGGACAGGAAAGGTTCTAGAGTGGCAGCCTCGTACCGGCAGGCGAAGTGTAGGGCGTCCCCCCACTAGATGGAGTGATGACCTGGTAAGATATGCAGGAAGTCGATGGATGCAGGTGGCTCAGGACCGTGCTTTGTGGCATTCTTTGGGGGAGGCCTATGTTCAGCAGTGGACTTGTGAAGGGCTGTAATGATGATGATGATGATATATAATATACAAATTCATATATGTATTTAATAAGTTATCTTTGTATAGAAATATTTTTCTTTTTATACAAACTGCAAAAATGATTCATTACACCCATTTTTTTCACACACATTAATCAGGAGACAAATATCAAAACAACTCATTTTTTTTCAGATTTCGTTATTTCTAACGGGAATATTCATGAAATCTTTAGTTTTTTTTGTATATATCCATTAAGTTACGTTAAAATTTCTAGTGGACCCAAAAACGATCGTCTACTATCTTAAGACCGATCGTAAGACTACGATGGAGGAATTCTTCTTTACGACACCTGAAGGAATCCAACTATAGTTCGCAACTTTGTGCTACTTACTCGTACTAATCGTAAGTATCTCAAGTTTTATATTACGTTAGCCAACAAAAATTACTGTATCTAAACATGTAGCTAGTTTTTGATCGCAAAACATAAAAGACATTAATAGCAGACAAAACAAAGTATATACTATTTCTTCCACTGCAGACAAACTAAACTTTGGCTTATGACGGCACTTCATGTCGCATCATGGCAATTGCGAAATTCTAAAATGAAGGGACCGAACTTTAAACTTAGTTTCCTGTGGCGCTAAAATGTAAAATACACAAATACCGATGAGTACACTTTGCTCTCGCTAGTTTGTAATCCGTGCGAGATGTTCTTATCCAACCAATGTAATTGCTTTTAGAGCTCACCATCTCGTTTACACACACGTCTCAATGTTTTCGAATTTTCGACGGCTAAATATTCAAGTACAGTATAAATAACAAAACAAGAAGGGAACTTTATTTTCGTCCTATTCCTTTTATATGTAAGTGGGAAAATAAGTTTTAAGAAACATATACAATATATAACGTAATTAACGCACACCCTCAGACACCCCAATTAGTATATTATGTTATAATCATTATACATACACTGACTTTTTAATTAAACATGTTTATGCATTGATTATTTATTAAATTATTTATACTAATTCCCGAACGATGTTGTGGTCACAGTATGAATCCACGAACGCACGCAGTCGCTCACGTAGGTATAGGTTTTGAGGGTATTTCTATCACTGTAGATACCTATTCGCTCGCGTTCGAGACCAGTTAACGCCGTAGCCGCTTGACACAGCTGTAGGTAGAGATTAGTGCCGAAAAATGCCGACAATACACATTTGTTTATGTTAAAAAAATACCTACCTATGAACACTAACTGATGTTCGTACTCCGACCATCGAGTTGTTTATTTAAGTCTAGTAAACATTTGATCGCACCTTTTAATCACACTTTTCAACCATTGGACTTTTGACTCTGATTATGATAGAATATCAATAGGCAATATTCGTTACAAAATGTTATGAATTTGCATGACATTTGAATTGTAATTGTAAATAATAATAAACTGCTAAAACTAAGAGGCAATACGAAAACATTATTCAAAGACGGCATGTTTAAAATATGTGAATCAAGATTACAATAATTTTAAGAATCAAATCAAAGATGTTTTATATGTCCAGATACCGTGTTGCTAACACACCGCAACGTTCATAGTGAAGACAGTCTTTGATTTATGTGTGCGTGAGTACCACGTGACGCGCATATCTTACGCACCATGGCTGCATTAATGTGCGTGACTTCGGTGATAACAGTGCGAATCGATTACCCAAAAAATGTGGGAGATTTTATATTTCATTCATATTGACGTACCTATTGATTCTAAGAGTATAAAATGTGTGTTCTTGGCGTGTGCATTTGTGTGCGTGTGTGTATGGGGATATGGTTGCTTATGTGTGTGTTTATGTAGGTACGAACATCGCACTAAAATATTGAAGATATGTAATAAAACCTATAATTAATGTAACAGTTAAAATAAATAAAAAAGCACAGTAGATATTTATGTATGTAACATATATTTATAATCTATTATTACTAAATATATATAGAGTACTACACTTTTGTACTGTAGAACACAAAATATTGCCGCTTTTTACGAAGACATTAAATAATTTTTCAATCCTAAGTAAAATGACGAAGAAAAGTAAGTTTGGTTAAGCGTAAACTTCGGCCAAGAGATAGCAAAATGTTTGATTTTTTTAAATTGCTCCGTTCCGTTGCTGCGTGGAGGAAGGACATAAACAAATAAACAAAAAATCACACTTTCACGTTTATAATATTATATTAGTATGGATTGTCAAGAATGATAGATAAACATTTAAAACCGGTTTACACGGTTAACGTAACGGGTTTTTGAGGGTGGAACTATACACTCGCGCTCTCTTTCTCGCTCTAGTAAATAACTGTTCTGAATGACCAAAAAGGATAGAAGCACAGAAAAGTGCAATTTCATGCTGACAGATGTAGGTCAACCCTAACCCTTAAAACGGTTTAACTCTATAGGTTGTGTAAAATCTGTAAAATTAGACTGTTTAAAAGCCTTATACAGATAACTTTTGCGATTGATCATAACATTAAAAATGGTAAAAACATTTCATAGACTAGGTAACACTCGAATATTATTGCGCAGTATTATTACTTGTATTGACATTTAGCTTTCGTATTCTTTTACAAAGAAATACACCATAAAATTGTATAGTTACTTATGAAAAGTGATGTTCTTATCCTTATCTTTTTTCCAAGAGTAATTTTTAAATAATTTCACAGCACAAACAGTCATTTTGCGAAATTAAAAACACCGGTGCGTGATGTATGTTCACAGTGAACGTCGCTGGCGTAATGGCGGAACGATCGAACGAATACGCCAATATTGGCGCCTTTGAAATGGAAGCGTTTTAGGCGCGCGTACACGGTATCTGGACCTATAAAACATCTTTGAATCAAATATTTAACTTACTGATAGCCTAAACTCTCATACAACGTTGTATTTTCATACGTTTTCAAAATTTCCACCACGGCTCCGTGGCGCAGTGGCTTAGCAATTGAGTTGCAGTGCTAAGGACCGCGGGTTCGAATCCCGCACAGAACAATATTTGTATGACCTGCAAATAATTGTTCCGGGATTGTTTGTCCTTGTGAAATTTATGTTTGTACACTGCCCCCACAATACAAGAGAAAATCCTAGTGTGGAGGTTACGTTTTAAAAAAAAGAAAAAGAAAGAAAATAATTTAGAAAGATAGAATTACTATTTTTAGGCCCTCGGCACTTGTTGTCTCACTAAAATAAACTTATGATTTAAGGCGCAGGTTGAGCAAAATGTCGCGCTAGTCGTTATTTGTGCGGTTTTTAGGAGCTATCTACTTTTTATTTAAAAGATATATCAACAAATAAAAAACAAATTATATTCCTACATAATCTTGATTTCATAAGAGCTATCTGTCGGGTTCGAATCCCGCACGGAACAAATATTTGTAAGGCCTACAAATTATTGTTCCGGGTCTGGATGTTTGTCCTTGTGCAATTTATGTTTGTAAACTGCCTCCACGACTCTCATTCTATATTACTCTCACTCTGCGAAACATCCTATTTATTTGTTTATTCTTTATTGCACTAAATATTTGTACAATAGGCGAGCTATCTATCTATTTACCTATAGTGAGTAGGTATCTTTTAAACTCACAATTTTCAATGCTTCATTTTTAATATATAATTAATTATAAAATTTCATAATTAGATAATATATGAGAATACATAATTCTAATGTAATGCAACTAATATACCGAATAAAAAAATTAAAATACATTTATCGTTGTACGCTGTGTGTATTACCATAAAATAGTTTATTGATGTTGGAAAAATACAACGTCCGTACAGTAGGTGGCGTCTTACATATTTACGCGATCCTATATTGTAGCGAGTCGACGCGCCACACCAAATGCTCAAGGTCGTTCGCGTGGAGTAGCCCATTAAAACGTATTAATATCTAATACGTACGTAATCAGGTGATCCGGGAGGTCAATGGCCCGGCCGCCACGACCTTTTATAAGGTACTCCAAACTCTGTATTTTTAGTCTTTAACATGCTTGAAATAAGGTTCAATTTTCTTTAATTTGTATTAAATGACGGAATTAATTAATACAAATAAAACTGCACTTTTAAAAGTCTTATTGCCTTGAGTTATGGTCCATTTCAGTTTGTATTGACTTTACAGGTTTAGTGTGACTGTAAATTACGTAGATTCAATTATTTTTGGATAAAAAATTACCTATATTAAAAATGATAGAAATCGATTCAGTAAACGATTCTGAACAAACTACTTTCTCAAAGTGCGTTAATTATGTTACGTGTTGTATACATATTCTTTCAAAGTTATCGGTTTGAAGCCGTTCAAACTTCTGTTTGGCTTTACCATCTCTACGAAGTAATTGATGAATTAATTTATGTAACTATAAACACATATTCTCGGGAGCGTAGAGAGTAAGATAAACTCGATATAACGGTTCACTTATTGATTAATTTTGAATGTTTTTGCAAGCAGGGCTATTTAGATTGGAATTTGGTACTATTTGGAACAGATATTTTATTGTAAGAAAATTAAAGCAATAAGAGTAAAATAAACGTCCAGAATTAGTCAATTTAATTTAATTTTTATTTGATATTGAGTTGATTTTTATTTGTTTGTTGAAAGCAAAATTTAAGTTGTTTCTATTTGATTTATTTTATATCGAAAAAAATAAATACCGAAATTCGTGTTAAGCTACTTACTGTCATGTTCCGAGTCAAAAATTAGATTATAAGGAAAACAAATTAATTTAAGCGTATGTTTTTAATTGTGTAATAATTAAAGTCAATTTAGAAACGTATGGCAATTTTATTATATCAATGAAAGAAGAAAACAACAAACATGAAATTTCCAAATGATTTCATGGTTACCCTATTTTAAATTTTTTCTAAAAATTGCTTGCTCCACTGAAGAATATATTGCAAAATTCAATATTTTCTTCAGAATTCGACATAACTGGACTGACTGATACTCACTGACTGGTGATATCCAAAAACAACCACGAGGCTATTTGAGACACCTAAAGAAAAAAATAAATATAGAATTCTAGTACGGTTAGGTGGTCACTGTGAGTGTAATTAAATAATCCCGCTTTACCATACGAATTGAATTGAATTGATGCCGGCGGGGATTGAACCCGGGTTCGATCCCCGCCGGCGCCAACGAAATTGTTAATAGCAATTATAGGTGCTGATTTACCACGTGCTCGGCGGTGAAGAAAAATATCGTGAGGAAACTTATATGTCTGAGAAATAAGAAAAAAATTGAAGACATGTTTAGTTAACCAACACGCATTAGAGCAGCGTGGCGGACATTTCCTTGCCCTAAAACCCTCTTAGAAATGAGAGGAAGGCTGTGCCCTAGCAGTGGGACGTATATAGGCTGTAATAGCCTCTATTTGAGACACCTAAAGAAAAAATTTATATAAAATTCTAGTACGATTAGGTGTTCGCTTTGTGTGTAATTAAATAGATCTAAATTGAATTTGTCCATTAAAAATACAAAAGTGTGGTAAACCTATGAAAATTTTCAATATAATGACATTTTTGTCGCTTTGTTCCAAATAGTCCCTTTTTACCGGTACTTATAATTAACTACGCTAATTGGGGTCGAAAAAAAAATAAAATATATTGGAAAGATTGACTGGTACAGAATGACTCAGGCATTAAGTCCACCTATACATGATATTGTATGGAGTTTAAATAAATAAATAAAATATAAAGTTAGATGGCTAACCCACCATCAAGTTTAACATTTATTTATTTATTTAATTTTAATATTAACTAGCCTTTAGCGATATAAACCTACAACAGGATATTCGAAAGATATTTTTGGTTAACATCGAAATCTGGCTATCATCGAAACTTCGTGTACCGTACAAAAGTTTGTCCTACCTCAAAGTTTACATTAGTGTTAGTGCACGTTCCGTGTAACGGCACAACTGGATCCTTTGTTGCAAAGTTTTCATCTAATAATCAAATGGTAAGTTTATCATACCATACAAAAAAGACAATCCGTCTTTTCCTTTTTTCTACTGACTTCAAAAAGGAGCCGGTACTCAATTCGACTGTATAATTTTTTATGAGTGTTAACTCATAACTTCTTACTGGGTGAACCGATTTCGATGATTCTTTTTTTATTTGAAAGCTGGTGCTTCACATGTAGTCCCATATAAATTTAATCTAGGTCTGACCAATAGTCTTTGAGTTATTTTTAATAATTTATACTGAAGTCGGTTGCACAAAATTTTAAATTTTAAGTTATGAGTTATATTAAGAACTTGAAATAAATCTAAGACACTTGTGTAAAACTTCATACATTTTTACGTGTTAGAACCATGCTGCAGCTATATTAGTAGTATAGTTATAGCACGAATGAGTCGGCTCGACCGGGGTAGGACCACGCTCTCACATAATACCAACGTAAAATAGCAGCTTAACGCTATTATGTTGACTGTAGAGAACCGAAGACCCCTTTTACTGGATACGAGGTATTCCAACTTGGTGCTTACGGGTGACAACGCATCTGCATTTTGATTCGTATTCGAGTATAGATGTCTATGGACAACAGCAAACACTTACCATCAGGTTTTTTTTATAGTAAAGGGGGCAAACGAGCATGCGGCTCACCTGATGGTAAGTGACTACCGCCGCCCATGAACAACTGCAACACCAGGGGAATTGCAGATACGTTGCCGGCCTTTTAAAAAAGAGTAGGCTCTTTTCTTGAAGGTCCCTAAGTCGTATCGGTTCAGAAAAATCAGGTCAAAAAGAGGTGGACCGCCAATCATCTAGATGGTGTGGATGGTATCGGGAGTTCTGCCGTGATGTGCGTTCGTGAAATTTGGCGGCTGGGATTAATCCGAACAATTCCTCAGAACACTCCCCGTGGTAAATGCGAAAAAATATGCAAAGGGATGAAACATCTCTTCGCAGTACCAATGAATCGAGCCGATCGGAAAGGACTCGGTCATCGACGATTCGAGCCGCTCTGCGCTGGATGCGATCAAGTGGAAGGAGCTGGCACTGGGAAGCCCCTGCTCAGAGATGGGAACAGTATTCCATGTGAAGCCGAACCTGCGCTTGTAAAGTTGCAGGCGGTGTGCCGGCATGAAATACTGTCCCGCTCTGCTAAGCACGCCAAGCTTTTTAGAGGCCAAATTGGCCTTCTCTTCCAAGTGACCACGAAACTACACGTCACTCGATATGTCAACTCCGAGGATTCCAATACTGGCTGAGGCAAGAAAGGAAGTGCCTTGAAACAGAGGAGATACGACAAAGGGGTTCTTTTTAGCGGTAAACGCGCAAACTTGTGTCTTCTAAGGATTAAACTGGACTAGATTTAGTCGCCCCCAATCCGAGACTTTGTTCAGCAAAGACTCGACTTCAGACACAAGTTTGTTCCGGTACTCGGCGACATTTTCCCGAGAAATATTGGCACAGCTGGTGTATAGTGCATCAGCAGTGCTGTTATCCGCATAGCAATGAATGTTACCAGTTAGCAACATATCATTGATATGCAGAAGAAACAGCGTTGGTGGTAGCACACAGCCTTGTGAAACACCAGCGTTAATAGGCTTATAGTCGGAGCATGCACCGTCTACAACGAACTTGATGCTCCGATCAGCAAGGAAGCTGGTGATCCAATTGCACAATTTCTCGGGAAGCCCATAGGAAGGGAGCTTCGAGAGAAGCGCTTTATGCCAAACCCGATCGAAGGCCTTCGCTTCAAAACTTACGGCCAACGCCTCCCCCTTGGACTCTACTGCCTCTGCCCATCTATGGGTCAGGTAGACCAGAAGATCACCAGCTGATCGACCCCGACGAAAACCGTATTGGCGGTCACTAATCAGCTAGTGATCCTCAAGGTACCACATGAGCTAGCAGTTAGTAATGGATTTCATTATTTAGGAGAACAAGGAGGTGATGGCGATAGGCCTGTAGTTGGACGGGTCTGAGCGGTCGCCTTTTTTAGGGATCGGGTGGACAAAATCTATCTTTCATGAATTCGGGACTACGCTTTGAGAGTAGGAGTACCAGAAAAGACGCGTTAGGAACGGTGCCAACTCCGGAGCACACATCCTTAGCACAATTGGGAGGAATCCGTCAGGCCCACTCGACTTGTGGATGTCCAGGAAGAGAAGTGCTTTGCGAACCGAGCGCTGTGAGAACAGCACATCCGGCATGGAGCACTCACACCGCGGGATGGTCGACGGTGTTTTCCCCCCGTCATCAAGAGTCGAGTTGGACGCAAAAAGGGAGCCTAATAGGTCGGCTTTGTCTTTTGCGTCATGGGCCAGTGAGTCGTCCCCCCTGTGCAGAGATGGTAGTGATGGTTTACAGAAATTCCCTTGGACAGCCTTGGCGAGAGACCAGAATGCACGGGTTCCCGAAGGAAGGCGAACTATTTTCTCGCCAATTATACCTATGTGCTCTGACTTTCTATAACATTCAGGTGGACTGTATGCTCGTATGTCACCCTTATCTTGCGTGATTACTTGGTAGTTGGTGGTGGTTAGTTGGTGCAGAAAAGGAATTCTGTCCAGGTAACTTTCTGGCGTCCGTCTGCCTTGATACCTCCATCTTACCTATATCTGCCACCAAGCAGTAGTGCGGGCACTGCTGTTTTCCGGTCTAAAGTTTATACACGTAAATAGTGCTAATATAATTATATGCTGTGAGTCATTTCACCTTAGTCCTTAGAGGTAACAAAACATCAGTAGCATTCTTTGTTTGAAAACCACCTCTTGCCCTCGCACAATCGTATATATTATCACGTTTTATGTTATCGCAGAATCTATTAAAATCTTGTACTGGTGGTGTAAAAATATCCATAACCACTACCCCATATCGTCCCGTGGATGTCGTAATAGGCGAAAGAGAGAAATAAACCAGATGGACAGCAGCGTCTTCCTAATAACATCCAGAAAAGAAAAAACTGTGGTTGCTAACTCGCCTGTTAAGCATAGTAACTATGGCAAATATTTTTTCTCTTATATGCAATATATGGGGAGGCCTATGTTCATTATTTGACCTCCTTTCTTCTTCTTACTCTATAGGCATGTTTAATGTAAGAAAGTTTTGCCACGATCACCACGCATAGCAGGACCACACGCAAATTTGACAATACATATTTATTTTAATCAAATGCCGTGTAGCGATGCATCTTTGTATGAAATCTGAGAAATTTGCAGACAATCATAATTTTGTCTATGTGTGGGTTGGGCGTATAAAAATAAAGCGAGATAGAGATATCGCTCTTTAATTAATAAAATCAGGCGTTACTTTGCGGAAGTCCATTATATTAAAATTGTTAAAAAATTACTTTGCGTATATTATTATTTACGTAATACACGTGCAGATGCCTCGTGTGGAGGCGAACCACGTGTCGTATTGTCGTCAATGGTGTGTCTTTCCTAGTGTAGTGTTGTTGGGAGTAGTGGTGCTGGGATTAGTGGTGAAGGTGATAGTGCATGAAATTGAGGGAGGGTGGGAGGTGCTCTTTAAACTAGGTAAGGCACATAATTTTATTTTATCGAGCGCGTGTACGCGAAGTAATTTTTTACCAACTTTAATAACGCTCTTTCTTTCTTTCGCGTTGCTTCAGATTGCCATTTTAAAAATTTGATACAAAAATTCATATTATATCGGAAGAAACTGAAAATGTAAATTCTATGTTAAACTTTTTTTGTTTGCTCCTTAGAATATAATTACATACATATTACTCTGAGATTTACACAATGAATTCTATCAAAAGAAGCCATGAATTAGAAGACGAAAAAAATTACATTTGTTTATCAACATCTTTCATATTAAAAATATTGTCTGAAATTTATTCGAATTTATTTCATAGCTTTAGATTTTATTATTTATTATTGACTAGTTGGTACCCGGCAAGTGGCTGCCGCAAAAAAATATTTGTCGAAATATCGTTTTAAATATAAAAGGGTTGTAATATTGTTTAATTAGGGACGATAATACATTCATTGAAATTAAATGACATATTATGACCTTCAAATAAATATGTCGGTACGATACGTACGCCTACTGTAATTTAATTGTACTATGCCTATAACCTTCGCGCAAGTACAAGCAATAAGTTGACAAAATTATAGCGCAATCTGATGAACAGTATGGCAGCGCTTAAAATACGAACAAACAAAAATTAATTTTTATATATTAGATTTTTGCTTAAATTCACTTATTACCCGGTTTCCTCGCGAATACACAGTCATAATATCGTCGTGAATATACAGTAAAGATTTATTGTGAAATATTGACTCTTGTAATCTGTATAAGATATTGACTATAAATGAATTCATTATTTCAAAATTTTATGCACGATGTGTGATCATAATAAAAAATAAGTGTTGTGCAAACAAAAAGCACAAAGTCATTAATCACTTTGAAAAGAAAAACTTATGACAATATTGTGGTAATTCTATAAACATTTTGAAGTTATTTACCGTTATTTGTAGGGATTATTACTATAGTGACTCGAATTGTATCTGTTTCAGATCACGTATTTGGCCCGAGTTAAGTTTTCACCGTGAGAATTTAACTGATTTAAATTTACATTCATGTTCTGGGAAGAATAACTCTGACAATATACATAATATATTATATATCAATAACGTGCGTGGAAATATTATGTGCAAAAGCAATAAAAACATCAATAATAATGTATAGTTTATAAAACAATCTGTATTCCATAAAATAAAATAACGTAACTATACCTATTAATAGTTT
Source organism: Parnassius glacialis (assembly GCA_033319125.1). NCBI lineage: Eukaryota > Metazoa > Arthropoda > Insecta > Lepidoptera > Papilionidae > Parnassius > Parnassius glacialis. The sequence continues at coordinate 20,241,793 of JAVANC010000013.1, read as the reverse complement.
TATTTTATACTACTTACATGCTAATCTAAAGTATTTTCGAATAATTTTAGTGCAACCTTTCAATTATATGGGAATATACCCCATAGGTTTGTAAGGCTTGAGCCAATGTTTTTCGAATATGCCTTAAATAAAAAGTTTAAAGTTACAGAATACAAAGGTTTAAAATTCGCGCGAGAAAAGTTTTATATGGGCGCCCACTGTGACGCTAGAAGTATGCACTAATAGACGCGTGTTTCAGTTGTTTAGTTCGGAGATGGCGTTCTTCTCTCGGTAAAGATTAATTGTGTTCTGTGATCCTGCATGTCGTAGAAAACGACTACAGAAAATTACAAAAAAATCATTTCGTTTACACCAGACGATAATACTCATACCGGCAACAAGCAGGAGAAGCAAGAGTGTAAGATGTCTGGTACTGCAATGCTTAATTTGCCTGCCAAGCATAAAGGCACATATTCCTTACTGTGGAAGAGACGCATGTCCAGCATTTGACATTCAGAAGAAAAATTTAAAAAAAATCTAGCGCTTGTAAACGAAATGCAGAGACCTGTTTATATTTATCAAAGTTGTGACTCTTGATTTTTCACTTTAATATGTTTATATGTTTTACATACTTCCCTTTTTTTTAAATAAACTAAGTTATTGAGTTAAGCTAGTTTATTAAAATATTAAAAAATTTCTTTTATTCGAATCTTTTTGATAAACCGGGAAAATATTGCTTTGCAAATAATACGTAAAAAGCAGATCTACAAAGTAGGTGAGTAATAGCACACGTCAATTAATGAATCCATTTTGCTTATTACACAGCCTTTAGCAAGTGGGTAATGTCTTTTTTTATTAAGCCTTAACTGCTGATACTAAACAATATAAATTATTTTAACACTAGCTTTTACCCGCGACTTCGTCCGCATAAGTTTTTTTGTTTTCTCCCGGCTATAAGTCCCCCTGCAACAATGTCCCACTATCGTGTTCCAGTCCTCAACTTCACATCAAAATTTGTTCAAAAGCAACCTAAGCTACATAATGGATAGCTCCGAATGTTTCCTTAGTAAATATAAAAAGTAAATAATGTAAATCGGTTTAAAATACTACTAACTACCTACCTGCCAACCCCCGATGTTAGACAGTGTGACATCCGTAACATCGTCTGCGTAGGAAGTACTAACTTAATGTAAGTAGTATAATAATGTAGGAAGCTAAAAATAAGAGGCCTTATTACTGTAGTACATTTTTGTAAACTATGTTCTTTGTTTTTCCCTCTCTCGCCAACACATGGAGATTCTGTGGACTTGAAACACGTGAGCAAGCCACGTATAATTGTCCGTGAGAAAAACAACTCTTTTCTAAATTAATGCCGGCTACTTTTAATGTTTGCCCCTGAGCTTTATTTATCGTCATAGCGAATGCGATTTTCAGCGGAAACTGTAATCTCTTAAACTGGAATGGCAAATCTGTCGGAATTATGGGTATACGGGGGATTTAAACGTTCTCTCCTTTTGCCATTCCAGTCATAATGATTGCTTTTACAATATTGCGACCGAGGTGTGTCACTTGCAACCGTGTGCCATTACACAGTCTTGGTGCATCTAAATTCCGCATTAAAAGGACAGGAACGCCTACTTTCAGCCTCAGTTTGTGTGAAGGTACTCCCGACAGTTCTAAAGAATTAAGAAATTCTACAGGGTATGATGTTACTTGTTCAGTATCCATTACAGTGTCTACAGAGAGAAACTCAACAATATCACCTTCCACGCGTGACATAATTTGCTCGTTTATCTGTCCCACCATTTCATTCGTCGGCGCTAAAATTGCTCTTTCACATAACCAGTCTCTATTCCTCATATTAGTTAGCAGTTCGCTATAGACGAAGTTATTTAGATCATCTGGATTATGCACAACATTGCAGAATTCACGATCCAATGTAATCATGCCATTACCATCCTTTGCCATACGATCTTCTCCAATTTTAAGAAGAGCAGCAGCATATTGTCCAGATTGTACATCATTGTGTAGTTGCACTCTCATATTTGTAGACAGACTAAACGTTTTTACGTGCACCCATAACGTTGACGCTTTTAAACACGCATTTATTTCATCTGCAGGGGTGCCTTTAGTGATAACCGGCAAAGTCTGTCTAAAATCGCCCGCTAAAAGTACCACCATCCCCCCCCCCCCCATGATATTTGGATTACTCTTGATGTCTTTCAAAGTCCGATCTAGAGCTTCAATTGCTCTTTTATGGGACATAGTACACTCATACCAAACTAATAATTTACATTGCTGCAACATACGTCCACGCTCGCTGTTTTTACTTATATTACAGACTGGCATTTCTTCATGGGCTAAGTTTAATGGCAGTTTAAGCACCGAATGTGCCGTTCGACCACCATTGAGCAGAGTGGCGGCTATTCCGGAAGAGGCAACTGCTACAGCAATTCCTTTATCTTTTCGGATTTGCGCTAAAAGCAAGTTTAAAAGAAAGGTTTTTCCCGTGCCTCCGGGAGCATCCAAAAATAACAAACCACCTTCGCCATCTTCGATTTTTTTGAAAACATTGTCAAATACTAACCTTTGTTCTGGGATCAAACGTGGAACAGACTCTGTCAATTGTTGTTGTAAGGAAGCAGTATCGTAATCTAGTTCCCGTATTAAATCGCTACTGATTTCCTCGGTTCTCTGTGGTCTGATCATTCCATAATCTGATAAATCCTTTCTAGAAATTGTTTTAACCTGGTCTTCAATTTTTGTCAGACCCTCATTGTAAATTAAATCACTGTACGTGACATTGGGATTTTGCTCTTGTAATCTGTGCAATATATCGTCGGTCATATCATTTTTGTATTTATCCCACAATTGTTGAGGATTTGAAAGACCACATGTCGCTACTAATACAGCAAATAGCTCTCTCATCTTGCCTGCTGATCTACATTGAGCAGCTTCTTCCAGTGTCACATCCCAATGGTTGTCATTCTCCAGTAATCCTCTTGCCTCACATGCCTCTCGAAATGTAGGATAATCTTGTGTGTTGTATTTTTTTAGATCATTGAAAGAGGTAGGTCCGCGCACATGGTGTAAAAGCATGCGTAGACAAAAACATTCCATGTTACTAACATGAACTGTATAAACTTGTCCTAAAGCATCTCCAGATTTGACGCCAGGCCAATCGTGAACTGAAGTACCTTGAATGCGGCGTTTCCAAGTTTTCCTACTTGCATCCCAAGTATAATACCTCGGCACCTCGACATAAAGAAGAGTTTTTGCAAACTCATCTCTGATACAAAGATCAAAAAAAGCAGTGAGTGTGGTTTTTGGCGGAGTAGTTATTCGTCCGTGGAAATTGTGTTCATTAAAATAAACGCGTTCACCATTTTCTAAATGCACGCTGAGATGTGTCACGGTGGGATGCCTTTCGTGCAACGGAAATGCTAACAGACGCCACACGGCTTCGTTGCTGCTGACATACCGACCAGACTGATAAGTTTGTACCTCATCTACGGGATTCGCAAGATCAGTATTTCTAAAATTGAAAATAGCTTGATCACTACCCTTGTGTATATATTTGCAAATATATTTGATGGCGCGTACTGAACTGCATGCCTCAACATTTATGTGGGCGTTAAACATTTTTGATAAAATTGGTGAATAGGGGACTACCCAACTATTATCAACCGTAACGTAGCTACCATTTCGGAGCTTCACGGTTGCTGTTCGACCTCCGTCTGCTGGCGCTCTTCTACGATACTGCGGGTATCCGTGGTCGTTGTGAACGGTCTCTTTCACTAACTTGCGAGGAAATTTTTTTGTGCATTTTCCGTCTTTCATGCAGTGGCACTGTGGATTTTCGGGTCCGCATGGACCGTGAATCATATTTTTTACAATAATGTCATGGAGAGTCTTGTCAATGTTAGGATCCGGTATTTCAGCGCTGATTATGTTATCTATTTGATCGGGTCGTAACTTATCTTTTAACCACAATAATATATGGACATGTGGCAGTCCACGTTTCTGCCATTCGACAGAGTACATAAAGCAGCGCGCTTCTCTGAACACTCGGCCTTTATTAATCACATCCATTAGTTTTTTAACTTTTAGTCTAAAAACTCTTGCGACTACATCATGTCTATCTATTGCGCTTTGCCCCGGCATCAACTGATTGACTATTTCGGGCCAGGCTGGGTTGCAAGTAAAGGTGACGAATAAGTCAGGGCGACCATGTGTACGCACATAAACAAACGCGTCCTGAGTATATTCGTGTAAGTACCGCGGGCTATTTACAAATGAAGATGGTAAAATGACCATACGACCTAAGTTATTTGGATTTAAATTAGCGTCATTTGCCACAGCGTCTTGAAGATGGATGTAATTCTCTGCTCTTAGTTTAGTTTGATTTAATGATATGTACCGTAACCTCTCGCTTTCAACTTTAACGTACATGTCAACGTAAAACTGATTGGCCAGTTGCTTGCATCTTTGTACAATGTTAAAGTTGTTTTCTCGTATCATCATGTTGTAGGCATAAAAATCCATGCATGAAACCTTTTTGTTATGCAAGGGAAGACCTGTTACAGGATTAATTTGAGGAACTTGAAAGTGGTACCCCTCTTGTCCCTTACTAAATATGATCGGATATTGCAACGCATCATAAAATTTATGAGTATCAGGCACCCTGGTTAATGTGTCATCTCGGGCCTGTAAAACTATATCACGGAAAGCAAACTGTTCGCCTGTAACCAAGGCTGCGACTTCATTTATTAACGGTGCATTATACCGCCTTTCATGTTCCCCACTTGGTGTGCGATCGGGGTGCATCACCAACCTATAATCCTCTCCCGGCATTCTTTCTAGTGCTGTTTTGAAAGCATTGATAAGGCGATTATGTTCATGCAACATTCTCTGGATTTTTAAAACAGTATCCCTTTCGATTCCTTGTATATTTTGACACCTGCGATCAGCTTCGTTTTTTTCATCGCCCATGAAATAAAGTTGCAAAAACTTTGGTTGTTCATTATTTGCGGGAAGTAAGGAACCAATCCTGTGATACACCTGTCCTTGGATGGTAAAAGTAGGTGAAAATCCAGGCATTACGACCTCCTTATCTACACCAAATGACGTCATCTGAAAGCAAGAACTATACTTTCTAATCCTGCTTAAAAACCGGCGCGATTCGTTACTGTCGTATAAAAGTAAAGATTTAAGAGGTTCCTCTGGCTCGCCAAGTAATGGAATTTTAACCTTTCCATCAGAACAGCACATACCTGGAGTTTCTTCTTTCCATTTCAGTGCTTCACAATATCTGCATTTTTTATCCATTCTCCCAATGATAACCAATCGGTGATTAACATAGTCGATCAAAGGGTCATACTCAAAAGCGGCACCATTAAATGCCTCCCACGTACTCATTGAAAACGTACGTCTTCTTTCTGCCTGCCGTTCAGCATTTAAAAGACGTCGTCTTTGTGAATCTTCGTCAGTCTCTGCCGCAATCAATCGCGCGTGACGTTCGGCATCTAAAACTCGACGTGTCTGAGTCTGTTCCACTGTCTCAGCAGCTTTTTGAGATGCGTGGCGTTCAGCATCCAGGGTCTGACGGGCCTGAGTCTGCGTAAACGTCTCAGAGGCCCTTTGAAATGCGTGGCGCTCAGCATCTAAGGTTTGTCGGGCTTGAGTCTGCGTATAGGTCTCAGAGGCCCTTTGAGATGCGTGGCGTTCAGCATCCAGGGCCTGACGGGTCTCAGTCTGCGTAAACGTCTCAGAGGCTCTTTGAGATGCGTGGCGTTCAGCATCTAGGGCCTGACGGGCTTGAGTCTGTGTAAACGTCTCAGAGGCCCTTTGAGATGCGTGGCGCTCAGCATCTAAGGTCCTACGGGCTTGAGTCTGTGTATAGGTCTCAGAAGCTCTTTGAGTCGCATGATGCTGAGAATCTAACATCTGACGCGTCTGAGTCTGCTCTTCAGATTCTTGGCTTCTAGCAACTTTTGCAGTTCGAGCTCTGCTAGAACTACGGCTTAGATTGGATTTACGTTTGCGTGGCATATCGAAAACAATAAAACAATAATTAAAGATTTTTAAAATCGGTAGTTTTAAAAACTACAACGTAAGACAATTTTTTATAAAAACTTCGATAAAGCAAACCTTTTTACTTATAACCTAAATATCTAAATCAATCAATAACGTATTGAACCTAAACAACTATGCACCTGACAAACCTTTTATACCTAAAACCTAAATTAACTAAATAAATTCAAAAATATTGAATTTATGTACCACACCACAATACACAATTTTCTTCACTACTGGTACTACCTACTTATCTATCAAAACTAACATAAAAGTACTATAATATAATGACAAAATCTATTACTAAACTAATTTACTACGAACTATAAACATCCTGATGTGAGCTAAAAAACACTTAACCTACACATGAATAAAATTGAGAATTAACAAATGAAAGCGACTGCAAAAATAAAGAATAATACGTATCTGAGTAAACCTAGAGATATGAATGATTGGTTAAGAAAATACCTACATCTAACAGCTACCTTAACTACCTAATAATAAAAATGTAACTAAGTACTTAATAAAAATACGAAAATGACGTCAACTTGGGCTCAAAAATAATAACCTACCAAATATTTATTTAGATATCTAAAACAAAGGACTAAATTAAAGCTTACAGACCCTACGCGTAGACCGTAGTACCTATTTCAACTCGGAATTTAAAAAGAACGTTTTTAGCTAACCAAAAATACGCAACGAATAGAGTTTCGTAACGCAATATTTCAATATTCGCATACGTGCGACGACGACGTCTGCCCTCGTGCGTCTGCCCGCTTGGGTAGGCACAGTTGGGCACGGCCCTCCCCTCGCGCCGCACCGCCTCTTCGCTCGGCGCAGCGTCTTGTATTCACTAATCACTACGACGACGTATGATTTGAAGGTTTGCGTTATATTGAATTATTTTCCCTCGTTGAATAGTAAACAAACTAAGTGTAGGTGTTATAATTTCGGTGATGAACTGCTTACCTATCCGTTTCTTTGTCTAAAATGAGTATTAACTTATCACTATGATTGATTACTGAGCATAAAGTTCGTATAAATGTCTATCTAATTACCTCCTCAAGTTTAAAGCGTAGCTAGTTATGTAGTACTATATTAATTCTGTGGTGTAGGTAATTAGATTTTATCTGTATGTAATTTAACAGTCAGTTGAATAAAAAATCGTATACAAATCAGATCAATAGCTATGGCGTAATGTGATTCTAGACAGAGTTTTAATGTTGTAGATAGGTAGCTGTGTATAGGTTCCTGTGGGAATGAGATATTTTCCCGAAGTAAAAAGTAGTCTGAATTTTGGTACCTTCCTACCCTATAAGTTAAGTAGTGTGATGGTATGTCGCTAAGTTTCGATCCAAGTAAAACTGTTAAATAAAGACAGATGCATCAAAATTTTATAATAAATTCCCTAAATTATGGCGCCTACCGACCCTCTAAGTTAGAAAAGTGATCAAATACTAACTTTAAGTCTTAGTAACACTCATTTAAAAAAAAAACATCAAAATCATTTCAGTAGCTATGGCGTCATTCGCTTCTTGACACGATCACGCTAGATTTCCGCGGGAATGAGGTATTTTCCCGCCGTAAGAAGAAGCCTGTGTCCGTGCCTAGGATCCTATCTTTATATTAACCAAGTCTTATAAAAATCCGTTCAGACGTTAAGGCGTGAATGAGGTAAACTTTTAAACCAAACTATTAAAAATCACTAACTTAATTAGTTTTCTGCCTACTGCCTACGCCTTAAGTACGATAGCATGAATATTAATAGCCCATATCCTTTTCTAGGTTACTATCTATCACCTAACTAAATTTCATCAAAATCCGTTCAGCCGTTTAGGCATGATAGAGCAAAACTCCCACCAAAAACCATAAAAAAATCACTAACTCAATTCAGTTTTCTGCCTACTTCCTACCCCCTAAGTACTATGACGTGATCATTTTGATCTTATATCCGTTTTTAGGTAACCATCTATTACCTTACTAAATTTCATCAAGATCTGTTCAGCCTTTTATACGTGAAAGAGCAAAAGTCCCAACAAAAACGACTAAAAATCACTAACTCAATTTAGTTATCTGCCTACTGCCTACCCCCTAAGAACGATGGCGTGATTATTTATAGCCTATGACCATTTCTAGGTTATCATCTATCACCATACCAAATTTCATCAAAATCCGTTCAGCCGTTTAGGTGTGAAAGAGGAACAGACAGACAGACAGACAGAGTTACTTTCGCATTTATAATATTAGTATGGATTTTATATCGTTTGCTCTGATCTTCCGGTGTCCGATATATGTTAATTGCTATTCTTTATTCATATCTGGTACTGAGTGAGATCTTTTCCTGTATATTCTTTCGAAGGCATTTATTTTATTAATTTTTGTTCGGACGTCTCCAGTGTCATTCATTGTCTTTGGTGAAGCAGATTGTTCTCTCTTCCTTTTTCTTATCTCGCATCCCACCTGCTTCGCCCTTTACAACCAGTTTGTCATATTTTATAAATGCTATACGTCCCTTTCTTCGTTTTTCCTTTAGTTGAGGCATGAGTTCTCTTCTCTTTTCTAAAACTTCTTTGCTGAAATGTTCTTTAACGTAAATATTTTTTCGTAACTTTTTCTTATTACGCAATATCTGATCTCTCTTCCATGTATTTAGCAATTTAACTAAAATCGGTTAGTGCTTCTCCTTTCACGTTGCCAATTCTAAATGCTTTCAATCTATCTGCTTTATGCGTTTCAATACCCGAGTTATTTAAAGTTTTTGATACCGTTCCCTCTATGTTTACATTTTCAGTCGATTCCTCGAAGCCGTAGAATGTCAAATTGTTTTCCTTTTTTCCAAGTTCCGGACGTTTTACCTTCTCATTTAATTTCTCCACTTCATTTTTAGGTACAGATTTTCTTCAATAATTGGTATTAATTTATCATCCATTTTTTTTTAATATCGCTTCTGTGATTGAATCTGTTAGAGTTGTTGTTTGTTTATCCATTTCTTGTTTTATTTTTAGAATAGTAACTGCATTTGCTCGTTCTTTTTAAATATATGTATTCGGTTTTTGATATAAGCAACACTCCTATTTTGGTAGCAATTTGTTTTTAGATAATGCAGCACCAGTATAATTTGATAGTCATTTAATTTATAAATGTGACAACACTTAGACAATGGATTGAGTGGAGCGATTAGGTAAAATCCACTAACATCTGTGTCACTAATTAGTCTGTGGTGGAACGAAATGCAATGTTCCGTTCTCTGATGTTGGTAGCACTGGCACTGCTATAATATGTCAAAGTTAAATAATGTTTATTTTTAGAGGTTAGAATAAGACGAATTTATTTGCACTTATTATGTTCTAGGCAAAATACACGCGAATTTATGTGAATTTATTTACGCGGGTAATGCCTTACGTAATATCAAATAAAGCAGTGTTATATATTCCTTGAATGCTCAAATCAATACATGTCTAGGTAATAAAATTTTATACAAAATTCTATGAAATATTTTCAGTAGATCCAGAATGACTAAATAAAATGGCAATAGGGCAGTCATATAGCCCGAAAAACCGACAATCAATGGGGAAGAAAAGTTCTCGAGGGGTGGCCTCGTCCCGGTAAGAGAAGGAGCCACTCCACAAGATATAGTGAGGACAAAAACATTTAAGTAGTAGTAGTAAATTAGTAATAGACCGGAAATCAGCAGCAAAACTGTCGTTTGTAACTTATGTCCTATAGGATATATCTCCGTTAGTCTTAGTGATCGTCATAAAGTCAAGACGCATTCTTTTCATGTCTTTAAAAATATTTTATAGAACATATGCCCGGTTGTGCATTAAGATATTGTAAGTCACGATATGGAGCAAAAAATGAACGTGATTTTGGTTTTTTATCGTAAGTATAACGTATATTTACTATTACGTAAAATCTTTAAATTTTATTATTTCTAGTAGATTTCTAGTAGAAAATTTATTTTTATTGTACTAAGCGCCCTCTGTTATCCTGTAGCGTCACTGTTTATTTAAAGTTAGTGATTGACGACGTTTATCGATTGGGGTTATCGATAAAAATAATATACAGAATGCCGATTTAATCATTTACAATATTTAAGGAGGTAAAACAGTCAAAGATACTGTACCCATACCAACAAAAATGAGTAGCATATACCAACTATGCTAAGTGGCCTACTTTATGTGGAAGGGTGGGAAATTTTTTTTAGGCATGATGATGAGATTTTCTGTGTTGCTTATGAACATGCTAAGGATACTTGTTGTGTTGATGTTTAGCAATACAGCAAGTCTTCTCTTTTACATACCGTGCGTCATTGTCTGGTGGTACTCAAGGACAAAATCATTATAGATCCTGGCTTACAGTGATAGGAGAGTGCTATAGGCTTGTGACATTAAAAAAAATTGTACTGTTAAAGATATTAGCTTCAAGAAGTTGTAGTTAAGCCTGAGGTAGAAAATAAGGTAAAAACTTAATATAACAATTTTTATTGAAGTGGGTAGTGTCTTTTAAGTAGTGCAGCTGATGAAATTGACAAAATAATATAAAATGAGAAGAAGACGTCTACATACATTCTTGGGCCCAAGTGTTAACAAGATGAAGTACCATTTGAAAGCGTATATATAAACAATTAATAGCTGAAAAGACATGTCAATCTAGAAGCTGAGTTATTGTAGAATAATTAAAATAGAGATTATCTATTACCTACACTGTAACAAGTGATTTTTCACTGTTAATACACTGTAACAGGTTATTTTTCACTTTAATTACTTACACGAAAAAAATCACTTTAACTTTTTATGCCTCTATTTTATACTGATCCTGCTGTTATACCTTAAAAGCAGGATCAGTATAAAATAGAGGCATAAAAAGTTAGTGATTTTTTTCGTGTGACGGTAGTCATGATAAATAGATTTATACAATGAAACAATCATTTTACTCCTTATTATTATATTTTAAAGCATTTCAAGCTTAGTAACCTTCAACAACATTATCGATACTTTGGTATCGAAAGGGTAACATTCCTAAAACCATCTTATATTTTAAGCGTCACCTACTGGGGAATAGCTAAAATGTTGTCTTAATAAATGATAGTGTTGTTTTGCTATTTTTAGCTAGAGGGCGTCACACACGCACGAGCTTAAAGTTTTTGTATAGAAATTTCCCCAATGCCCGCTCTATAGTATATATAAATTTTAAATCTCTTTGAGTGAGGACCATTTAAGCCATTCAGGAGGTCGATCTATGCAAGTGGTGCAGGGCCGCGTTTTGTGGCGTTCCATGGTGGAGACATGTTCATTAGTAGACTTGTAAAGAATTGTAAGAATAATAAACTTGTCTTACAATTTTCTGTCTTTTATATTTACGGATTTTTTCCACAGAGCCTGTTCGTTTGCGAATATTTATGGGAGCTATTGAAGCATTACCTGCGTTTATCATCAACACTACCGTTTACTGTAAACTATGGCTAAAACTATATGGCTGCCACTCTAAAACCATTATTGCTAATGGTTATCGGTTCTTAAAGCTATATAGTTCTAGCCAAATAAAAAGTAAACGGCTGGACATTGGCCTCCTTCTACCTTTCAACTTTCATTTTTGTTCTTTGTATAAATTAAAACATTTTATATTACTGCAAATAGTTGTAATTACACGTTTTAACTCAGATCGCGTATTCTATTAACCACTCATGAACTTTGCTCTCTGTAAACTTTCAAACTTACAGAACTGTATGAGCATAATCCCATATAATTAATTCTATAGATTATAAATCTACCAAATCCATATTTTGGACAAAACTCTATTATAAATAGATAAATGTTTCTAAGAGAATAGGATAGAATAATTTTATTCAATATAGATTACAAATATACTTATTGAAAGTCATTTAAGTTTTACCACTGGTTCCGAAAAAACCTCTGTACTGAGAAGAACCAGCAGGAAACACAGAGGGACTTTAACTACAAGTGGTCTTTTGACGAGTCGTTACTTTATATTCATTCATATGGCACGCCTAAGCCGCAGTGTTGCCGACAGTTTAACTAGCTGTCCACCTGAATCAGCTTCTAAAACCACCAGAAAACCACTAAATATTTTTTGTTTATAAAAACATAAACTATTAGTAAATCTAATTACGCGTGCCTTAGGCGCATTAAAAAAAATTACGTGTAACTTGATTATACCTAATTTTTTAAAGTAGCTAGTATACACAAGTTTTCACTAATTACCTTATTGGTATAATTCTAATTTTTCGATAATTTTATGTCAAACTACAATTTAAAAAGTTTGTAAAATCCAAAAGTGCACGAATCATAATGCTCATATTATAGTGAAAAAAAAATGTAAATTGTAGTTCTATTCGTCAGAGATCCAGTAGCAGTCGTCGAAGTACACCTTCAAGTCAATTCGTCAAGTCCGAAGGTAAGGTCTATTCATAACTAACAAAATGAGCCCAAACTCGACACATCTAGTTCTCCTTGTCGAGGAGGCTCAGTAGCAGTCATTAAAGTCCACCTTCAAGTCACTCCATCAAGATAGAAGGTAAGGTCTATTCATAACTAACAAAACGAGTCCAAACTCGGCACATCTAGTTCTACTCTTCGAGGAGTTCCAGTAGCATTCATAGAAGTACACTTTCAGGTCTCTCTATCAAGTCCGGAGGCAGAGGCATATTAAATATTGACTACGCCTTAGTCTAGACTAGCACCTCATCGGCGCCCCTCTAGGGGCCATATTATATCTATTATAAATTAAATCTACACATTTTGCAAATAAACTATATTATAATTTACAATATAGTTTTATAATTGAAAAATAATTTGGATAAGAATACCTTTAACAAAGGAAAATGAAAAATGCAATGAGAGAGTAAGGGCGATTTACAAGTAATCAAATACGACAAACTTTTTTTGTTTAAAGCTTCTGGGTGCTCCTTTTTAACCTTGCGCCACTGGGCACGTGCCTAGTTTATCCGTGACTGTTCGGAGGTAAGGTCTCGTCATAACTAAACAAAACGAGATCAAACTCAGCACATCTATTTCTATTACTACTCTTCGAGGAGTTTCAGTAGCATTCACCGAAGTACACCGTCAAGTTTGGGGGTAAGGTCTCATCATAACTTACATAACGAGCACAATCTCGGCACACCTAGTTCTACTCGTCGAGGAGTTCCAGTAGCAGATATCAAAGTACACCTTCAGATATCCATAAATGCCAAGACGAATAAGTGTATTTACATATAAATCCTGCGTAATTTTACCGAAACAAAATATTGTAATAAAATTCTATGATTATAATATTTTTTTTTATTATCTATCTTTATTTAAAAAGGCTTTTATCCTACAAGGATATGTCAGCCGTATCGTAACCTAGCTTGTTCCTGTTTCACAAATGCTATTTGGAAAGGGGCAATCAATGTGGTAAAAATATGGAACTCACTGATTTTGCTACCGCTGAGTGTGGCTCCGCAAGTATACTCAAAAACCAACCCGTTTCACACAAATTGATACTAAATTTTTGTACCAGATTCTCCCTTTCCCTTTGATATTTGACACATTCTGCTAGCATATGTTGGACATCTTCTATAATATGACAAATATCGCAATTGGGCGAGTCTAATATTAATATTTATAATTAATTTATAATTATAATAATAATAACAATATCTTACCTTGGTCAAGTATGTATTTTGGTTTATGAAATATTTTGTATTTCTACAGTAATCGATATTTTTCAGCACAAACCGCTGTAAACAAATGACCACACACGACGGTGGCTAAGCCCGTAGTAAAAAAGTACTCTTTGGCAAAGTGTATTTAATAAAATAAATTAATACAATTCTGCTCAAAACACCAAAAATTTCGCTAATTCTCAGCCGAAAAAATATAATTATAACTAAGCAAAAGAAAAACTACCGTTTACATTCCATGGCTTCCCACATGATAGATGAAGAGTTTAAAAAATAGATTGAGTTGAACAATATAAGATATTTTCATAAGTTGTCGTTTTTCCCCTCCATGCGGACTTGATAAATCTACACCTTATGACACTAAAACCACTGGTTTTTATGTAAAAATAGCAATTTTTTTAAATAGATTTAAAAAATACAACGACCATTTATCTTTCTGAGAATATGCTTTATATATCATTTATACGTATGTTGATTTCATGCGACAAAACGTTGGAATCTTGATTTTAAGGCGCTAGTAGAACATACCTACGCGGTTTGCGTTAAGGCTTGCAATATACAGGGTATTTTTGGAACGCTCCCGAAAACTAAGACAGGCGACAGCACCAAGTATACCTTTGATCATGGGTCACAAATAAATTCGATCCTGATGAAAAAAAAATCATCTTTTTACAACGTTTTATTAGTTTTATTCAGGCACCATCATGTTAGTACAGCTAAATGAAACGAGAATTTCATAAAAAAAATCATGAAAATACTGAAACCTAAAACCAGCAGTGGAATAACTGAATTCATATCAGCTGATTAAAGGTCAATGTACGCGCGAACGCAAATTCGCGCGGTCCGCAACTAGCGGGCCATACCACAATACCTAATAATTTACAACACTTGTCTAAATACCTAACTTATTTACTTAACCTACTATTTTGCCACTGCACTTGTCTCCACGTAGCCATTTTAATCCGAATTTACAGGTTAAATAACCCAAATAACTGGTTCGATTTCCCGCTAATGAAAAAATACATAAATGAAATGTAACCAAGGTTAGAGTCATGCGTTTTTATTCATCGTATAGGTATGTTTATTATTCTCATGTATTCAGTTATGTATATATTCAGATTAGTTCAGTACTAAGTTATTTAAAAAAATAGTTATGAAACAGCTTACCGCTCTAAATCCTCCGTGGTCTTATGAGATGCGGCTCAAATTGCGCTCCATTCATTTCAAGGCAGATTTGGGCTCGGTGTTGCGTCTCCTCATGGAGGCGGGGCATCATCGTGTGGTCTTCGACACAGTCCGTACGTAGTTTGTCGAAAATATCCATGATCCTTTGGTGTATTTCATCAGCACTATAATACTCACGATTAAAAACCCTTTCTTTCACATACCCCACAGAAAGAAGTCTAACGGGGTCAGATCTGATGCGCGAGGTGGCCAAGCGTGTGGTCCTAGTCCGCCAAATCCAGCGATCATTAAATAGCTCATTGAGGCGCTCACGGACGAACCTCACGACATGTGGAGGGGTACTATCATACTGGAACCATGTGCGGCGATATTCAGCCAACGATAGGTCGTCTAAAATGTCTGTCAACTGTTCATTTATAAAGTTTAGGTATCGCTGTCCGTTCAGTCGCTGTGGCAGAAACACTGGTCCCAGTATGCGATCCTTAAATAAACCTGCCCATACGTTAACCGACCATCGGGTTTGGTGCCCGGTTTGTCGAACAGCGTGCGGGTTAAACTCTATATACACGTGTGTATTTCTTCGGTTCCACAGGCCGTTTCTGGTAAATGTCGACTCATCCGTCCAGATAATGTGCTCAATGGAACCAGCCACACGTTGTTGCTGGTATAATAACCAACGGCAGAAAACTCGTCGGCGGTCGTGATCGCCGGGAACTAAAGCTTGCACTTTGTGCAATTTGTATGGGCGCATTCGGTTACGCTTCAACACTTTGTGCACTGCACAGTATGACACATTTGTTCCATCCCGACGTCTTAACAATTTATTTTGCGATACTTCGTGTACCTAGGTTCGGATACATAACATGTTGTCGTATTCACAATCACTATAAACGTACGCGTTAAGCATTATTAAAACAAAAAACGTAACAACAAGTAACAAAATCAACACGGAACTGTTTCAAAAACTACAATTAAACTGAAACCTACTGCGTCACAGCGTGATGCGACACGAGCCGGGCGGGTTACATTATTTCGCACCGAGCTAGCAGGTCGAGTGGAGGGAGGTTACAGTCGCGTTCTAAAGTACTACATGGTATTGGGATATTGTTTTATAATATTATAGTAAGTAATTAATTGTTTTATTGTAGAATCATAATAGGTGCCATACTTGGAATTAAAAATGGATAATGTTTACTTGAGCATTATTTGTTATTTATATCGTAAAATACAAAGTAGTTTGTAACAAGAAAACTTAAGGTAAGGGTGGCACGCCGTCCATTATGTCGTCTTGGGTCACATGGAAGCCAGATGTTGAAGGTGTGTTGGTGTTACTGGATGCTACTTCATCATCACTTTCATCTTCGCTTGAGCTTCCGTCATCAGGTCGATCACATGGTAATTTTTTCGGTATTCTTCCTCAACACTTTTAACTGCACAATTTTCCCCATTCACCTTCTCCTATCATATTTACCTTTTCGTTCACTAGTTTAGTCATAAAACAATAGATATAAATAATTTTTCTTTCCTTCCTTTTTAAAACATCGTCGCGAGTCGCAAAGTAAGCTAAACTAGCTAGCTAAACAAAACGCGGGAACCAATAGCATGCAGGCACAGTAATACTGGCGGATTGTTCCCCCGTCGCGCCCCCTTCGTACCAATATATGATAAATCGCTCAGTGTCCAAGTTCAAGGCCAGCGTTCTTTTTTCACCGTTCGCGCGTACATTAACCTCCATTAGTCAGGTGATATCAATTCAGTTTTCACTTCTGGTTTTATGTTTCAGTATTTTCATGATTTTTTTTATGAAATTACGAGTATCGTTTCATTTAGCTGTACTAACATGATGGCGCGTGAATAAAGCTAATAAAACGTTGTAAAAATATGATTTTTTTTTCATCAGGATCAAATTTATTTGTGACCCATGATCAAAGGTATACTTGGTGCTGTCGCCTGTTTTAGTTTTCGGGAGCGTTCCAAAAATACCCTGTATATTAGGTATATAAATAATTGGCTACCTTTATTACTACAAATTGTGTAACAAAATATTAGATTTCTATGTTAATAATCAATAAATCAAACAATTCAACATGAAGAATATTTTATTTTATCAACTGCTATTTTAAATTAAATCGTTTTCTTCAGATTGGAATGATTTTTAACACGCTTAATTAGCTTGGTACGTATCTACGAGTATGTAACGGAATTTTTAAATGATATTGTCATCCCCTTCAATACAACGGATTGATTTGAAACTACGCACACTTATCAAGGACCGATTTCAATGCAATAATTTAAATAGTTTGACCCATTATCATTGCCAGGAACCTCAGGATTTGCGAATAATTCATAAAATAACTACGATTTTTGCCAGTTCAATCTACTGTTAGCCGCGTAAAAGAACATCGTTCGAAAAAAAACACGCATCGTTGTTAGCCGGACTAAAAATTGAAAATAGATAATAGTTTAAAAAAAACTAAAAAAAAAACCTTTTTTAGATAACCGTACTAAAAAGTAGAAAATAATTTTCAATAAGCTTAAAATAATTAAAAAGTATTTGTTGTAAATATTTTTGTAGATATTTGTAAAATTTGCGTCATCATATAAATATCTGAAAAACACCCCACACTTTTTACAATACAATGATTTGAATTGGAATTCAGCAGAGTCATCGCAAAAGTCGCCAATTCCTTAAATTTGGATTCTATCGGTATGGATCGTCTTACGCATCTCAGTTTTGACGTATCATTGTTCGCTACACAGTAAAATTAAATAGTAATGAAATGAAGTAATAATATATTTCCAATCTTGTATATGGCTTAATAGTGGAGTGATCATCTTGCCACTAATTGAAACTGAATTCTACTGAATCACTAGAAAAAATTGCAGTTTTAGTGGAAAATCCACTAAGTTGGCAACATTACTAAGTCACTTTTTTTACGAGAAGGAGCAAACGAGCATGCGGCTCACCTGATGGTAAGTGACTACCGTCGCCCACGAACAACTGCAACACATGGGGAATTTGCAGATGCGTTACCGAACTTTTAAAAAGGATTAAGCTTTTTTCTTGAAGGTCCCTAAGTCGTATTGGTCCGGAAAAATCGCTGGTAGTAATCAATTCCACAAGGAAGGTGAGCGAGGAAGAAAACTTCTTCTAAATCGCACAGTGGTAGACCGCCAATCATTCAGATGGTATTAATGGTATTGCGAGTATTTTCGCGATGGTCCAGAGCCCAGAAGGGCATCGACGGAGATCTGATATCCGTCCGGATGAGAAGTCAGCAAAAGATCCAACAGGGAAGGTACATGATCCACATCTGGGATCCGCGTAGGCGAAGTCACCAGTTGTGTAAGATCATATGCCAAGGCAAAGTCATAGACAGATCTACCCGCATAATCGGTTAAACGGGAACCAAGCCATTCAGCGTGCTGGGCGTTGCCGATTATCACGATCTCTGCGGTTGGGACCTGTTGTAGCATGGAGTCTACAGCCATTTGGACGTGATCGATGAGTTGTCTGTCGTCATTACCGCTATGGGATCTATAGAAGCACCCGTAGACACGGGGTTGGTCGTCACAGTCTACGCGCAGCCATAGGATGGACAGGTACCATACCTTCAAGACTGCCGAGGCGTTGAAAACAGATGTCCTCTCGGATGTATACGCAAACTCCAGCCCGGGACACATATATACATATATAGATATGAAGTATCAGCCGGAGAGGACATCTGAGTCTCGGTTAAAAAGAGCAGGGCCGGCTTCGCCGTCTCTAGATGGTAATGGACAGCGTTAAGGTTGGAATGAAGTCCCCTGATATTGCAAAAATTCACGGATAGTGTGACAGGGGTCGCGTGCGGAATTTTAATGAATTTTAGCACCAACGCTCAGGAGTGGAGTAGTTTGGTCGTGGATGCTCAGCGAGGGATTCTCCAGAGGTGCTGGTTCCCTCCTGGGGTAGTGTTCCATTTAATTCCGCTACCATGTTAAGGGGGGAGGTGGGAATTGGACCTCCGGCCACCTGCACTCACCAGGTGCACTGCAGAAGTAAACTTCTACTTCACGCTAGTATTCTGTGAGGTCGTGGTAACCAAACCTACAGACAGGCGAACAAAAAATTTTTAAAATTATTATTTGTTTTAATGGCATGTAAATAAAATCAGTTCAATAAAACACAGTTATTTCAATAGTTCAGACAGGCACTTCAATTTTAATTATATCTAGATTTTCACATGTCTTAAAATAATATAATATTATTAACACCAACTTCATGTTACCTACGAAATAAGTTGAATCAAATTATACTTTAATGGGCAGTTGTAGCCTTGATTTAGTCTTGCCAGCTTTTTATACCAGATCGCCAATTTTAATTACATTTATAATGTCGGCTATGATGAGTTTGAATATTGCCTGAAACATTTTTATCTAAGATATTGTGAATAAATCATACACTTAGCCTAGATTAATAAATGAAGAAAGTGAATTCAAACAGTTTTTAAAGGTATAGCAAAATTGGTTAATTGCACTCTTCTGTTGTTGTTTAAATATTAGTACTCGCGGCTACACCTGTCTTGTAACTTAGGTCTTTTTTGTACTAGAACATATGAAAGTCCTTGCTAACAAGTGTTTACAATCTTATTTTTTACTCAAAAAACGCTACAACTTAGGACATACCACAATTTTTAGTGCTACTCTTTTACGATGCGAGCAATCAAAATGTAAAATTCTCTTCTACTACCCGGCATGCTAAATCTCTGCCAATTTTCAAATCCTTAGTTACTGAGATGAGATGATGAACACTATCTTTTATCACTATCTCTGTCATTTTAATTATATATAGTATATACATGTTTGATTTTTATTTAAATCTAAAATTTAGTTTCATTATATTTATGTATAATTTTTATGTACACCTCCGTCTTTACGTATTTTAAATTTCTGTTCATCCAAAAGCAGCCTAGAACAGATCGCTATTAGGGATAAAGTCACCAATTGTACAACTGAGTTAAGACGCATTTTTGGCCTTTATATTGTAATTGGTTTATGATATGTATGTTGTGTAAATTGATATATGTTGGTTATTGGAAAATCGTTCATATATAAGCTTACATTGTAGCAAACAGTTGCCTGCATTTAATAATTATTATTGCATTTGTTCACGATTTATAATTTTTTTCTAAAGGATGATTTAGTTATTGAAAGTAAGAGATATTTTAATTGTTTTTCCTAAAAAATATTTAATTGTTTAAAAAATTAATTATATATTTAAATGAAGGTAATAATTTTGTGCGTGGTTAAGCTTTCATTAGACACAACATTTATTCCTTCAATGTATATCTATCCACCAGAAACCAAAGATACTTTATATACTTTTTCAACAGTGGTAGAGCCACGCGACAGCTTTTGCTGTCGCACGGATGGGCCGGCTCGAACCGGGGTGGTACCACGACCTCACAGAAAACCAGCGTGAAGTAGAGGTTTACCTCTGCGTTTCGCTTGGTGAGTGCAGGTGGCCGGAGGCCCTTTTTACTGGAAATGAGGCATTCCATCTTAGTTCTCACGGGTGACAACGCATCTGCATTTTGATTTGTAATAGAGGATAGATGTAGATGTCTATGGGCCGCAGCAACCACTTACCATCAGGTGGACTGTGTGCTCGTTTGTCACCCTTATCATAAAAAAAAAATACTTTATGTTTTTATCTAGGCATATCACCCACTATCGCTGTGCCAAATTATAAGTTTTTTCGTCTAATAGTTTTAGAGGAAATGGCCTGTGAAAATGCGTGGACGGACCCCAAAGTGGTCCCTTAAGTTTTCCGTTTTGCTAATATTTACACTAATAACAGGACGCAACGCAACCCAGTGAGAGTTGCGTTGAAATTACCCCGTTTAG
Source organism: Parnassius glacialis (assembly GCA_033319125.1). Lineage (NCBI taxonomy): Eukaryota > Metazoa > Arthropoda > Insecta > Lepidoptera > Papilionidae > Parnassius > Parnassius glacialis. The sequence continues at coordinate 20,220,981 of JAVANC010000013.1, read as the reverse complement.
CATTTAATTGGATATTTGAGAAATAATACTTTTGAACAAAGTGTGCTAAAATATTTAACTTTACTGCCAAAACATGAACCATAAAGCAAGAACATCAGACCTTAATTATAACTTACTTTAACATTCAAAGAACAATTTATTTTAATAGATAATGTTACCCTAAATCAAGTTGTTGGTAATTAATTACTCCTCCTACTATATACTATAACAAGATGAAAATCTGAAAACTTCGAGCAATGGATATTTTGTTACATATATATATATACATATATATATATATATAAATATGCATTTCACATTGAGATATATCCTATCTCAATGTGAAATGCATCTTGCATAACATTTGTGGCTCAGAGGATTTTTCACCTGTAGAATTTCTAGGTACCTATCGCCACATCTCTGACAGTACATCCATCTTTTTCCCCTAATAAATCTAGTTAAAAAATAAAGTTAACTATTATTTTTAACTAGAGACTTTAAATGTCGTGCTTTAACATTTAAACCTACATATTTAAATCTCTTTGCATTTAAACATTCCGAAATATTTTGTAAAACATTGCACAGATTAATGTTTGACGTTCTTCGTGTCTTCGTCTTTCTAGTTAAACTTTCAGACAAACCCAAATGTCTTCTCTAATTTCTGAAAGTGTAACGGTGCAGAAAAGGGTTCGCCCGTGTCTTCAGTTCGGTTTGGTGAATTTCTTCTTTGAAGTATTATTACAATTTTTCTATATGTAAGTTTCTTTAAGGCGGTCCCATAATGAATTGGCCTAACTATGAACCAATGAAGGAAATGAAACGAAACCAATTTTATTTTTCAATATAATCACCATGAATACTAACACACTTCTGGCATCTGTGAATCAACATTTCTAAACCTTTATAAAAATAATCACATTATTTATCCTCAAAATGACTGAAGACGGCCGCCTGCAACTCTTCATCGCTTGAAAATTTTCTTCCTCTTAAGTCCCGCTTTAAATTTGGAAATAAATAATAGTCGGACGGGGCCATGTCTGGACTGTAAGGTGGATGTTGAACTTCTGTAAACCCGCATTGACGAACTGCATCCTTCGAAACACCAGCGGTATGAACAGGGGCGTTGTCATGGAGCAACAGGACACCTTTAGACAGCTTGCCTCTTCGTTTTTCCTTTATCTTGTCTCGTAATTTATATATTAAAGAAGCATAATATTCGCCGTTCACGACTGTATTACGTTCTTTAAAATCCACCATCAAAATGCCTTGAAACTCCCAAAATATTGTGCACATCAGTTTTTTAGTCGATTGTTGCACCTTTGCCTTTCTAGGGGGCTTCACCCTTATAACGCCATTCCATTGACTCGCGCTTGCTTTGTGGATCATAATACAAGATCATAGTTTCATCACCAGTCACTAGCCGCTCGATCAGAGTCTTTGGATTTTCGCCACAAAGATCCAAAAAATCCGAAGCACAGCGCACTCTTTCCTGTCTCTGTACCGCTGAAAGAAGTTTCGGTACCCATCTTGCACTCACTTTTTTTTCATGTGAAGATGTTCATGGATCGCGCGATGAACGGTACTCTTAGAGAGCCCAAGCCTTGCTACAATTTCTCTAATCTTCAAACGGCAGTCACTCAGAACCTCCTCTTTGATAAGAGCAATCGTTTCAGGAGTGAGCACTTCCACAGGTCGACCGTCGTGGCCAAAGTCTCCGACGGTTTCTCTCCCGAGGCGAAACTCTTTCACCCAATTTTTCACTGTGCTATAGGTGGGGGCAGACTCCTTATACACGCCATCCAATCGTTCTTTTATTTGGGCAGGGGATAAACCTTCTTTAAACAGAAACTTTATGACACTTCGATACTCAGTTTTCGACATTTTGAAAAAATACGCGACTCTCGTTATTCAAATGCCTGTTAAAGTAAGACTAAGCATTTCATGTCGATGCATGTTTCTTATATTAAGTGCACGATAAACGTACTATTTAATGCAACACAACATGAAGCGACATGTCGCGTTGAACTATATCAGGCCAGTTCATTATGGGGCCGCCTGGTATATGGGTTCATCGCCGGTAGGCGGTTAGTTAAACCTTAAAACTGCTACTAATATTTTCAAGTGTCCGAGGATCAAAATCAAGTTGCCGCCTGCTTACTATAAAATTAAATAAAAACACGCTATACTGGAGATAACACGGCTAATACCTGTAGTTTTACACAAGTTGTTAAGTAGTTAAAGGCAAATTGGTTGGATTAAACCCCCCCCCCCCCCTTTTACAGTAAGTTTTAAAGTAGGTACTAATAATAATGTTATATTCTAATAGGTTGATTAATATTTACTAGGTTGTAGGACTGAAGTTTTTTTTTATAGGATACTACCTGATGGTAAGTGATTGCTGTGACCCATAGATATCCTCAATAAAGAATCAAAATGCAGATTCGTTGTCACCCGTGAGGGCTAAGATACCCCTTTTCCATTAAAAAGGGTCTCCGGTTCTCTATACTCACCATACGAAACATAGCAGTGTTAGGCTGCTATGGTTACGATCCAAAGGGTAGAGAGCCAGTATAAACAGGCTGTGAGGCATTCCTTCTTAATTCTTAAAGAAGATAACGCATCTGCAGCCTTTTCTATTTAAACTTAGTCACCTGAGTAACTCTTATCATCAAGTGCACCGAAAGTTCATTTATCTTTTTAATTATTATTAAAAATATACATATATTTGTAATTCCGATAAAAAATTATACATCAGTAATTATTTGGCTCTTTATGCGTCACAGAAGCTTTGTTTTACTGAATGAAAGTGTAAATATATACGTTCAGATCTAGAGCAATATTTTGTAGACCAAAATATTCATTTCACTCACTAAGAGAGCCGTCACACTGTAATTTATATGATGAGTTTTTTTTTGTTTCATTTCGACAGTGATAAACGACGACAAACCTCCCACTGTTATAAAAGTTGTTACCTTGTCAGTATAGAATACTGTCGTAGGTATGTGACGTGTTCCTGGTATTTTTACAAAGCCTTTATTTAATATAAATCAAGGATAATGACCAAGCGATTAACAGTGAAATTGTTTATTGCAATTTAAAATCCTGATTTACCACGTGCTCGGCGGTGAAGGAAAACATGATGGGTCTAAGAAATTTAAAAAATATATTTTCGAAGACATGTGAAATTCACCAACACGCATTGGGGCAGGGCGGCGGACAATTCCCTGCCCTAAAACCCTTTCAGAAACGAGAGGAAGCCTTTGCCCAGCAGTGGGATATATATAGGCTGTAACTTAACTTTTTTAATATATTAATTTTTTATTATATTATTATATTTAATTTAATATTTTATTTAATATAATAGAAATAAATTACTCCCTGGATCTATCCATCCATTACAACCTATAAAAGTTGAGTGCTGAAATTCCGGTGTTGTTCGAGAACCTTCTTCACTTCGAGTTTATATAGTGAATTTACCAATTACCAAACCAAGGTACGTTGTGAGCTTATAAATTTGATGACAGTGCATTGACACCCATTATTTATGGAAGCATGTAGACAGTTGTAATAGTAAACAATCACAAGTCGAAATTAAGTGTAAGTCGGTGATGAGGTGATTCCATAAATAGCTACTTCTTTTTTTGGCATTTATTACATAGCCAGCATCATGATACTATCGTAATAATACGTTGAAATATGATTCTTATATCGAGGATCTTTTTCAATTACTACCAGACAGACTGGTAGCTTCAGCAATATCTATGGCAGTTATTCATATCGTTTACTAAAGATAAAAAATCCGTTTACGGAAGAGCATTGCATGGTATTTTCTGTAACTGTACTGCTGTACCACTTAGTGAGTTTTTGATCTTATCAATAACCTCATATTTTTATTTTGAACCCCCTCAGAAATGAGGGAATGCCTTTGCCCAGCAGTGGGATGTATGTAGACTAACTTTTTAACTTTTAATACTACCTATTATAAAAGCTTATTTTTGCATAATTTTATTAAGGTTCTACTGTTCCCACGGCTGTCAAGCTTACCAAATCCATTTCTAGGGTTCTGTACCCGAGCGGTAACCAACGGGACCCTATTACTAAACCTCCGCTGTCCGTCCGTCCATCTGTCTGGCTGTATCTCATGATCCGTAATAGACAGACAGATGAAATTTTCACATAATGTGTATTTCTGTTACCATTAATACAAAAAAAAATAAAAATAAATTAAGAATTCAAGGGGGCTCCCCTACTAGAGACGTGTATTACGATAATATATAACGTGGCACGAAACCCTTCATGCGCTTGCCCGACTCGCACTTGGCCGGTTATTGTAGTTTTAAGAGTCAAATACGTGGTGAAATTCAATAAATGGCTCTATTTTATATATTTTTATTATCTAAATTTTTATCAATCTCGAAGTACCGATAGGAACTCAACCATACGTTTTCTTTTCTGGATTCGGTTTCCAGTAAAGAAAAGCTACGATTATTCTGAAATTAAATATATTATTCCATTACTCACTACCCAAAATAATTTCACACATTCAAGCATAGTACAGATACACGCCGTACATGTACATATACACGGTTCAGTACCCGTGATACGGGGCGTTTTTATTTTAAGACCCGTATCCGGTCTGTGTTTTTCCGATAGTGGTTCAAGCCGAGGTTCGTACCTCCTTCTGATGGGCTCTTGAGTCACATCGAGCCGTCACCTAACTTGAGGAGCCTCACTCCAATAGCAGAGGCTGGGGTGCTTCAGGACTGCAGTCGACCGGCAAAATCAGCGCAGCTATTGAGAACTCACCAGTTTTTGCTTACGGGTCTATTTCGATGAAGTTTTAAAAGCCGCGTTCCAACAATATACTCTTTCAGAAAAAAAATAGAGTCGGATATTCTACGAGTATTAATTGTTATCTTTATTCTGTCCTTTGTGGTAATTCTTTTAGTACAAGTAAAGAAGATATTGTTACAGAGTAGTTGCGCTGTGTCGCATAGATGTTATGAATCTTTTTTCATTGTAGTTGATAAATAAAGTATGCAATCCAAAAACTTGGCTTGTTTTTGAAAGTTCTTCTTAACGTCAAATTTAGATACATAAGTAATCATCTGATTCCCTCACAAAAAGTGTGTGTTAATAGAAAGTGGCCTATAGACTACACACAAAACTACCTTTTGTTTAGAATCAATTTTGGTGTTACCATGTATTTACTTTTAACTGCACTGTCTTCCATTAATTGTTTGTAACATACAGAAGTTACCGAGAAATATTGTTTTATTTAAATAATTTTAAGAGTAACTTCTAACAATATAAAAATGTATTACATTATAGGAATACATTTTTTAATTTATTAAACAGAAATGTGCATAAACTTTTTACTTTTTTAAATAATGACAAATTCATTAACTACAAGTGCCAGTATAATGTTAATCTCCTTCTTCTTTTAATTTATGGCTTCTCTTGATATTATACTGCCAATGTCAAGTCAATATTATGTTAATAATTTCTTAGTTATACTTTGTGCACAGCATGTATAAATAATACCATGTTGTGAGAAAGAAATTCTAATAGCTTTTTCGCCACGACATTAAGCCGTTATTCAAAATACCCTTAATGTGGCATGCAACATTTACGCTGTGTGGAACACTTAAGTAAGATTTTCGTATATTTTTTACTCCCTTGTAATAGTTTTTACTAATACCTATAATCATTTTTTATTTCTTAACAAAATCTTATAAACAAAAACGTCAATACCTTCCTAAACAAAATACATATGTAATATGATAGTGAACAAATACAAAGGTGGATAATTAAGTGTAACTTTGACAACTTTAAACAGATATCCCAAAACTTTCTGAGATAAAATATAAGAACCTATAGGAAAAACAGCATAAGTTTTGGTGGTTGAGAAATAAAAGGAAACCTAATTAATCAATTTCAAACACAGAGCCGTGGTAGCTCGGAGGCTAAGCGATACACGGGCAGCCCTGGTTCTATCTTCACCGATACTAATAAAATTGCTGGTGATGTTCGCTGCTGGTGTCGTCTGGGAGATAAATAAACTTAATAAATTTTGGTGAGCGCGTGGACATCTTGAAAGACATAGGTGTCACCTCGTATGATATTCTAGTGCAACTAAAATTAAGCGCGTGATAATGTACTGAGCAGTGCACCAGCGATGTTGCAAATATATCTTCGCCCCACTATAAAAAAATCACGTAAATGACGCCTGGATGACCGTTCATCCAGGCGTCATTTACGTGATTTTTTTTACTATTCGTTATAGTTTCTAACTTAAAACTTTATCATGGGCTTCTTTACCTGGGAACGACTTTCAGTGCCGTTTTCAAGATCTGATCAGACGCTCATATCCTCCCCCATAAAAAATAGCACGAACAGTGCTGGAAAAGAAAGTGCAGCCATGCGGAGAAACGGTAAGGATCAGTAACAAGTAAAACATAAACACTACTACAACGATTCTCCTCTAATGATTTTATTAGCGCAAATATTTTATCCAATATTTCACCCTTTCTCTTTCCTCCTCTCCTCTTTCTTCCTCTCGTAGCCAATATTTTTCTGCCGTATATAGAATCGCTGGAGGACCTAAGCACTATGCTCAATGACCTCAATAGTGTCTCCCGACGGATAGGTCTTAAGATGAACATGGACAAAACAAAAATCATGTTTAACGTCCATGTCACACCATTGCCGGTAGTTGTTGGGAGCACTAAGCTCGAAGTTGTTGACGAGTTTACGTGGAACAAATAGTCCAACTAGGTAAGTCCAACTTCGACCGAGAGGTCGATCGGCGGATTCAACTCGGCTGGGCAGTGTGCTGGGAAACTACGACACATCTTCTCGTCAGACATACCTCAAAACCTTAAAACGAAATTGTACAACCAGTGCGTGTTGCCAGTGATGACTTACGGGTCTGAGATGTGGTCCTTCACTGCTGGCCGTATGAGGAAGCTCAAGGTCGCTCAGCGAGCTATGGAGAGGGCTATGCTCGGAGTTTCTCTGCGTGATAAACTTAGAAATGAGGATATCCGCAGTAGAACCAGAGTAACCGACATAACCCAACGTATTAGTAAGCTGAAGTGGCAGTGGGCCAGCCATATAGCTCGAAGAACCGACAACCGATGGGGAAGAAAGGTTCTTGAGTGGCAGCCTCGGACCGGTAGGCGAAGTGTGGGGCGACCCCCCACGAGATATAGTGTCGACCTGGTGGGACATGCAGGAAGTCGATGGATGCGGGTGGCTCAGGACCGTGCTTTGTGGCGTTCCTTGGGGGATGCCTATGTTCAGCAGTGGACTTATGAAAGGCTGTAATGATGATGACTCTTTTTTTATAGTATCTGCCAAACGACATGCTAATAACACGCCTTGAAGTACAAGTTTAGGCACAATCGTTGGTTTTAGAAGCACGACGCGACTTATCCTCGCAATGAATGACACATGCACGCCGTTGTCTTGTTTACGCCAAAAGCAACACATGCGTAACCGTATGAAAATGCATCACTAAAAATATACAACAACTAGTCGTTGGACTAGCTCGTCCTGTTCATACTTCCAGGATCGTTGCTATAAAAATACCAACATGGCTTACGAACATAACTCATAGCTCATACTGCGAAATCCAATTTTTAAATAAAATAATATTCATGGTTTCCTGATCCCATTGTTTCATATTTCGCGCATTAAAATTATGGATTTCTTCTTAAAAGGTGCTAAAGAAACGCAAATAATAGACATTATGATAAAAAAACATGTGACTTGTTACTTAACTATTATAATTTTACATCACAAAACCACCCTGCTGTTTAATATTACATGTAAAATCTTTTATCATTACTGTAGTAGTAGCGACATCTGGCGAGCTATCGATAAAATCCATATACGTATTGTTTTTTTCTAATAGCTGTAACTGCATCCGACATTTATTTCTGGATGCGCTATGTGCTTTTATTTTTATTTATATATTGGGCTATTGTGAACAATTAGCATTAAAATTAATGATGTCAAAACATTTTTTTAACAGACAAACAGACATCGTGAAATCAATTAGTGTCTTCGCAAGCTTCGCCACTTAATAATTTATACCTGTGATTGTTGCTAATTGGTAAAACTTAAGCTTTATTTTTGTGATTAAACTTAAGCTTTATTTTTGTGATTCAATTAAACACTTATTATAATTATACTTCTTTCACAATATTTATTTTAAATTATTAATATATATATAATACATAGTTATAGTCTGTCCTTATAAAAAATGCCGTGAGGCGAAACCGGTTGTTTATATAATAAGGTAACGGGGAAAAAGTTTCTTCGTATTTTGTTTGTATAAAATTATTTACTATTGTTACGAGCTTGGGGTTTGAGACAATTAAAACTGCCGATTGAATTACCAAAATTGACACTTTAATTACACAACACTAATTACAATCTAAAAGCACACTAATAATAAAACACAATCACTTTAGTTCGCAGTTATTTCGCTTCGAAGTATTCTCTTGTATCGCCAATTCAATACTCCTCGGTCGTGGTCTATATCGGCCTTATATAGGGCCTCAGATAGTTTCCTGAACCTTCTACTGTAGCGACATCTAGAATGTTCGAGTACATATCGGTCCAGAAATTTCTGGAAGGATCATGACTCTCCTAGTTCTGCTACTCGACACTAGAGGGCGCTAGTGTAACTAGTGTTGCCATGTACAAAACATTAATAGTAGCGCGCAACACTATTAAAGAAAAATGTATGTGTTTGTACTGTTTGTATCTGGCAGGTTTATATGTCAGTACATATAGGATATAAAGACAAAGAAAAATAGAAAGTAAAATACCTTTTCCCGCTATTTTTCTGTCCGCTAAAATTAGTGAATATAAGGAAAAAAATCGATCATTTGGAAGTTTTATTACAAAAAAGGGAAAAATGCGACTCAAGCCGCGACAAAACTCTGTGACGTTTATGGGCCTAATGCTTTAAATACTATAATACACAATAGAATGACTGCCAACCTTATTTTGTACGAGAACCGGTGTCGCCGGTAGCACGCGGTATGTCGTATTATCACTGCTTGCAACCCAATTCATTCATTGGTCATACAAATGTCAAAAATAAAAGTTACAAACGCATTTTTGTATTACATAATAGCAAACTTTATTCCAAGGCAATAACAACTGGTTCACAACGAATCTTTACAAAACGTCTCTTTCTGAAAAAACTGAAAACGAATAAGACTTTTGATCGATGTTCACGATCATTAAAAAATATATCGCTTAAACTTTAAAATTTATTTATTTGTAAATAGTGTGCAAACTAATTGTAAATACAACGGTGGTATGTATTATTTTTTCTTAGTGTAAATAACAAGTTCTTGAATACTTTTAAGATATACATACTCGTACGTAGCATCATATTAATCTGTGCGTTTAAGTTAAACTGTAGTATATAATGGTATCACAGCTAGGGATGTAGTCTTGTTAAGTGATTTTTCGAAGTAAAGCTACAGGAAAAGGCTTTAATCCCACTTTTGATTTTAGAAACTATTCCACTTCTGATATTAGAAATTATTCTGAAGGTTAATTGTTAAAAATAATAAAAGTGTGAGAGCGGATGTTCAACTTACTCTCTTGCTTACGCAATTGATCATTATCAGGAATAAGACAGCGTACAGCATTACACATTTAGTATAGAGCAAATACAGCTTGACCAACCGTAATATGTACCAGACACAATCACACATTAGTGTAACGTGAAGGACACAATTACATGATAACACCAAAGTATGCAAAGCAACAGCTACACTACTCCTCTCCTCTCCTGTATGAGACCACATAATAAGTACCAGCTCAGAACCATCAAAATCGGTCACCTAGAAAAAAATTCTGAGGAACACACATAAAAAACAGTGAAATTGAGAACCTACTCCTTTTTGAAGTCGGTTAAAAATAACTGTTTAAGTCGTAGGCACCGCGTTCGCATAAATCAACAGAATAACTGATTAAATTACATGCGCGACGCCACGTAAGCCTAGGTAACTTAAAAAATAATAACTCATTAACACCCGTATTCAAGAACGATACTATGCGTGCGCACAGTAGGCTTTAACGCACAGTGGACGAAATTTTGTTTCATAAACGTCACTTGAGTGTTAGACGACACTATGCGCTCATCAAAATGAACGCACAGATAAAGTAGCTCGCTAGCTACTTTACGCTAGGCATAGTGCGACAAATCAACGCAAATGTCAAACTGGTATGGGGTATATAGCTTGTTTGTTGATTTGTGATACGCTGATTGGTTTTGTTTGAATAATTGCAATTGATTACAGCAGCGAAGATGATTTTGATAATTATATCCTGGAGAGAATAAACGTGCAAAGAACGATTAGCACAATAAAAGTGATACGTGACTTTAAAAATCCTTTTGATTATTACAGTGCCAATGAATTTTAAAGTCACTTAGGTTTTCAAAAGATATCCTAGTAAATATACTTCTGCCTCTAATAAATGCAGATCTTTTGAAAGTTACTAGTGGCCTTAAGATTTTATTCATCTGGGTGTTTCCAGATTTGTAAAAACAATTCAGTAAATCTACCTATCAACAGTTTCAAATCCACATTATTTTAATAATACTTTGCATAAGTACCCTATAATAACAGTACCAGTAACGTCTTTTACCTGAAAGAAAAGAACACGTGTTATTATTTTTTATCTGTCATTCAACTCGAGTGAAGTCGCGTCACAACGTTAACCAACCACGGCGCCCCTTTCACTGCTATGTGTCCGCACAACAAAGAGTCCACTAAGTATTGTTCATGAAATGAACGGCCTGCCATGACGAACGCAGTGAGAAATACCTTACTTAGCATAGTGTTGCTACCATACTTATGTATGTGTCGTTTGTGAATATGGGCCTAAGTCATAGGCACGACGTTAGCATAATATACTAAAATAATAACCGATTAAGTCATAGGTACTCCGTTAGCATAACTTAACATCTCCTTAAGTCATAGGCACTCCGTTAGCATAACTTAACATCTACTTAAGTCATAGGCACGACGTTAGCATAACTTAAGCTAGACGCGACAGAGGCACGACGTTAGCTTGTCCGCCTTCTACTTTTGAGAGAGAGGCACAACGTTAGCGTACCTCAGTATTACTCTTTCAGAAAGGAAGCACTACGTTAGCTATTTCTGACACATGTGTAACTACCGACTCTCAAAGAAAGCATGGGGCAAGCACACACCTCGTGTGTAGGCTAAAGTAACGATACTGGCTTAATTATTAATGTAACTTTCCCGTCTCGGCCCTTTCCGACCATGAACTTTCAAATCTTTACCAATCGTTATTCAACAGCAGACAATGAGTGAGCTCTTGAATACATTTCATACAGACTAAACTTTTACAGAATTGAAAACATCGTCCAAATCAGATTTTAGAATACAACGTTTCCTACTAGAGTTTAACGCAGGTCTTAGATAACACAATTTTTTCTGAGGAACACTGTGCATAGGGCACAGATCGTACTATACACTGAAGACACAGGCCAACCAGCTAAACGCGCTCCAGCAAACTGTCACGCCACACCAGCGCCAGCGAGCTGTCTCGGTGCACCAGCGCCAGCGATCTATCTCGGCGCATCAGCGCCAGCAAGCTGTTTCAGCGCACCAGCGCCAGCGAGCTGTCTCGGCGCACCAGCGCCAGCGAGCTGCCTCGGCGCTCCTGCGCCAGCAAGCTGTCTCGACGCACCAGCGCCAGCGAACTGTCTCGGCGCACCAGCGCCAGTGAACTGTCTCGGCGCACCAGCGTCAGCGAGCTGTCTCGGCGCACCAGCACCAGCGAGCTGTCGCTTTACTCGGGCCAGCCAGCTGTGGCGCCGCACCAGCGCCAGCAAGCCGCTGCGCTGCACCAGCGCATTGTCAGTGAGCCGCTGCGCCACACCAAGGCCAGCAAGACACTGCGCTGAACTCGCACCATCGAGTTGTCCAGATTTCAACATTGCAGACATAGGCACCAAGTTTGCATACCTCACAGTGGCTGTAGACATAGGCACAAAGTTAGTTAACCCTAACTTTGTGCCTATGTCTACAGCCACCCGTAGTACCCGAGACCTTTTTCATATTGGATGTTACTCAAGGAAACTTTAAGTTTCAATTTGCAGTACACAATAGTGAAATCAAAAGACATGGAAACAACTACGTAAGATGCACAAGCGTGCACTTAAGTAAATCCAACACAAGTGTCGCAAAATAGGTATCCAAAGTACTTTAAGATTGAAACAGAAGTAAAACGTTTCAGGTGCATGAAACAAACAAATAATCTGCTTTTCCAATTAAAAAATAAAAGAAATGAAGATAAATGTATTGCGAACCAAAGAATTATGGGCTTCCAATGTTTACCTTACATTCTCTTATGAAACGGCAACTGTGTGACCTGGCATTCCAACCATTGTCCACATTGCAAAAACGATAAATATGTGGAGAGACTAATCCCACCACATATTCCAAAGGGAAGTAGGCAACTGCGCAAGAGCTACGCATTGCTAAAGGCAACTGCATGCAAAGGCGTAGGCCACTACACACATTGCAAATATAAAAATCAACTGTATGCAAATATCACACATTGTAAATATAAAAAGGCAACTGTGTAAAATATCACACACTGCAAACGACATCACACAAATTGCAATAGTCATTAAGTCGTCTCGGTCAGATAGATATCCGCGTGACATGGCTCACCACTCGCAAGCTGAGCAAGCGTCAGACGGCTATTTACCGCACCAAAACATCATGTGGTCGGCAGAGGCCCGAGCCGTACCGCCGCAAGATCCGCTAAGACACAGCAGGAAGCAGCGGCGTAGCCTCAATCATACCAAGACTCGGCCACGCCAATATCCAAATGGCATTCGACTATTTGGAGTAAATGGCAATTTGTGGATGTTAAACAACGTAGGCAAACATGTCAACTTATTTTAACTGCAACCAATAATAAAGAAATTCTAATTTAAAGAATTATTTAAATACTAGCTTTCATCCGCGTGGAATTCGGCCTTACCGCGTTCTCTATAGCAAATTTTGAGGAAAAAAGGTAGCCCAGTCTTTTTAATATATCCAGCTATCTGAATACCAAATATCGTCAAAATCGGTTAAGTGAATTACCATTTCGTTTCATAGCTTTTTCCCCCAAATTCGCAGTTTAACAGCTAATAAGGACCAAATTTGTAAAGCCTACTTAGCTGTTATATTTTACCTTTTAACTTAACCAGATATCAAACTATCTCAATTTTATCAAAATCAGTTCAGCAGTTTAGTCATGAAAGCTGGACAGATTTTCGCATTAAAATGGAAAAGTATGGATTTGTCATACACATATTCCGAACAACTCTTTATTTTTTTATTTGCAATACATTTTGGCAGCGTATTATGTTTTGTCTTATATTCTCTGAAGTAAAATTTAAAATTGACAGCATTAAACGATAGATAACATATATAATATAACAGACAAGATAACAGTTTAGTAATTACATATAGATTTTATAATTATATATATATATATATATATATATATATATATATATATATATATATATATATATACACACATGTATATACAGGGTCATTTTTAATTTACTAAAGACCTTTTGGGAATATATTGGTTACATCATTACAATTTTAGGGAGATCACTCTTCACAGAATATAATACATTTACGAAAAAGCTACTTTTAAGGTTTTGTTGTCATTTCTGACTCCTTTTAAGTCTGTATTTTGTAGTACCTAAACAATGTCAGAATAAATCGTCAAAGAAAATGCGAAAATGAAAATTATCTGGGGGCACGGTAGTGCCCCCGCCAAGTCGAGCAAAAAAGCGGCACGGACGTACCATCCTTTTCTCGAAGCAGTTCAGGCCATTTTCGAAACCCTATAACTTCGTTGTGGATAAAACTAGAAGCCTGAATTTTCAATGACCAAGTAGGCATTGTATAAAGTCAGTATATTTCAAATTTCATTAAATTTGAATCAGTAGTTTAAGAATTATAACTAGTCAAAGTTTCTTAATTTTGTCATTGACTGACTGACCGCCAATCATCCAGTTGGTAAGGATGGTAACGCGAGTTTTGTCGTGATCTGCGATGGTGAAATTGAGCGGCTGGAATTAGTCCGAACAATTCCTCAGAGCACTCCCCGTGATAGATAAGAACTCGGTCGTCGACGATTCGAACCGCTCTACGCTGGATACGGTCAAGTGGAAGGAACTGGCACTGGAATGCCCCGGCCCAGAGATTAGAACAGTATTCCGTGTGGGGACGAACTTGCGCTTTGTAAATACCTGAATTCCATACCCTGAAGTACCACATCAGCAACAGAATCGGCAACAACGCTGGGATCTTTCGGCGAGAAGCAAACCCGCCCCCAAGGTTAGGATGCAAAAACAGACCGCATCCCGTCCCAATCAGCTGACCTATAGTGCCAAACACGGCGGCAAGCTGCAGATCGCAACTGCGATTGGAGCGTGAGTGGCACCGTAATCCGGATCAGACAATGGTCCCAAGAGCCCAGAGGGGCATCGACGGAGACCTGATATCCGTCCGGATGAGAGGTCAGGAAGGTCCAACAGGGAAGGTACATGGTCTTCCACATCTGGGATCCGCGTAGGCGAAGTAACCAGTTGTGTTAGACCATATGCCAAAGCAAAGTCATAGACAGATCTACCTGCATGATCTGTTAAACGAGAACCAAGCCATTCAGCATGGTGGGCGTTGAAATCACCGAGTATCACGATCTCTGCGGATGGGACCTGTTGTAGCACGAAGTCTGCAGCCATTTAGACATGGTCGATGAGTCGGTCTGTGTTGGCATTACCGCTATAGGACCTATAGAGGCACCCGTAGACGCGGGGATGGTCGTCGCTGTCTACGCACAGCCATAGGATGGACAGGTCCGTACCTTCAAGACTGCCGAGGCGTCAAAAACCGATGTCCTCTCTGACGTATACGCAAACTCCAGCCCGGGGCACAAAGGAGTGTTCCAATTTGTACCCCTGGTAGGAGAGATATGAAGTATCAGCCGGAGAGGACACCTGAGTCTCGGTTAAAAAGAGCAAGGCCTGAAATAGTTTGGTCGTGGATGCTCAGCGAGGGATTCTCCAGGGTTGCTGGTACCCTCCTGGGGTAGTCTTTTATTTGATTCCACTACCATGTTGATGGGGGTGGTGGGGGGAATTGGACCTCCGGCCACCTGCACTCACCAAGCGCAACGCAGAGGTAAACCTCTACTTCACGCTGGTATTTTGTGAGGTCGTGGTACCACCCCGGTTCGAGCTGACCCATCCGTGCGACAGCAAAAGCAACCGCTTGGCTCTACCACTGTTAAAATTAATATTATTAATATTTGTTAGTAATTAAATTATAGATAGTTTATATATATTGGTACGTTTTTGTAGTAAGCGAACATTAGGCAAGAGCAAAATTGTAAGAAAAAGTATGAAAATTTTACCCACCCCTTTTTGAGTGATTGGGCGTGAAGTGAACATACAGTATGAATATTGATACGTAACCAGACGGTGGAATCTAAAAACTTTATTAAAAATTTTCAATGATAGATTATAACAATTTATTGGTTTGTATAAATATATATATATATATATATATATATATATATATATATATATATATATATATATATATATGTATATATATATATATATATATATAATAAGGGTGACAAACGAGCACAATTGTAAATGGATGCTGTGGCCCATAGACATCTACATTTATCCTCAACTAAGAATCAAAATACAGATGCGTTGTCACCCCTGAGGACTGAGATGGCATGCCTCGTTTCTAGTAAAAAGGGTATCTGGTTCCCTACACTCACCATACGAAACAAAGCAGCATTAAATTGCTATTTTTCGCTGGTTATTCTATGAGAGTGTCCTACCCCGGTAGAGCCAATGCATTCGTGCTGCAACCACAATATCGCTGCAGCATGGCTTTACCACGTAAAAAAACTTACTATTAGTCGCCGTATTTGATCGCATCTATTTAGCTTGTACATAAATGGTTTTTACACTTACTATAGATAGACACTTTGCGCATATCTAGTGTTTTCTAGCACTTCGACCTTTAAGCTGAACGACGGTAGAACATCTTGTTTGTCTGTCTGTCGTTCTGGGCGCATGTAGCAACTTAAATTTGGAGCACTTTTTGTTAAATTAGAGACTTGAAAAAAAAGTGGTATTTTATTTTTTAGTACAAATTGAAAAATATCATTTTCGGTTTTTACTTATTGAAAGTATTTATGTATCAAGTGTTCAAGAAGCAGCGCGAGCGTAGTCAACAGAAATTGTGAATTGAAATTTTGGTGCCGATTTACCATGTTCTTGACGTTGAAGGAGAACATTGTGAGAAAACCTTCACGGCTAAAAAAATTAAAAAATAAGGAAATATATTCCGAAATGTGACGTCTGCCAACATGCAATCAAATAGCGTGGTAGGCATTTTCATATCACAAAACCCTCCTGAAAATCAAAAGAAGCCTGTGCCCAGCAGTGGTACCTATATAAGCTATGACTTTACAATAACTTTTAAACCACTTGAAATAAATGTATCTTCCATTATTTTGACGTCCTTTTTGTATACCGTAAAACACTTCAATCTATGTATTATTTATTCACTAGGCGTTTTGTGTTGTATATTTTGAATTGAAAAAGCGCACGGAATACTCGTAAATATTGCCAACAAAATGATCGTCACACATTCGGACTTAACAATGCCATCGTAAATGGAACGCGGCGGGAGATTAAAGGTTCACTATAGAATTAAAGAACAAATTGCCCGCCTTGCAACAATTAAATCCGACCTTACGGTAGATTTTTTCGTCAATACCAATTATACAACATGCGATATCAACAATTAGAATGGAATGAATGTGTGTGGAGGTTTTTTTTTAATTTCTTTGTAATAGCATAGTGATAAATAGCAGCCTATGGATGAGTGAATATACGTATATAGGTAGTATGTTAAATATCTTTTATCTATTATAATGGTTTGAGGTGTCCAAGCACGAAGGAATTTTGATAAATTATAATTTTGGTCATTTTTACAGCTTTATTCAAATTTATATAAACCTTACTAAATTGTAGGAATAGTATTTTGTATGTTGTTTTAAGTCTTTATTTTTGTGTAATAATAAAAATTATAAAAATGTGAATTTTATGGTGCCCCAAAACCTCTAAAAGCTAAATATGAATCTTGGAATAAAAATGCAATATATTTTTTTACAAACCCAAATGTTACAAAATGACGTTTTGTATTAAAAACGCTAATGACGTAATGACAGTCTGGTTCTAATAAAACTATCTCGTTTTTCCTCTCCACATACAAATACTGCACCAAAAGCTTCGGTTACGAGCTTGATAAAACTTACGATACTTGAGACTCCATGGTTTGAGTATAACAACGATAAAGTGTTATATTCTCTTTCATCAATCCATTTTCTACAATTTCTTTTAAGACTTTTAGTCAAAAGTAGCTCAGAAATCTGAAATGTGATTCTAATATTTTCTGGAATAAACAAGTCTAGAGCATTTTTTCACTTGTATGTTTCTCTGTCTGTTGGTGTATTCATTACAAAAAAGATGATTAAGTGTTCGTTTTCTTCAGAAGTTATTAAAATTAGAAGCCTGATAACGTAGAGATCTAAAAATTTTGTACTTTATTTTTAAAAAAATGTATTATTTTTGTGACGTTATTGGGAACTACGTCGGAAATTTAGGTTTTTTAAAACAGCACCATCTATAAAAATGCAAAAATAATATATATTTTTCCTTCTGCCGCTAAACTATAAATTAATTAGTTAATATAAATGGTTTAAACAATTATGTTCGTACACCAAAATGATGATTTGCGCGACCTTTTTAGCGCAGCGAGACATGCCCGCTGCTGAACGTCTGATCGTGCGTATCAACGACCCCATGTCACCGAGCACCGGACCTGCGACCCCCGATTCCGTAGATACAATTTATGACGTCCCCCGTGCCTTCTGCGTTGTTCACCCGTGCATTCCCGTGCGTTCCCCGGAATTCTCGGACGTCAAATCGGACTCCGAGATGGAGTTAGACTTAGACAAATCCGCCAAGCCCGAAGACGAGGGCTTCACCATCGTCTCGGGGGAGAAGCTTAAGTCCCTTCGTCACCTAACGCCACTGCGGTTAAAAAAACCGCACCTTCAGCGCACCCAAAAACGGCTAATGTCAGATCAGGCCTAGATGCGTCAAGTGTCTACGCGATCACGGTACACCCGAGTACACCCAAACGCCCTAGTCGGAAGGCACTCCGAACTGCGTTCGGTGCGGCGAAGCGGAATACCCAGCGAATTTAAACAGGTGTACCAAAACTCCGTGCAGAAAAAGGCGCAGTGGAGTAAAACGGCGCAGATGAGCGGCTAGTACCAGCAAGTCTTATCCTCGGCAACCTGTACCTTTAGTCACACCGATCTCGATATTGAAACCGCGCCCTCTCAGGATATCGCCAAACTCGCCCTCTTTAAAGCCCCCAGTGATTGTAAGCGCAGCCGCCTCACAGTCAGCAGCCTCCAGGCTCAGAAGCCCAAAACCACCCCTCAGGCATCTTCAACCTTCGCTGCTGACTTTTCGTTAGTCTGAAATTTCATCAGCAACATTAATGTTGCTGAAATCATTTCTCTGGTCCGCAAACTTCGTGAGGCCAAGAACACCCAAGATAAAGAACACACATAATATTAATTCCACCATTGAGCATATCAATCTAATCAACGCGATTGGCTCATTTCAATGCGCTTAAGCCGACATTTTATAAACCAGTATGGCAGTACAACATACAGGTATAACTAAACCTAGCTCTCTGACTGTAGCGTTTTTTAACGCAAACAGCATCAGAGATAAAAAGGAAGAAATCGTGTACTTTTTTCGCGATCATGATGTCGACCATGCTAGTACAAGAGAATTTCTTGAAACCTAGTGCGTGCGATCCCAAAATAGCAAATTATACCTTAGTTAGGAATGATACTGTCCGGCCCTAAAGGCGGCACCTTGAACTACTACAAAAGGTCCATGCACTGTGTACCTATAGATACTCCGCCGCTTGCTAACTTCATCCATCCATCGGGTCATCCGATCATCATAATTGCATCGGTATATCTGCCACCGCTTAAACATGTATTAGAAGCGAACATCTTGGCTTTACTAGATATAGGCCCCAGTGTAACTGGCTCAAACTGAAGTCTACGAACGCCTAGCACTAAAAATACTATAACGGACAAGATAGATACGCCGGAGTTATCCAATAGAGCGATTAGCGCCAACTCGACTCACCTCACTTCAGCGGTCGAAGAATGCTCCTGTAAGGTTGATGTGTCAAGCGATCGGTACACGAAACTTCCGACAGATCTTAGACAACCGAGTAGAGCGAAGAACACTGCGCTTTTACTACCGTTATCGCACATAAGATAACAAAATTCGGCTACGTTTTCTACAAAACGAGATTAAACAACCCATAGCCGATATAAAAAACGACAAATGGGAAAACCTCTTAGAAGGAATAGAACCTTCTCAAGACGACTTTTGGAAGCTGACTGGAACTCTAAAATCGGATGAATCTCCTCCCATGCCGCCTCTCGTGAGGCTAAACCACCCCGATCTCGCCTTAGACGACCTCGAAAAAGTTGATTGCCTAGCCGACAGACTAGAGAGCCAGTGTACTCATCCAGCGTACCAACAGATCCCGCTTACCTACTAGAAGTGGAAGTGGAAGTCGAACCTAGGTCTGCGGTATCACCAGCGAGCGAAGCACTCGATCCTGTGACTTTTGACAAAGTCACAGAAATCATCAAAAGCCTTAGTAACAGCTTAGCCCCTGGGCCAGACGGCATCAGCAACAAGGTGATCAAATCTCTTACGGCACTACTAATTTACCTCTTTGTAGGAATTTTCAACGCACTTCCCTCGAGCTGATCTTTCCCGGATATCTGGAAAAAAGCAGAAGTAATAGGAATCCCAAAACCAGGGTAACCGCCAAAATGAACCACTAGCTACAGGCCCATCATAATTTTGATAATGTAAATAACGCTCTATCGAAATTAGTACATTGGTTTAACGCCAACAATTTGCTCTTAAACGGTGATAAGACAAAATGTATTAAATTTACAATACCTAATGTTAAACATTCAAATACCAATGTGTTCTTAAATGGGGAAGAGTTGACTCTTGTGGATACCACTGTTTTTCTTGGTATTTCTATTGACACGAAGCTTCAATGGAGCGCCTCTAGATTTAAATTAACAGGCAAACTTAGTTCTTCAGCATATGCTGTATGAAAGGTTAGATGTCTCACCAATGTTGAGACAGCTAGATTAGTTTATTTTAGTTACTTTCATAGTGTGATGTCTTATGGAATTTTGCTATGAGGTAATGTTACTGACATCGAAGCCATAATTATTTTGCAAAAGAAAGCCGTACGGGAGATCTATATCTTAAATTGTAATGACTCCCTTAGAGAAAGATTTAAATAAATAAACATATTATCTTTAGCCTCGCAATATATTCATGATAATATAATGTATGTACATAAAAACATAAATTAGTATATAGTAGTATAGAGTTACGTTCGACGTCCGAGTCCGACTCTGAGTTTCGCGAAACACATAAGTGTAGCACAGTAGTGTAGCAGCAACAGAGCAAAGACAGTGATTGGCCGCCTCCACCCTCTTGTTAACAGTAAGAGTAAGTTGTCACTAAGACACAAACTCCACCTGTACCAAACATGCGTTAGACCTATCATATCTTACGCAAGTGTAGTCTTCGACCACACGTATATGACTTTCTGTAGCTCATGTAGATAATATTTTTATTATAAAAAAGCGTGGGGTCCTTTTTAGATATTTTTTAAAATATTTACTACAAATGATATCAAGCACCGCACACTTTTTTACAATAAATTTATTTTTTATGATAATCACTATTTTCTTATTTTAAACTTATTGAAAATAATTTTCTACTTTTTAGTTCGGTTATCTATAAAAGCGTGCTTTTTAGTTTTTTTTAACTATTATTTATTTTCTATTTTTTAGTGCGGTTAACTACAAAAGCGTGTTGTTTTTTTTTGGAACGAAGTTCTTTTACGCGGATTACAGTTAGATTGAACTGGCAGAAATCGTAATTTTTTCGCCATTGTGTGATTTACATATTGAACCATACAAGGAAACAGCAAAGTGTACAGACATTTGCAGTAACGCTATATTTCGCGATAATCTATGAAATTTATACATATGAAGACAGCCGGCATCCAACCGTCGTTGCCGCAGAGACACGAGATAGATCAACAGGATTCCAGGTGAGTGCACATGCATTCCTTCACGTCCTTTCTGTAACCCGCATTTAGAGACCTTTACAGTATCGCGAAATAGTATATTCTCTCCACCTCATATAGTCCATAATCTACATAAAATCATCCTTTTAATAACTCTGAACCAGCAATTGGTCATTTAAACCAAGAAACCATTTTACCATCATTATATTAAATCCGCACCGCACCAGGAATTAGATAATTTAACTAATTTCACCCACCTTCAAACATTAATATCATCCACCAAATTATTAAGATATTTTTATAATATAAATATATAATAACGCGGACCGTCTAACAAAATGCGACAATTGAGATAGTTTTTTAGTTTAATTACATATTTATTAATATACGTAGGTCACTCGATAAGTTTTGAGATGCTCGAAATTTAAAAATGGAACGCACCCGTATTATATGTTTCTAAGAAGCAAATTTATTTAAAAATAGAACTCCATAAGCCAATTGCTCATTATTAAAAAAAAAAACAAAGTTCTATTAATTTTCCTACAACGCTTCCCGCGCTTTTCATTTAAAACGATGGATATTAACCCTGAACATTTTCGCGCTATGATATAGTATGATTTTAAATTTTGTAAAAAAAATCAGCATTAGGGGACTCGGCTTTAACACGCGCAACAATTTTTAGGAGGGTTTCTGAATTCAAAAGGGGTAAAATTAATCTTAAAAATGACCAAAGAACCGGGGCCCCACAAACAGTAGTAACGGCAGAAAATGTATGGTTTACTAAAATGTTGGTGCTAGAAGACCCACGAATCACATATAGGGACATCGAAAAGATTGAAGGCATTAGTTCGGGGAGCATTCATACCATCCTACATCGACATCTTGGAGTGAGGAAGCTTTGTTGTCGATGGATCTCTCGTTTGCTCTCCGAAAGCGAAAAACAGACTCGTATGGATTGGTGCCATGAAATGCGTCTACGTTTTGAAAGCGAGGCATCTAGGCATGTTTGAGAAATCGTTACTGGTGACCAGACATGGATCTATCAATATCATCCGGAAAATAAAAGGCAATCATCGGTATGGGACTACTCAGAAGGATAGTTCCCGGCAAAACTACAAACACCTCTCAACGTCGGCAAAAAAAATGGTGGCTAGTTTTTTTTCGCGGAGCGGACATTTGTCGACGTCAATGCTGGAAAATTGTAGGTTAGTCAACTCTGAATGGTATACTACAGTTGCATTACCCAAAGCTTTTCAAACTGTGCGGGAGAGAAGACCAAAGATCGAGCTTCGAGGAATCATGCTGCATCACGATAACGCCTCTTTACATACCTCCCTTAGAACAAAAGCATTTATTGAGTAATCTGGTGTTGAAACTCTAAGTCACCCACCCTACAGCCCTGACTTAGCTCTTTGTGATTTCTTTTTGTTCCCAAGAGTCAAAGAATAAATAAAAGGCAAGTTTTTTAAAGCGCCGAAGAAGCCGTGGCTGCCTACGTAGAAGCGATTTCCGACCTGTCAGATCAAGACTGGCAAAAGTGTTTCAGAGTTGGTTTAGGGTTGAGGCGAATGGAACTTTGTATAGATCATGATGGAGATTATTTTGAAAAGATTAAAAATAAATATTAATAGAATCTAGAATACTTTTTGTTTATCTCAAAACTTATTGAGTGACCTACGTAATAGGTGTATATTCATATGATTTTGATTATTGCAAAACTCTCATTATCCTCATTATTTGAAAGATGTTTTCATGGCAATAATTTTGACTTTCACAATACAAGTTAGAATGAGAACTACAAAATTCTCAGAGTAGTTACTAATTACGTACATAACAAAATATTTATATAGTAACCTTAGGACCGAATCTAATATTACTACTTTTTTATTAAGTAACTTTCTTGTTTGTCTGTCTGTCTGTCGTTCCGTGTGGAATCTTGCAACTCTAATTTCGAGCACTTCCTGATGAGCTAGAGACTTTAAATTTTGAATATAGCTCAAAATCAGATGACAGTCTAAGAATATGAAAAAGTCGGCGTGTATAATTTTTTTTGTACAAAATTTTAAAAAGAGCACTGGTTTTTGATAACGCTCTTTTAATGCTACAAATAAAGTATCTTACAAGTCACAGTTATCACTGAAGACTACAAATTTCTTTTCAGTGTTTCATCCATTACTAGTGTAAGCTTTAAGTAAATAAATAACGCTGTCGTAATATCTTTTTTTATAATTATTATTTAGGTGATATTTAAAAAAGTCACAACACAACAACAACACATCTGTAGTTGAGACTAACAGACTGTGATTTCTACAAGTACTATACTAATAATACTTGTAGAAATCACAGTCTAAATTTGTATTTAGAAACATGCACTTTGGATTTTGAAGTAAAAGTTATTGCTACATCTACATGTTCAATTTACAATAAGACTGCTGCTTGGAATTTTGGCTCGCACGAATTTTCAAAACAGGTACTTGAAGAATATATTGAATCTGAATAAAACATTTTCTAGAATTGCATAAACAAATTTCGACTGCAGCATGGGTGAGAATATTTTATAAGAACGACGTTGCAAGAAAATCTAACGTCAAAATAAATACACATGTGTTATGTTGTATTTACGATTAAATTAAATTATTATACATACAGTTTAAAACATTAACATTTTAGCATTAGAATACAACGTTTTATATTAGTAAGTTTAAATTTTCGAAGGGTTTATTATAGGTACAACCACACTATCTACTAAAATTATTTAAGGAACAATATCTTTAGTTATAGTAGTATTGTGTTCTAATTTAGAAGGTAAAAATCGATTAAATACAACATGACATCAAGCATTATATCTTAGTATTTCTTTCTTGCTAGTCGCTATCTGTAGGTGTTAATGGGTTACTGAAGCCACTAACGACCTACTATCATATGACTAAAGAGTACCAACTGTCACCACTGAAGACTAAAATAAAATGCGGCGCTACCGATTAGAACGATCTTGGGTTCTCTTCGCTCGGTAGCAAAGCCTCCATATAAGTAGAGAAGCTGGGTTTGCCCTATCAAACTGCTCAATCAATAATATCAACTAATAAAATAACTCGTAAACTGTTTCAAACTATTTCAAATTTCCTCTGTTCTACACAGGTCATTAATCGTCGCGGCGAAACTGCGCGATACTGCTGTCATAAAAAAGGAGTTGAGTTGAGCGATTAGTCGTTTCTCTCGCAAGCGTGGGCTTTGTACCGGGCTTTCGAGAAGACGATCGCTCCCTTTCTAACCTGTGGCAATATGTTCTATAATGTTATATAACTACGTTTGTTTATACAGCAATTAGTACGGAGCTATTAAGCCGGGGTTTTGGTCTGAAGTTAGGGGCGCGTAGCCGATAGGTTTGCAAGTTCACTTCACATTTCAATGTTTACTCTGTGTGTTATTTATAAGTAAGATTATTATTATAATTAAATACTTACTTGAGCGATGGAATATTGCGAGTTAAAAATGTATGTTTTTTAAAGATTTTTAGTGAAAATGAAAGATAATAGTGATCCTTGTGATGAATTGAAGTGGGTTATAGTGCTAATCGACGAGGAAAAGGTTAAATCTTTAAACTTTGTTGAGAAATATGTATGGATATGTTTTCACCAACGACGTTATCAAGTCTTTCCTTAAGAAAGAGAGACGATTCGATTTAGAATATAAATAATTTGTTTTTGTTTTTAATTTTGTTCATAGTTTGTACTTTGTTCATGGTTTTCTTTTGTTCATGTATTTTATTGTATGTAAATATCTTTTTCTTTCGCTCAAGCAAACCCAAACGGCTTTTTTCAAAGCCACCAAAGGTATGCAATTGCTGATATGTCATACAATCTACCTAGCAGTAGTATGCATTTTGTGTGTTTTGTTAAACACGTCCTCGACAGCACTGAATATAAAACTGAAGAGGGGAGATAGATCAAGATTGGTATATTTTTATAAAACGACTAAAAACAACAAAACCATACGTCTTGGGCTTGTCCTAGTTTGGAGCCCTAGCTTCGGCACTGTCTACGCTCACCACCTTATGAAACAGCGAAGCCTTATGCTACTATTTTATATATTCAGTGAGAGCATGTTACTTGGCCAGATAAACCTACCCATTCGTGGTGCAACCATAATACAGCTGCAGCGTGGCTTTAGTACATCAAGTTTTCTTATTGTAAAAGTATTTCCCTCACTTATAACAGATTTTAATCCAAAGTGTATCCCTAACAAAGTGCCGGTGCAAAAATTTATGTATTCAAATTCAAATATTATTTATTTGTGAATACAGGTAATGAGACAGAATAGATCTTTAAAAAAATTATGTTCGCTGTATTCAACCCTCAGGTATACAAATGGTAAAGTTACAAATATATCTATTACATTTCCACAATTAAATTATTTCATTATATTATTTATATTATAATTATATAAGAATGTTCAACAATGGTATAATAATTATTAAAAATAGGATATTTACAATATATAGTCTAATCGAATGTCAAAAAATGATATATTATCAATGTCATTATAATATGCCTACAGACTTAGATTATTGATAGCGATGATCTATTATTAATCTATGACTACAGATGCGTCACTTAGCTATGCATCGATTGAGTAGTAGTAACATTTCTCAATTAGAAATGTTTTAAATTCTTTTTTAAATTTATGAATATTTTTCATTTCATGAGACGTAGATGGAATTTTATTGTAGATTTTAGATAATATACTGAAATACTTTTTCTATGTATGCTGTCTTTGATGAAATTGTATAAATTTTAGTTTTACGTTTTTATTTATTTTTTTACACTTCATACAATTTGATGTAAAGGCGGACTTAATGCCTGAAGCATTATAATAATAAATAATATAGCCTTTATATCCCGAAACAAATAATCCTATCTTATTCAGTTTTATTATAATATGTCTCTGAGTTCGGTGTGCCTCTTAGCAAAGGCCTCCTCTAACGATTTCCATTGTTGCCTATCTTTTGCAACTCTTCTCCAGTTATAACCCACTGTTAATTTTAATTCGTCCTCCCATCTTTTGCGTTGTCGACCTCTATTTAGTTTCCCGTTTCTGGGGTACCATTCGGTCACTATTTTGCTCCATTTATCTTGAGGGCTCCGTAGCATATGACCTGTCCATCTCCACTTCATTTGGTCTATCTTGGTGAGAATATCTGTCACACCTGTTCTTGCTCTTATGTATGTGTTTCTTTGCTTATCTATTTTTCGGATTCTTAGCATGCTCCTTTCCATGGCTCTTTGACAATGTTCGAGCATATCTCTGTGCTGCTTAGAAAGTGCCCAAGTTTCGCAGCCATAAGTAAGGCATGGGAGAATACAGGTGTTAAAGACCCTGCTTTTAATTTTTTTGCTAAAATCTGTGGATTTCATAATCTCCTTCAGTGACCAATACCTTTTCCATCCATTTGCTATTCTCCTTTTGATTTATTTGGTAGTTAGATCCATTGGTGAGATTATTTGTCCCAAATATATGTACTCCTCTACATACTCGAGAGGTTGGTTATTAATTTTTATTTCATATGGGATTGAATTTGATAATAACTTTGTTTTGCTTGCGTTCATTGCCAGCCCGACCTTCTCACTTTCCTTATTTAGGTCTTGAATCATTTGTTCCAGTTTGTGAGGGTTCTCTTCGAACAGGACAATGTCGTCTGCAAATCGGAGATGGTGTAGTCTTCTTCCATCTATATTTAATCCATACTCATTCCATTCCAGTTTTCGGAATACATTTTCAAGCACAGCGGAGAATAGCTTCGGAGACAGTGGGTCACCCTGCCTGACACCTCTTTCAATTCTGAATACTTCTCCAAGTGTTTCCATTTGTATTCTTGCTTTACAGTTAACATATATTTTTTAATGATGTTTATATAAGCTCTGGATACTCCCTGTTTTTCTAAGCTTTCCCAAATCGCTTCATGTTTAATACTATCGAAAGCTTTGGTGTAATCAATGAAGGCCATGTACACTGGTTTGTTATATTCACTGTGCTTTTCTATGATTTGTTTGACTGTGTGTATATGGTCTATTGTTGCAAAGTTTTTCCTAAATCCAGCCTATTCCGTTGGTTGGTTTTCGTCCAATGTGATGCTTATACGATCTAGCATTATTTTGGAGAAGACCTTATATATGTTCGACGTCAGACTTATTGGTCTGTAGTTCAATAAATCTTCTTTTGAGCCTTCTTTGTGTATAAGAATTATGTGAGAGGTTTCCGATTGTTTAGGTATCTGTTCTGATATTAGGATATTGTTGAAAATTTTTGTCAAAGCAGGCACGAGTTCGTTTAGGGTTCCTTTCAGTAGTTCGTTGGTGATCTTGTCCGGGCCTGGTGCCTTATCCGACTTTTGGCTTAGTATAGCTTTTCTAACTTCACTTTGTAATATTTCTGGTTCTAAGTTTGGAGGGTACATGGTCGTCTCGCATTTTTCGCACTTTTTACTTTCGGTGATATCTGGGTTGGAATAGAGCTTCTTGTAAAAATCAGATGCTATTTTTATTATACTTTTGCGGTTTGTGATGCTAATTTCGTTGCTTTTGAGATTAGGCATCCAGGAAGTGGTTTCACGGAGTTCTTTAAGAGCTTTTTTTGTTCCGCCTGAAGCAATGATGTGTTTTTCTAGTGTTTTTAGTCTTCTGGTTTTTCCTATCCTTGCGTATGCCTTCTCTTATTTTCTTACTTAACTCAGTTATTTCTTTCACATTCCATTTGTCGTTTTTGTCGGCAATTAGACTTTTTCTTTTATTTATAAGATGAAGAGTAGAATCATTTAAAATATATTTTTGCTTCGTCTCTTTTCTAGTTTTTGCATGAATAAGTTGATTTTGAAGTTTGGTATAATTGTTCCTTATGACAGGTCCTTCTATTTGTTCATTATCTCTGATCTGAATTGCAAATGGACATGAGATTGGTTCCTTAGTTCTTGTGATATGGGTTCCGCTGTACAGAGTAATGTGTTTTCTCGGAGTCTTAGGAGGTGCCATTTTTAGTGATGCTCTGATCATGCGATGATCCGTATTGAAATTTAGTCTGGATATTACTGAGGTATCTGTAAACAACTTTGGGTGGCTACTTATGATATGGTCTATTTCATTTCGGTACTTTCCGTCGGGAGAGGTCCATGTCCACTTGTTATTTTTATTCTTTTTGAAGATGCTGTTCGTGATAGTCAGATTATGTTCTAGGAGGAGGTCTATTAATCGTTGACCGTTAGTATTTCTCTTTCCTTGGCCGAATTCTCCCAGTACATATTCATCTTCGTTTTGTCTGGCACCCACTTGCGCATTGAAATCCCCCATTAGGATAATTATATTGTTAGAGTAGTCATATATGGTTTCAGATAGTGTGTTGTAAAAGGATTAGTGTTCTAGTTCTTCAGCTTGTTCAGTCGGCGCGTACGCTTGGATGATTGTCCATATTTTTTTGTAGCTGTTTATTTTTATATGTAGTATGGCTATTCTCTCTGACACTCCGATGAAGTCTTCTATGAAGGTTTTTAAGTAGGTTTTAACTAAGAAACCAACTCCTTTTTGGCCTCCGATTTCACCTTTATGGAACATTATATAATCATTATGTTCTTCGATTGATTGTCCCGGTCTGCGCACTTCACTTAGTCCTAATATGTCCCAGTTGAGGTCTTTCAATGCTACTTCTAGCTCTGATAGTGATTCATGGGTTCTTAAAGTCCGGGTATTGAGAGATGCTACGTATATTCTATGGCTTTTCGTTAAAGGGTGATGGTCTGATCTTCCCGCGGTGACCAACCGTGGTGGGAAGTTTTCTTGGTTCGGTTGTTTTAGGTTGTATTTTTTCTGCATTTGTTTTGTTTTTCCGGTTCTAGTTTTTGTTGATATAATTAGTTGCATATGTGCATTTGTTAGTTTTTTGAAATTTCTGAAGTCGTAGTAGAAGTAGTTCTATCTTTTCCGCGATATTGTTATATGTTTGGTTTCAGTACTTCTTTTTGTTCAGTAATGTTTGCTTTATTTAATGGGTTCCCGAGATTATTAGATGTATTCGGCTTTTTCTGTGTTGGCAAGTTGGGAGATACAGTTTTATCTCTCTTCCTTTTCTCGCGCTGATTGTCCTTCTGCTTTTTAATTATAAGTTGGTCTCCTCTCAGAAAAGCTATGTTTCCCTTTTTCCATTCTTCCTCAACTTTTGGCTGTAATTGTTTCCGGGCTTCAAGTACATCCTTGGGGAAGTCCTCCTTGACATAGATGCCTGTTGGTAGATTTGATTTAGATTTAAGTATGAGATGTTTCTTCCACATAGTAGAGAGAGTGATAACTACAGGGCGATTTTTGTTGGTTTGCGCTCCAATTCTATAGATGTCATTTATTTCGTGGCTGTCTAAATGTATTCCAGCTTCCTCTATGATTTCTTTTATGTGGTCTACAAGTTCTGCCTCTCTTTTTCCACTCTCCTCCACACCAAAAAATATATGGTTGCTTTTTCGCTTGTCTTTCACCAGGTTGGTGATTTTTTGTTCCAAATTTGTTATTTTAGTTTTTAAATTTTGGTTTTCCTCCATTAATGTTTTCATTTTTTCATTTAGTGCTTCCATAAGATTTGTAGTAACTGTAGTTGTTATCATATAAGTTTGCTGGTTAAGCTTTTCATCCAATCTTGCATCAAGTTTTGAAAACAATAATTCCATTTGTTCATTCATTTTTAGAATTTGTTGTGGCAGCACTTTGTTTTTCTGGGGTAAATTAGAATTTGTCAATGGTAACCCTACTTGTCACTATAACGTTTATTGTTGGTTGCAACACTGGTGTAGATGTCACTATATTTGTCGATGGTGGGATTGACAGCTGACAGATAGAAATTGTCACTGCACTAATAATTTTATTTTTTTAGGTTATGTCGTGTTTTAATCACTGCACTTTTTCGAATTATTCCTGCTATCCGCCAAGAATTCTTCACTTTTTTTAGTCTGTCGGTTTTTCACAGTATGTTTTTCGCAAGTAGCACTGATTATTCGGATTATTGGATTTGTTTGGTATATTTAATCGCGGAGCACACTGACGTACGTGTTGACTGTCCGAACACCGGAACCGGAATTCCTGAAGCATTATTCTTTAAAAAAGATTTGCCCAATTAACTGTTATCACCATGTCATCACGAGCTTGGCGTGCTCAGCAGAGCGGGACAGTATTTCATGCCGGCACACCGCCTGCAACTTTACAAGGCGCAGGTTCGGCCTCACATGGAATACTGTTCCCATCTCTGGGCAGGGGCTCCCCAGTGCCAGCTTCTTCCACTTGACCGCATCCAGCGCAGAGCGGCTCGAATCGTCGACGACCGAGTCCTTTCCGATCGGCTTGACTCATTGGCGCTGCGAAGAGATGTTGCATCTCTTTGCATTTTCTTTCGCATCTACCATGGGGAGTGCTCTGATGAATTGTTCGGATTAATCCCAGCCGCCAAATTTCACGTACGCACATCACGGCAGAACTCCCGATACCATCCACACCATCTGGATGATTGGCGGTCCACCACTGTGCGATTTAGAACATGTTTTCTTCCTCGCACGACTTCCTTGTGGAATCGATTACCATCAGCGATTTTTCCGGACCGATATGACTTAGGGACCTTCAAGAAAAGAGCGTACTCCTTTTTAAAAGGCCGGCAACGCATCTGCAATTCCCTCCCTGGTGTTGCAGTTGTTCATGGGCGGCGGTAGTCACTTACCATCAGGTGAGCCGCATGCTCGTTTGCCCCCTCTCCTATATAAAAAAAAATATATAAAAAATGTCATCACGTCTTATAAGAAATGTATCCTCTATCGCCAGCGACGTAATTTAACATTAGTTTTGATTTGTTTAAAGCTTAAATAAATAAAAAAGTTCAATTATTTTAATCACATACTTCATTGTTATTATCAACCTTCGAATATTTTAAATCTTAAATCTATTTGGTTATTGTGAATCAATTATATTAGAAATCACATATTATGTGTCATTATAACTTACTAGTAATCTTAGTCTAGAACTTAGTTATAGGATATATTTGATGGAGCACTAACATTGCTGCCGCGATTTAAATCGACCAAGTTAACATCTTCATAATCACAACATATTTAATTGACTTATTTTTAGCACACAAAATACGCCACTATTTTGTTTGTTATGTAATTATGAGGATAGGAAATAGTTTTCTTTATTAGGTGCTCTCCAGTTAACATATTATATAAAGTCATATATACATATTCATTTATTCGTAGACTCCTTATTATATTATACGAGGCGCTTATTGGATCAAATAATCTAACAGGAAAACATTTCTCGTAGTGACTGTGTGAATCACTGAACAGTCTTTAAAAATGAACGACAGCATTTATTTCATTTTTACACGTATAAACAAGACTGATTTAAAAGAAAACTTCTAATGACTTCACAATGTTGTCAGATCTGGTTTATTACATGGAACCATCGTAAAAGTACTTTTTAAAAATATTTTTTTTAAGTCAGTGACCCACTTCAAAGATTTTTTTTATTAAATTTATGCGTCGAAGGAATTTACAGTCTACTTGATGTTACCATCATGGCTTACAAAGAGGGCTACTGATGCGTTGTCACCTCTATGGACTAAGAAGGAATGTCTCATAAGCTGTAATTATACTGGCTCTCCACACCCTTTCCACTGGAACACTGCTAATTGGCGTCAGAAATAGGTAAAAGGGTGCTACCTACAAAGACAATAAAAATAAACTGGGGAAATTGATGTTTCTTAAAACAAAGAATAACAAAAAGTTACTTATCGTCACGCACAATCCCTGACGGGGTAGCCAGAGAGAACAGATCGCCAAGTGTCACGATCCTTACATACCTCTTTCGCTTCTTTCAGATTCATTATCTTCTTCATACATGCACGTCTAGGTATCCGAGTACTCTTGACCCTCCCCTCTTCGAGCAGTTTGCTCACATGGTCTTCGAAAGTTAGTCTCGGTCTACCTCGACACCTTTTAATATTAACTTTCGCGCTATATATTTTCTTCACCATTCGGTCTTCACTCATTCTCTCAACGTGCCCAAACCATCGAAGCACGCCCTTATCAATTTTTGTGATAAGGTCATCTTTCAAACCTGCCATATTGCGAATCTCTTCGTTTCGCTTCCGGTCGGCCATGGTAACGCCGCACATTTTACAAAGAGATCGCATCTCCACTGCATTCAACTTGCTTTTATGCTTCTTCTGGCATACCCAGGTTTCGCTGCCATATAACAAAGTCGGTACCAACACTGAGTTATGTATTGCAATGCGTGCACTCTTCACTACGCCTTGTCTTTTGATTAACGCAGTAAGGGCACCATTGACTTTGTTCCCGGCAGCGACACGCCTGTCCACATCTACATCACATCTTCCATCCCGGCTAAAAGCACTCCCCAAGTATACAATTTCATTTACCTGTTCTAGACACTCCTGATTTACCCATATTTCACACTTCGTTCTCTCTTCGTCCCTTTCAAATACCAGAACCTTAGTTTTATTAGCATTCATGCGGAGACCTTTAATTTCACATTCCTCTTTCATACACGTGACTAATGCCTGCAGTTCTGCCTCTGATGGTGCAATAAGCACTGCATCATCAGCATACAGCAGACAATTTACTTTAATGTCACCCAATTTCACACCCAAACAGCTATCTTTCAGCTTCTGTAAACAGCTGTCGAGATACAGTATGAACAGCCAGGAAGACATGACACAACCCTGTTTTACGCCCGTTTGGACGCTAAACATGGGTGACAGGTCATGCCCTACCCGCACACAGGCTTTACAGTCACAGTAAAGTGACTGCACAGCCCTTAGCAATCGACCATCCACACCATACCCCGGCAACAGTTCCCACATTTTCTTCCTTACAACCTTATCAAATGCTTTCTCAAGATCCACAAAAGCACAGAAAATCCTCTGGTTAGCAGCCAGAAGCTTTTCCGTGATCATGCGGAGAGAAAACATTTGATCCGTGCATCCTCTTTCAGGTCTAAATCCGCATTGTGCCTCCCATAGAAATATTTCCGATTTCTCTTGCATCCTACGTGTCAAAACCTTCGAGTAAACTTTACTTGCTAAACTGGTCAAGCTGATCGCCCGATAGCACCCGCAGTCAAAATGTGAACCTTTACCTTTATATAAAGGCACAATGACTGCGGATCGCCAATCATCCGGGACATCCCCCGTCCGCCAGCACAAATTTCACAGCAGATGAAAGCTGTCCCAGACGCGAGGCCCACCATACTTGACCATTTCAGCAGTAACTCTGTCTAGTCCCGCAGCCCTACCACATTTCAAACTTCGAATCGCACGTTCAATCTCTTTCATACTGATGACCTCAGTGTCATCGAGGTCCGGGTCTGGCGTACCAGTCTCGGCGTCATCCCCGGATCTCTCACTAGATTCAACAAAAAGTTAAATTTCTAGTATTCCCAATTATACAATGTAAGAACCACTTCATAGGTTCTACGTTTTTTTTGCGTTTATATCGTTACTAGTCACACTGAAATTGTCGTAAATATTTTGTGAAATGAATTAACTGTAAGTACACTAAAATTTAGGCTTTACCTGTCTAAAAATAAGGATTGTAACATTTATTTGCTATAAAATTAAACTTTTATTTTATATTTTATGCAAGTGCGGCATAAATATAATATGGTTGAATATTACATTAAATAATATTAAAGATATATTAAATCTGAATAAAGAACAAAAAATGCCGTTCATACCTTATGTAAGGTAATGATGGTCGTGGACCCTATAATTCCCAGAATAATATCTGCACCGGGTCTCGATAAACGCTCAGCATTTAATTAGCATTTAATTTTTTGGCAATAATAAAGGAAAAATGATGTTCATTCCTTACGGTAAGATAATGATAGTTTAAGTCCCTATAATTCCCAGAATAATATCGTCAGCTACACCTGATCTCACTAAACCCTCAGCACTTAATTAGCACTTAATTTATAGGTATAAATGATTTAAAATAAATGCCCTATTTATCATATGATAATACTATTGATTTGTTGGGTCTTATTATTTTACAAACTGGCGTAAACTAATTCGTCTGTGGGGTATTCAGCACTTAATGAACACTTAATTCTGAACCTTCATTTATCCTATACTTGCAGCACTTAATAAGCACTTACTTCCTTGCTATTAATATTTATCGTATACCTATTATCTTCAATGCGTTTCTAGCGATACGTTTTGCCAACAACGCGAATTTCAACAGTTCGTTTATTTCGTAAATTTTGTACTGTTGAAATAAGCACCTAGTTTTTAGACTTGGCACCTAATTATCACCTAAAACGCCTCTCATTTTGGCTTTTTCTAAATGCAAATTCCTGACTTTGCGTTGCTGGCGGGACACAACTGACTTCTTCCGTCTTATTATTTATCAAATTATATTCATATATTTAAATGAAAATTAAAACTTTAAATATAAATTAAAAATCATGAACTTATTTTAATCGAACTTAAATAAATATGTTACGTAAAAATGTGACCGAATTTTATGTAAAAATAGTTGTTCCTTTGCCTAATATGTTTAACCTAATGCGTAAATTTTTTTTCATTTATTTATGTCATTTAGCCAAAATTTTCTTATCAACACAGCACAGTCCTTTTAAATGTCAAATAAATGTAAAAGTATTTATTTATCTTTCCTTTTTAATCGACTATATGATTAGTTTATTTTCAAATATTTAAATATATTATTGCCTCAATTATAAGAATACTTGTTTTTATATGATAAAGACGAAGCTAACGACACCACAGTATTTTAATTGTGACGTGCTTACATGTTTAAGACATAATAAATAACACATGGCCCTTTTTACTGGGAATGAGGCATTCCATCTTAGTCCTCACGGGTGACAACGCATCTGCATTTTGATTCGTAATCGAGGATAGATGTAGATGTCTATGGGCCGCAGCAACCACTTACCATCAGGTGGACTTTGTGCTCGTTTGTCACCCTTATCCTATAAAAAAAAAAAAAAACATAATTCAATATTACGGCTGATACCTAAATTACTGAACTTGAAGTAGCTTTCTAAGAAAAGTTTCTGATTTCAGTACAAAAATCCAGCAAATAGGCATAAATGGTATGGTTCATACACTCTCAATGCTAGCACCATGCATGCACGCACAAACGCACGCACGTACTCACTCACTCACGTACGCATGCACACATCAACTCTCGCTCTCTCTCTCTCTCTCACACACACACACATACACACACACACACAAACACACACACACACACACACAGTTTATTTAATTTTTCTGTATGTATACTACTTTTGTTACCTCTACACTATAAATGTATCACTGGTAAATGGAATTTTGACAGATTTGTTCATTTTATTTTTTCTTTATTTTATATTTTTGTTTATATTTTTTGTCTTGCTGTTTTTGTCATCTGTCTCACACTCCTGGCTCCACTGAAAATCAGCGTTATGAATTGATGTATGAATATATTAAATTCGTGACTTAAAGCTGAGTGGACTATTTTGGTGCATATTATGTTATTCCTTTTTTTTATATTTTTGTTAAGTTAAAAAAACTATTTTATTTGATTTATTTTTCTTTGTTATAATTTATGTGCCATATAAACTTACTTCTTTCTTTAAGTAGGAACCAACATTTCACTCGAGTAAATTGTCATTCTCATTCTGGAATAATAAGTAGTGGATTTACTTAGGAACTAATATCAGGAGAGAGTGTTATACGGTAATTGCGTATGAACACATTTTGAGATATTTAAACTGAATCAAATATTTTGTCCCTTGCTTTTAATGACACACTACTTGCTATCTAGCTCCATCTCGCTTCGATCTACAGGCATCTCGCTTCGATCTAGTTACTTTATAGATCTTCTTAAATCTACTATAATTATTAAAGAGGTCTTAATTTGTATAATATTAGTCAATACGAGAAGGCATATGAATCGGACTTCCATTTTATTTATTGTCTGGATACATATATTATAATTCGCAACATAATGTTGTGTATAAGTTCCCTTACTTTTGTCCAATTATGGCAATGCAAATAGGCGGCAGGGAAGAGAAATTGTAGGTTTTTCCACGACGTTTTCCTTTACCGTCGAGTACAGAGCAAATCAAATTTTAAAAGGCTATTAACAATTTCATTGGTACTTGAAGGGCCCTTATCCTCTGACGCCATGGCGCTCCTTTCATTATTAATCATAAATTTGAATAAATTTAATAATGTATAATCGCTATGTCGTCTATTATTGAAAACCTGTTTAAAAAAACTTATACCTATATTTTACTAATTAAAAGGAGCTTTTAAAATGTATATAAGTCACGTTAAAAATTATTATTATATATAATTTATTACAATTTTATAAACTGCTGATAATAATGCAAATTCTTTAACTAATATCTGCTAATCTAATTTGAAGGCTCCGTGGCGCAGTGGCTTAGCAATTTGTTGCAGCGCTAAGGGCCGCGGTTTCAAATCTCACACGGAACAAGTATGTGTATGGCCTAAAAATAATTGTTCCGGGTCTGGATATTTGTTCTTGTAAAATTTATGTATGTAAACTGCCCCACGATACAGGCGAAAATACTATAGTGGAGGTTACGTTCTTTTAAAAAAAAATACATTTTTTTTCTTCGTGGGCAAATCTTTGTTACAGAGAGCACAAGGGATCTGTAGCAGCAAACGCCTGGCTGCCGAGCTTTAGCATGTCAAGCAGGTTTTGCACGAAAACAAGCTTCGGGTCGGTCGGGATTCTGTTGTCAGAGTGATTGATAGTCACACGTGTTTCAGCGATTTTCGGATATATTTTTGTGTTGAGCTTCGTTAATACCTTTGCCGTCTTCTGTGTTTGTTATTATATAAATTTATGTTGTCTTGTTCATTAATTACTCGTATTTGTTGGTAAGTAGCGATAGTTAATCAATTTATGTATTCTTAACTAACACGATGGACGTCGACGGGGTGGATCCGGAACCACCGGATAAAGACAATCCATCTGGTTTCGGTCCCTCTAAACGTAAATGTACGGATATAACACCAAGCATTCATAAAAAAAAGTTGATCATGATGACACGCCTTCAGCGTCATATCAAAATATTTACACCCACCCTAATTTCCTAGAAAAGAAAAAATACACAGATAGTGATAAAGGGCCTTTTACAATTCACCTTAAGCGTATAGAACCCGATCCTTCATCTGGTTATACAATCCGACCTGTAAAGATCGGTCATATCTTATCCCAAAACAAGGTTTCCAATATTGAAAAACAAAGCATAACGAATTTAGGTCGTAACAGGGTCTCAATAGCTTTTAAAACTGCTACAGATGCCAATAACTTTATCGAATAATCCTTTCTTGCTAAATATAAACTATCAGCAGTCATCCCAACCTTCAATGTTACTAGAATGGGTGTTGTTAGAGGTATACCAACCGATATTTCCATGAAGGAGCTGGTGTGTGAGTCAGAACTACCCCCTGGTAGAGGAGAAATTATAAAGGCTAGGAGATTACACCGAAAAGTAAAGAAAGGCGATGATATTGAGTGGGTGGCCACCCAAACCGTTGTCCTTACATTTTCAGGCCAAGAGCTTCCTTCTCACTTATACTGCTTTTACAATTCAATTCCTGTCGAAACCTACATACTCCCTTCCATACAGTGTCTGAAGTGTTGTCGCTTTGGACACGTAAAGGCTCAGTGCAGATCATAACCACGCTGCTTCAAATGCTCACAAGAGCACACTGGAGATAATTGTTTTACAGGTGTCCCAACAAGCTTGTTCTGCTCTGCCAATCACTTGGCAACTGATAAAACTTGCCCTGAACATACAAGACAAAAAGGCATTAAACTGGTCATGTCCCAAGAAAATATTTCATACCTAGTGGCATCTGCTCGATTCCCTGCAGTTAGAAGACCTTACGCTGATGTAGCTGCATCTGTAGGGATCCCTCGCCTACCCACTTCATCACAACAGTTATCAAGTATTCACCCTGCTCCTCATGCTTCTCAATCTCATAGAAAGACTGTTTACAGAATTAGCCCAACTAGACCTGTTCCAAATTCTGTAGGCTATGATAAGGTAGCACACAACAATATTGTAAGAACGTCCACCTCTTCCCTTCCAAATGGTCATGCTCTTCAAGCTAATTTATCCCCTAATGATAATCTCTTGGAAAATCTTGTGTCCTCCATCTCTGATATAGTTGGCAAATTTGACGACATACACCTACCGTTTATCGTGAGAAATAAACTTGACGTGCTCTTCCAAAAAAATTATAAAATCCAATCGCCTCCACATCCTCCAGTGGAATTGTCGGAGCATCAAGAACAAGAAATCTGAACTAATTAATTTGATAATTACTCATAACCTCTCAGTCATTGCTATTGCGGAAACCTGGCTAAGACCTGGTTTTAGATTCAGAATCCCTGGTTTTTCGTGCATCCGTGACGACCGCAGTGATGGCTACGGCGGCACTATAATTCTTTTAAATAGAAATCTTACCTCTTGCTCAATTCCTCTTACAACTCTGCAAGAGAATATTAATGCAACAGCTGTAAAAGTAATGGACATCACAATTGTCTCAATATATATTTCTAACCCTACTCCTGCCTGTATCCCAGAGCTTAACTTAATCCTGTCTAGCATATCCCCTCCTTTTATTGTAATCGGGGACTTCAATAGTCACAACGTACTATGGGGTTCTCATAAAAATTATTCTTTTTTCCTATCTTTTAATAGACGTCTTTAATGAGTTTAACCTTTGCATTTTGAATAATGGGTCTCCCATCCGCATGGTCTACCCTTCCCAAAGTCCTAATTCTGTTATATATTTATCCCTCTGCTCTGCTAATCTAGCTGCAAGTATCAATTGGAGCACTCTATCGTCCACCTTTGGTAGTGGCCACTTCTATCTATCTACCCTATCCTTTGGTCTTTGTCTAAAAAAAGCCTTCCCACTAGGAATAAATCATGCATCTCCAAGTTTAACGTGTCCAAAGCCAACTGGGATGTATATCTTTCTGATATAGAAACAAAAGCTCATTCTCTCCCTCCAGTGTCTCACATTAACTTGCAACATGCCTACTCTGATTTTATGAGCCTTCTGAATGAATCTGTTACAAAATCTATTCCCCTTAAAAATAGCTCCCTTAACAAAATTTCCTCACCTCCTTGGTGGGAAGCAGAGTGCTCTTCTATTATTAAAAAACGCAAAGATGCTGAACAACAGTACTCTGCAAATATGTCCATGGAAAACTTTATAAATTATAAAAAATAGCCGTTCAAGCCAAAAAAACATTCTCGGAGAAGAAGAAAAAAGCATGGCTTTTATTCTGTGAGAGTCTGTCACCTCGCTCTCCAGCCTCCCTTGTTTGGAAAAATATAAAGCGATTTCGTGGTTATCTCAATGATAGCCAAATAAATAACCCTGACCCCTCACTTTGGATAAACAACTGTAGAAGCTTGTCTCCTCCATGGGTCCCTTCCTTAGAAGAGATATTCCCAGTGACCTCCCCATCCTTCCATCTTTCTTATGAACCTATGAAAGACACCTTCTCCCTCACAGAGCTTCAATTGGTGTTAAACCATCTGAAAGACTCCTCTCCAGATATTGACGGGATCCCTTACTCTTTTTTAACTCACTTGGGCCCCACATCCAAAAAATATTTCCTAGACATAATCAACTATATATATTCAACAGGAGCAGTTCCTGATGACTGGAAAACCCATATTATAATTCCTATCCTTAAAACTGTAAAAGACCTCTCTACAGCCACTAGCTTCCGTCCAATAGCCATTTCATCCACTCTATCAAAGATAATGGAGCACCTCGTCAAAAACCGCCTAGAGTGGTTACTAGAAAATAGAGGCATCTTGCCTAAAAGCCAGTTTAGTTCTAGTAGTAGTTCTTTGGTTTGAGTACCTTTGACAGTCTCCGCCTTTTGATTTCCAATGTAAGACTTGCATTTTCTCAAAACAACTTTCTTGTAGGTGTCTTCTTGGATGTTTGCGCAGCTTATGATAATGTTATGCTTCCGCTGCTCAGGCATAAAATGCATCAGCTGAGCATTCCTGTGAGAATAACAAACTCTGTCAAACCTTTATTCAGGAAGACGTGTTCTAGTGCGCGTAGAGGGTAATTTCTTGCCAGAGAGATACATCTGGAAAGACCTTCTAAGTCCCCTTCTGTATAACCTATATACCCATGATCTAGATAGATCCGTAAACTGTCTCTCCAATATACTCCAATAGGGACTCCATAATAAACAAAAATAGGGTATGAGTGGCGCTGCCGTCACATAAATACAAGTCTCCGTGGTTCTGTTTTATAAATAATAGCTAAAGTCTTATTTTTCTACTTTTTACTTCTTTAATTTATTTTTTGTGATATTAACTTTATGTGAAAACGTTATCTAAAAAAATTATGAACATTTTATTAAGTTATTTGAACAAAAAATAGTGTGAACTTCTACGTAAAAAGTGTTGTCGTTAGACGAAAAATGCCTAACTTATTAAAACCTTTGACGTAAAACAGTGCCCGGTCAATCAAAATAAACTGTGCTTTTATCATATAAATGTGGAAATCATCGAGTGCTTAAAAGTTAAAAAGTGCCAACATTCCTGCGCAAATTCCATTATCATTAGTCATAATAACGAACTTTTACGATCACTGCTGTCTTATGTACGCCTATTTCGCCCATAGTAGTGCAGAACGAATGGCCTCGCGGTTATTAAAGTGCAGACCACGCAATTGAGCACCGACTTCAAATCTCATCTTGCCTCTTCTTTTTGTACGATATTTCTTAGAGAAAAATATTTCTATTTTTTTTCTATCTAAGATACAAAAATGAATTTTCTGGAGAACATAACATTTCGACGCACTCGTACACAATCTGACTCAAAGGACAAATCTTGCACTGTTTCAACACTAGATGACACTGTTAGTAGCCTACCGGATTTATCTACAGAAGACGGAGATGACATCTTAAGTAAATATAAAGAACAGATAGATAGTTACACTCACTATACAATTGAACAGTGCACAAACAGAAAACGAATCTCTCACATTAGAAAATAATAAACTAAGAGAATTAAACAATAAACTAACTAACACGAACGACCACCACAACAAAAAGATTGATAGTTCGAACAAAATACATAAATCAAATACGCCTAAGAAACAGACTACTATTACAAATATATCTATGAATAAAACACAAACAGATGAAGTAACGGAAATATGTAGTATATCTAACGGAAGGAAATACAATAGTAAAATTGAACCTCATAAGCAGAATTTGGATATTGACAAGTATTTAAATAATTGCAAACAAATCAACCGACCAAGAAAGATCTCCATACTAAGTACAAATAAAAACAATAAAATACTTAAAATTGCCGAGAATAATCTTCAAGGCTTCCTATTATGCCATTACCTCTACCCAAACTGTGATTTACGCCACCTATTGATCGATATTGAGCAAGAATTGGAGGGATACTCCATGGACGACTACTGTATTATAATGATCGGAGAGGCTGATTTTAAAATAACCAAAAATTATTTTGGATTGATTTACTATATTCGTAATATCCTACAGAAGATTAAGCACACGAATGTGATAATTTGCCTTCCTACTTATAAGTATGGATACCTGCATAACCTGTTCAATTGGAGGGTTGAAACATTCAACAACCTTTTATACCTTGATATAATGACCCATGAACATGCATACTTATTGGATTCTAA
The DNA here is from genome assembly GCA_033319125.1 of Parnassius glacialis. Taxonomy (NCBI): domain Eukaryota; kingdom Metazoa; phylum Arthropoda; class Insecta; order Lepidoptera; family Papilionidae; genus Parnassius; species Parnassius glacialis. The sequence continues at coordinate 20,178,862 of JAVANC010000013.1, read as the reverse complement.
TAAAAAAATAAATTATGGCTTCGACATGTTTCACAAACATTATGGTTTTGTAAATAATAATGGAATGCATACTATATTTAATAACTTAAAAGAGTTAATTTCTGAAATACAAGACTTCCACTACACGAACGAAGAGCTTACCATTAATGACCAAGAGTATCCTAAAGAAATAGAATCTTTGTTTTTTCGAAACTAAATACTTATATATTTTGCATCAAAACATAGCAAGTTTACTGAGCAAGTCGGATGCCTTGATGGTAAATTTGGAAGAACTACTTGACAGACGTATAAGTGTTGACGTTGTTTGTATTACGGAACATTTTATGAAAGCAGGATTTGAATATTTTTTAAATCTTCCAAATTATGTCCTGGCGGAGTGCTTCAGCAGAGAGAACATCAAAAGAGGTGGTGCTTGCATTTTAGTTAAGAACGGACTCAGATGGAAAGTACTTCTTGAATTTAAAAAGTTATCAATAGCAAATGTATTTGAATGCTGTGCCATTGAATTAACTGACTATAAAATTGCAATTATATGTATTTATCGCGTCTCAAATTGTAGAAACGATTTTGATGTATTCTTTAACAAGTTAGAGAAGCTTTTAGTGTGGGCTTCAAATTAAAATGTAATAATGTCCTAATTGCTGGTGATTTCAACATTGACATGTTAAAAAATAATAATATAACGTCTAACCTAGAATGTTTACTATCAAACTATAATTTTAAATTAGCTCTTAAACAACCGACTAGACTTACTAGTAAATCTTGTATAGATAACTTTGCACATAACTGTGGAAAGGCATGTAGGACTGAAGTGTTGGAATTTGCCTTGTCTGACCATACTGCACAATTAATAAAACTCCCGGTCAAAAAAATAATTAAACTAAATCACTGGTACAAAACAATACGAGATTATAGTAAAGACAACATACAAAAATTTAAAATGTGCATAGAAAACCTATCCTTTTCTGAAATGTATAATATTAATGACCCTAATTTGGCATATAATTATTTTTTGCAAGAATATAGACTTTTCTATAACTTATGTTTCCCATTAAAACAAATTAAAATTATAGTAACTTATAAACCAAAATGGATATCACATGGATTAAAAATTTGTAGCAAGAAGAAAAGAGCTTTATTGTGGAAATATAGAAAATCACCAACAAGTGCTAATAAACTTAATTACAAAAAGTATACAAAACTGTTTAAAAGAATTATATATCTGACTAAACGAGCACAGAATAATTATAAAATAAAAACAAGTGATAACAAGTCCAAAACTACATGGCAAATAATTAATAAAGCTAGATTAAATATACCCACTCAGTCCATATCACAAATAAGAGTAGGCAATGAGCATATAACTAATCCTGAACAAATTGCAGAGGCATTTAATAACTACTTTATTGACAAAATTAAACCATTGGAAGGTTATGGAAAAAGTGTTGGTAAAAACCTCAGACGCATGCTCGGTTCTATGTTTTTGGCTCCAAGTCTACCGCTACAAATATTTGACATCATCAAAAATATGAGAAACACAAGTAGCGTAGGGCATGACGGTATTGATACAAAAATAATCAAGTCCGTAAATAAAGCAATCTGCCATCACCTAAGCTATATCATCAACCTGAGCATAGAAAAGGGTATTTTTCCTGATGAACTTAAAGTCACCATCGTGAAACCGGTATTCAAAAAAACTGACAAAGAATCTATGGAATGTTATAGACCTATAGCCTTAATACCAATATTCTCTAAAATATTTGAAAATATCTTTATAATAAACTTAACGATTATTTGGAAAAAAATGACATCTTGTGTAGAGAACAAAAAGGATTTCGCAAAAATAAAACAATAAATATGGCACTGTATGATTTTTATAAAAATGTAATAACACACGTTGACAACAGAATACCGGTGTGTTCACTATACTGTGATATGACTCAGGCTTTTGACTATGTTGATCATAACATTTTAATTCACAAACTCGAGGCATATGGCATTAGAGGCAATGTATTGAGTTTGTTTCAGTCTTACCTAAATAACCGTCGTCAAAAAACGGAAATATGTAGGTTAAATCTAAGGACCAATTCTGAGAACATAAGCTCTTCGACAGAGCGTTTGGTAAAATACGGTGTACCACAGGGTAGTGTCTTAGGGCCTCTCTTATTTATAGTATATGTTAATGACCTACCAAATGCCACTAAGCAACCTATGACCTTATTTGCTGACGATAGTACTATAACTATAAACTGTGATGACATCTTTTCTTATAAAAATGACATAAATGAATCATTAATATCAATAATAACATGGCTAAATAATAATAATTTAAAAATTAACCTAAATAAGACACACATTATGCATTTTAGTCAAAGACCAATAACCTCATCTAACATTGAAATAAATTACAATGACACTGTTATTGCTGAAGTAGATACAACCCGATTTCTCGGCTTACAAATTGACCAAAAACTAAATTGGAAAGCCCATATACTAGAACTAAATAAAAAAATAAGTAGTTCGGCTTATGCACTGTTTAGACTTTCTTCTACAGTTAACATTGACGCACTTCTAACAGCTTATTATGGACTAGTCGAATCTGTCCTTAGATACGGAATCATTTTCTGGGGTAACTCAACTGACAGAGAAGTTGCGTTTAAAAGTCAGAAAAGATGTATCCGCGCTATGTTTGGTCTTCAGACTGCCGATAGTTGTATGCCATATTTTATTAAACATAGAATTCTTACACTTCCGTCCTTATACATATTGAACATGGCTCTCTTTGTCAGAGCCAATCCTAATCTATTTCCGCGGTTGTCTGACAAAGTAAAGCGCAACCGTCGTGATGGAAGTAAATTGTGCTTGCAACAAGCAAGAACGGCTCTGCTAATAAAGAGTGTAGTATGCATGGCTCCTAAAATCTATAATAAAATTCCTCAGATGTATAAATTACTGAACAGCAATCTTTTTAAAAATAAATTCAAAAACCTTTTAATTGAAAAATGCTACTACACTGTAAGTGACTTTCTTAATGATAAATTTTGACATTATATAACTGCCTTATACATACATATTCTTTTAATTATAATTGTTGTAAGTAATAATTTCACTGACTTTGTATATTAATAGACTGCTAATGTTAAATGAAAACTAACAACCTAACACTTTAAATTTTTACACACCGAATATCGGTAAGACATGTTGATACTAATAATACTAACACCAGGAATATATATCTGCCCATGCAATGTATATCTCACACATGTTTTAGTAAATAAAAATATCTTATCTTATCTTATCTTATCTTATGCTGATGATTTGGCTCTTGTTGTTACTGACATTTCTTTACCTGATGCCTCTTCTCGATTATCTCGTGCGGTATATTACCTTCAAGAATGGCTCACAGAACATGGTTTATATATCCCCCCCCCCCCAAAAAAGTAAAATCGTGGTATTTTCGAGACGTAGACTCATCACAGAAGTGTCAATCTCTATTGGAGACTCATTGATTCCCAATGTGAGCCATGTGAAATTTCTCGGTGTTATGCTAGATAGCAAATTGTCTGGAATTCCCCACATATCCTACGTAGCTTCAAAACGCGAAAAAAATCTTAACGTCATTCGCGCTATATCAGGATGGTTGGGTTCTCATCTTTACTCCCAAAAACTTTTATATAATGCTGTGATAAGAAGCCATTTCGACTATGCTTCCTTTTTGTGGGACCCATATAATAAGAGTGCGCTTAAAACTTTGGATCAAATTCAAGTAAAATGCCTTCGCATTATAACAGGAGGAATGAAATCTACCCCCATTAACGCTCTCCAGGTCGAGTGTGGTGAGGGTCCTCTCTTTCTTCGCAGGCAGTACCTATCAGACAAATTCTGGTTCAATGAGTGTTTTCTTCATAACCATCCATTGTCCCATATACTACACTCGCTTCATCAACAAATTTCGATTTCCCCATACTGGCGACATAAAGATATACCATGTCTTTTAAAAAGCTATATAAAGTTTTTAAATATTCAATCTCCAATCTTCCAAAATAGCATCAACTTACTCTTCTCCACTCCCTATGAAGCACTAGTTTTTAAGCCAAACGTCATCCTTGACTTTGGACTTGACAAGAAAACCATTGATCCTAACAGTAAATTAAAGAAAATCATCTTAGAAAATTGGCAAGACTGGATCATTATGTACACAGATGCTTCAAAGACTTCTAACAAAGATTGTGTAGGTTCTGCAGTTTGGATTAAGTGCCCACCTGAATCATCAGTTTTCACAGGTGAATCTATTGCCATTTTAGAGGCAATTCTATTTACCGAATCTAACGACCAGGAAAATACCCTAATTCTCTCTGACTCTCTTAGCTGTCTCCAAACTATTATCTCCAGCTCCTTCCACTCTAAATCAAATCTTTTCCCTATCCTTTTTATTAAAAAGCATTATATAATTGTCACAAAAAAGGCCTAAAAGTTGTTTTGGCTTGGATTCTAGGCCATTCTGAGCTAGCAGGAAATGAGTGTGATGATTTCTTGGCTAAGAAAGCAACACAAACAGGTATCCTTCCTCAGTAACAAGTTTTCCCCCATGACCTGCTTCCACAAGCAGGATCTGACTTCATGGCATCTTGGCAAGGTCTCTGGGGCCAAACTAAAACCATAAAATGTAAACACTACGCTCGGGTTCAAGACACAATCCCATACAAACCTTGGTTTTTCCATTATCGTGAAGCTAATAAATTTACTACATCAACCATTTGCCGTCTTCGCTTTGGTCATTCTTGCACACCGGTACACCTAGCCAAATAAAGGATAAGGATAATTCTTTATGCAAATGTGGTCTTGATGAAGGTTCCACCGATCACATATTTTTCGGATGTCTTCGACTCAAGTTCTTTTTGTATGATATCCTTCCTGAAAACATCCCTCGTCCTACTAATTCTACCTGTCTGCTGTCTCTCGTGTTCTCCTCATTTGTTCATATTATATGTGATCTTATTTATACTAATCATATTAAGTTTGCCGTGTAGTGGCGGTCAAGAATACTACCCGTACGTCGTAAAAGGCGACAAAGGGAAACAGGCAGGAGATGGGCAGCAGCATCTTCCTGATAATAGCCAAAATTTCAATAAAAAAACTGCGGTTGCCAACCCGCTCGCCAAACGTGGCAACTATGGCAAATACCCCCCAATGACTAAAGCAACAAACAAACGGCCCCCAGTCCCCGGCGTCCCGGCTATTCCTGGCTACGGTGGCGACCATGGTAACGGCGGGGCAGGGGGTGGTGAGAATCTCCGGTGGAGGTTCGGTTGCCACCTTAGACGACTTGACCTGGCAACGTACAACGCACGCACCCTGAGGACTGACGAGAAAATCGTGGAGCTGGAAGAAGAGATAGGCAAGTTGCGCTGGCATATTATAAGATTATCCGAAGTCCGAAGAGAGGGGGAGGACACGGTAATCCTCGAATCCGGCAACTTGCTCTATCACCGGGAGGGCGACCATCTGGCCGAAGGAGGTGTCGGATTTATCGTCCACAAGTCTCTCGTTAACAACGTTGTAAAGATCGGGAGTGTGTCGACGAGGGTTACGTACCTTATACTCAGAATCACCAAACGTTATTCGCTGAAGGTCATACAGGTTTACGCACCAACCTCGGCACACCTCGATGAGGAGGTGGAGGAAATGTATGAGGATATCTCTAGAACCATGCATTCCTCCAAAACCCAATATACGGTGTTAATGGGAGACTTCAATGCAAAACTAGGCACAAGAGAGAACGGTGAGCTGAAAGTAGGGAAATTTGGAATAGGGCAACGGAACCCAAGGGGCCAGCAGCTGGCCGACTTCATGGAGAAAGAGGGACTCTTTATGATGAACTCTTTCTTCCAGAACCGGCCCCACAGGAAGTGGACCTGGTCGAGCCCCGACCGTTCGACAAAAAATGAGATTGACTTTATTATGACGACCAGACGACAACTGTTCAGTGATGTCTCCGTGATTGCGAGGGTGAAAACTGGTAGCGATCACCGAATGGTTAGAGGCACACTGAACCTAAACGTTAAGTTGTAGAGGTCTCGTCTAATGAAGTCAACGCTCCGTCCCCCTCGTGCTCTGTTCCAAAGTCCCGAAAGCTTTCAACTCGAGTTACAAAACCGTTTTCAGTGCCTAGAAGACTACAATGAAGTGGACGATATGAATGACGAGCTCGTGGAAACTGTCCATTCGGTCGGAGCTAAGTTCTGCAAGACCCGCCGCAGAAGAACACAAAAACTCTCCGATCACACTCTTAATCTCATGGCTGTTAGACGGGAGATGAAGCTACATTCTTCAACAGACTTGATAGCATACAGGCAACTGAACAGACAGATCTCCAAATGCATGCGGCGGGACTTACGCAACTTCAATACAGCTCGTATTGAAGAAGCGATCGAGCGGAAACAAGGCTCCGAAGTCTTTGCCAGAGATCTGTCTGCCAGAAAGAGCCAACTGTCAAAGCTGAAGACAGAGTGTGGCAGCATCGTTTCCGGGACACCTGAGATTTTGAGTGAGATTGAGAGGTTCTATGGGCAGCTGTACACGTCATCGTTGTAGCCACACGCAAGTGTGAGTAACGATCCAAGAGCGAGTCTCATCCGACACTATTCCGAAGATATCCCGGACGTCAGTCTGAGCGAGATTAGAATGGCTCTCCAGCACCTTAAAAACGGTAAGGCCCCAGGCGAGGATAGAATTACAGCGGAGCTTCTGAAATCGGGTGGAAGACCGGTACTTGAAGTCCTTCAGAAGCTCTTTAATTCCGTCCTCCATGATGGCATTACACCGGAGGCGTGGAGCAGAAGTGCGGTGGTCTTGTTTTTCAAGAAAGGTGACAACGCTCTCTTGAAGAACTACAGACCGATTTTCCTTCTGAGCCGCGTCTACATGCTGTTTTCAAGAGTCGTTACGAATCGTCTCAAGCGCAGACTTGACGACTTCCAGCCTCCCGAACAAGCCGGTTTCCGAAAGGGCTTTAGCACCATAGACCACAAACAAATTGTACAGAAGTCTGAGGAGTACAATTTGCCACTATGTCTGGTGTATGTGTACTATGAGAAAGCCTTTGATTCCGTCTAAATTTGGGCGGTGCTGCAGTCCCTTCAGCGGTGCCAAGTTGACTGTCGGTATATCGAAGTGCTGAAGTGTTTGTACAGTAGAGCTACGATGGCTATCCGAGTACAGAACCAGAGTACGAAACCCATCCAACTGCAGAGAGGTGTAAGACAGGGTGACGTCATATCCCCAAAACTCTTCACCGCTGCATTGGAAGACGTTTTCAGGCTTCTGGACTGGAAAGGATACGGTATCAACATCAGTGGCGAGTACATCACTCACCTTCGATTTGCCGACGATATAGTCCTTATGGCAGAATCGCTGGAGAGCCTAAGCACTATGCTCAATGACCTCAATAGTGTTTCCCAACGGATAGGTCTTAAGATGAACATGGACAAAACAAAGATCATGTTTAATGTCCATGTCACACCTATGCCGGTAGTTGTTGGGAGCACTAAGCTCGAAGTTGTTGACGAGTATGTTTACCTGGGACAAATAGTCCGACTAGGTAAGTCCAACTTCGACCGAGAGGTCAATCGACGGATTCAACTCGGTTGGGCAGTGTTCGGGAAATTACGGCACATCTTCTCGTCAGGTATACCTCAAAACTTGAAAATGAGACTGTACACCCAGTGCGTGTTGCCAGTGATGACATACGGAACTGAGACGTGGTCCTTCACTGCTGGCCGTATGAGGAAGCTCAAGGTCGCTCAGCGAGCTATGGAGAGGGCTATGCTCGGAGTTTCTCTGCGTGATAAACTCAGAAATGAGGATATCCGCAGTAGAACCAGAGTGACCGACATAGCCCAACGGATTAGTAAGCTGAAGTGGCAATGGGCCGGCCATATAGCTCGAAGAACCGACAACCGATGGGGAGGAAAGGTTCTCGAGTGGCAGCCTCGTACCGGCAGGCGAAGTGTAGAGCGTCCCCCCCACTAGATGGAGTGATGACCTGGTAAGATATGCAGGAAGTCGATGGATGCAGGTGGCTCAGAAACGTGCTTTGTGGCATTCTTTGGGGGAGGCCTATGTTCAGCAGTGGACTTGTGAAGGGCTGTAATGATGATGATGATGATATAAAGTTTTAACATAAAACTAATCATTGTTTGTGGTAGAAATATAAATGTTTCTGCTATTTTTTGTTGTAGATTAGAAGCCAACCACAAAAAAACGTATAAGGAAAAGGATTTTATTTACCTTGTTGTCACTTCCATGACTTACTTGACATTGGCAGAATTCTTTTAAGAGAAGCCAAAAAGTAAAGAAGAAGAAGAAGAAGCTTCGGGTCCCGTGCCTATGTCATAGTGACCGTTTGAAACCCACACGGCCACAGACGAGCGATTACTACTATGTCAGAGGAATCACAGACACGTATGGCTATATTTTGAAGCGAGCTTCTATTCAACATTCGACAAGCCTCTGAAGAAGATTAATCAGTTTTTACCATCCGTCAAAATTAATATCCCCCTACAAGATGCAGGAGTGTATAAGTTTGATTGTGAATGTTGTCTCTCTTATATAGGGCAAAAAAAAAGATCTACAAAACCCGCGTAAAAAAACATATAGATGACGTGAAACACCAAAGCTCCGGGATATAGATGTAGATATCCTAGACGGCCTCCGCCATTATATCAAATTTGATAGACCTCAAATCCTCGCGAAAATGGACATCATAAACATCATAAATACATCACACATCATCAAACATCCTTGCGATATCGGATCGGAATGTCAAATATCTGTCCCCCCGTGACCAGTGGCGAAGGTAGAGCTCCAAACTAGGGTAAGCCCAAGATATTGTTTTGTTGTTTTTAGCAGTTTTATAAAAATACACACAATCTTGATCAGTCTCCCCTCTTTAGTTTCATGTTCAGTGCTGTTTATGACATGTTTAACAAAGCACACAGAAGGCACACTACTGCTCGATAAATTGTATGACATATGAGCAATTGCATACCTTCGGTGGCTTAGAAAAAAGCTGTTTGGGTTTGCTTGAGCGAAAGAAAAAGATATTTACATACAATACAATACATCAACAAAAGAAAAGCATGAACAAAGTACAAACAAACTAGGTACAAAATTAATAAAACAAATTATTTATATTCTAAATCGAATCGTCTCTCTTTCTTAAGGAAAGATTTGATTACGTCGTTGGTGAAAACATATGCACACATATTTCTCAACAAAGTTTAAAGATTTTACCTTTTCCTCGCCGATTAGCACTATAACCCACTTCAATGCATCACAAGGAATACTATTATCTTCCATTTTCAGTAAAAATCTTTAAAAAAAAACATGAATTTTCAACTCGCAATATTCGTTTGCTCAAGTAAACACATAGAGTAAACATTGAAATGTGAAGTGAACTTTTTTTTATAAGATAAGGGTGACAAACGAGTACATCTATCTTCGATTAAGAATCAAAATGCAGATGCGTTTTCACCCGTGAGGACTAAGATGGGATGCCTCGTTTTGCAGTAAAAAAGGTCACTCACCATACAAACCACAGCAGCGTTAAGCTGCTATTTTACGCTGGTATTCTGTGAGAGCGTGGTCCTTCCCCGGTGGAGCCGACCCATTCGTGCTACAACCATAATATAGCTGCAGCATGGCTCTACCACGTACAAAATGCAAATGTATCGCCCAAACGCCCCTAACTTCAGACCAAAAGCCCAGCTTAATACCTCCATATTAATTGCTATATAAACAATCTATAATGAAATATATTGTATTTCATTATAGAACATTTCGCCACAGGTTAGAAAGGGAGCGATCGTCCTCTCGAAAGCCCGGTAAAAAGTTCACGCGTGCGAGAGAGACGACTAACCGCTCAACTCAACTCCTTTTTATGACAGCAGTATCGCGCAGTTTTGCCGCGACTACTATAATGAACTGTATAGAACAGAGCAGCGCGCGGGAAATTTGAAATAGTTTGAAACAGTTTACGAGTTATTTTATTAGTTGATATTATTGATTGAGCAGTTTGATAGGGCAAGCCCGACTTATCGGCTACTATGGAGGCTTCGATACCGCCCGTGATTATAGGTGCTGCAACGCACTCGAAACGTCGGGAATGAAAAAATAGGTAAAATTAAACGCGATAAAATCCGTAAAAATTGTTTTATTAAAAATTTAAAATGCATCATTTTTCTTTTGTAATTTGTCGCATTATTTTGTAAAGGTGGTAGTAAAAAATACCGTTCCTTCCTTGTCATTAAATTTTTGAAATTTGCACCGAAACCTAACGTCCATGTTTTTATTAATTAGAATAATCGTTGCGCCAAATTGCGAGACGTGTGGTACTGTGCTCGTCACAAATCCTCCCTACAACTGGGGATGCCTTTATCCAGTACTTTTAAGGGCTGATGACGAAGAGTAATTGATATACCTTTCCTTAGTTCCTTCTTCGTATTTTTAGTGCATATCAACTTTACAATGTTTTATCAATGTGTAGTTTATAAAATTAAAATTAGAATTAAGCTTCAAACCAAGCACGTTCCCAATTTATTAGGCTGTAAAATAATTGAAAAAATATTTTATGCAAAGGCGCGGTCACAACCGATTTAAGAATAAATGATCTCAAACTATTGATTTGCTACATTAAAAATTAAGGTAACATATGATGCTAACTTACGAAATGTCTTTTATTCTAACCATATTATTTCTGGTTAGCTTTTTAACCTCAATTCCTATAGTATAATGTGTTGTCTGCAGTTGTGTTTCGAATAAAAACATCATACCTTATACCTTTAGAGTATACATAAGTAAGCTATGGAGCACGCGTATTGCTCATTCCCATTATGCCAAGCGTAAGCAGATGTTGATTTCAAAAATGGACAAAGCACTAAATTGGATGGAATAAATGAAACTAATGTTGGGCCTTTTTTATGTTTGCTGCGGCCCATAGACATTTTCATCTATCCTCTGCTCCTCCTCTCCTTGTATTAATTTACATTTATTGTACAAAATATGTTTCCAAGAAACCTCACAGAATGTCTGGAATTAAAATAAGTTAAATTGGACGCAATAAAACCGTAAAATTATTTTTATTTCAATGCCATATTTATGTCAATGTAAAAAAAACATTACGGAAATAAAAATATTAAAAAAACAACATAAAATTTATAATTCTACAATTGCCAGAAACCAAACCTAAGAAAAATAATTTCTTTACCCAATGTAAAAAAATTAATAGCCAGTAGTAGGTATTAGGTTACCTTAGGAACAAGGAAATCCAATTATCTTTACCATTCGCTATGAAAAGCTAACTATGAGATAGTGAATATTAGGACTTAAATATTTAGCGTTTAAAGAAATTTTCTTTGAGTTTCATACTAACTTCGATTGAATTCGCGTTATACTCGAGTAGGAGACAGAATTGCTTGTAATCACATCTCGTATATCATATAACGCTTTAGCAGGATTGAAGTGAAACGCGGCTACCCACGGGATGAGCTTTATTAAGCTCAGTGAACATACAAAAAGCTTTTTGAGCTTGAAAAGTTCTTTTCTTGATTATTCTATTTATTGAATAAGCTTAATGATCGCATGGATTGGATCTATTTTTCCCACGCTCATTACTATCAAATTGATTGATTAAAAGGCTTACAAATCATTATATTATACTCGTATTGCGCTAGTACATTATTAACTACTATGAGGATTTGATCATATATTACTGAATAAGATTTGCCGGATGGTACTAATAACATAAACAATTTTTTCGACTCCTTGTAACAATCCGCAATTGCCTGGCATTATGCAAATAAAATATAAGAATAAATATGTTTGGAATAATGATTAAAATGTGCCTACGTTACGGCCAGCAGCTGCTTGTCCAACAGTAGAGTCTCCGGGCCCATAGAGGAAGAATCTAAAAGCAGATGTTGGTCGGGCCTCCGACAGGCCAAAGGTGGAAAGTTTCTAATTACAATAAACAAGCAGGGGGGGGAGCGTTCTATTCTATTAAACGGAGCTTAGTCACCTCTATCCAAGGCGACTGGTCCCTCAGGATTCGGTCGGGTCGCATGTGGTTGTATAGTGCTAGGAAAGTAAGGGTCAGTGATGTGTATCTGGGTGTGGCTGGTAGTGTTATTGACCGTTACCCTCTGCAGCAGTTCGGACCTCAGCACCTCTCCACCTCACGTCACTTTCTTCGTTAGTTACGATGACAGTCCAGTAACTTTGTCGTACGATTAACTACCTTACAGAAGCCACGTTTCGCGTGGCCACAGTTATTTCTAGAATATCAAATACCGCACTAGCTATTATTGTCGAATGCACTTATACAGATTCTGAGTTAGATACAATAAGTTCCGGGTGAAGCTAACAAGCAAGGAATGCGCGTTACGTATCCTAAACCGTATATTTCCTAGATGCGCGTGTCGTATTCCGCTTCCGACTTCCCGACAAAAAAACAGCGTGCCGCCTATCGCAGCGTTGAATTTGGACTCTTAATTTTTCTAACGCGTTCTCGACACCCACCGTTCAACACGCTCAGCCGAACTTCATCCCGTATCGCGCCGAGCCGAGTGCCATCTAGCGTCGATTCTTGACATTAGCGCTTTGGCGCGAACAAACCCCCGTCCCGGACATAAGGATTTAGGTCCGCAAGCAAACCGGTCAGCGGGACAGGGTCGCAACGGCAAGTTGCAAGACCGAATCTACAACCAAACTAGGCCACCTTAGGCACCCCATCAGATCTTGCAACCCTAACCAACGCCTCAAAATTACAGCCCCAATGTGGGCTAGCCGGAGGGTTGAACTGGATACCCTTCCTGGACATCGCAGCACATAAATAAGTCCTATTCCTAGACAGAAGTCCGACGACCTCCTTCAAACACCTATCTACGCTCCTATGATTAGTTCCGCAATCCGACCGGATCAGGTCTGCAAACAGCGACGCGACACGAAGCGGCTTAGAGGGACCTCTTAAGCTTCAGTGCAGAGAGCACTCCCAAATTCCCCATGATCGTCGTCTGTGGAGAGCCGAACGAAACGCACAGATAGTCCCTAGTATGAATTTTCAAACAAGTAGGCATAACCAAGCCATCCACCTATAATCATTTACCAAATGGTGCGACAGCTGATTTCCATCTGATAATCTACAAACCAGATAGCACTTTAGGCAGGTAGTCCTATGCCATCAATGTTCAATTACAGAATTAATTAAAACAAAGTAATCACCGATGCCCATAGGTCAACTTGACAAAGTAAACAAAACAACAAACGCAAGAGACAGCCCTATTTCTCATTTCAAATAAATATCTTAGACAGTGCCAACAAAATATTAACCAAAAGAAAATTGACTCTTATTCCTTTCGGCACAAATAGGGTTATCCTTTTCACAAAGAAAAATGATTAAACACTATAACAAAACATATACCTAAATTTCCAAATCGCGTCAATCAATCTCAAACGAATTCAAACTTTCCTTTCAGCAAACAGACGCAACAATCAAATACAATTACAAAGCATACGCACAAGCATTCAAAAGGGCACGCAATCCAATTTCAATTTTCCGTGCAACAACAAACACAGTGATCAAGTATATTTACAAAACATATGCAGCAGCATTTAAAGGAGTATCTTAAATTCAATTCTTTTAATCACAACCGCTACAAATATGAAAATTTCGCGGAAAACGCAAAAGCATTTTTAATTTTAATTTAAAGCGTCGTTAATTAAGTACTCGACCAAACCCAAATCTAATACCCCTTGACAGCGTGATTCAACGCTCCAGGGGAGCCCTCATCTTCCCACCACCAAGTGGAGACCACACGGCGTGAACCCGAGACTAATAGAGCGCAACCGCTAACAGTCGCCACTCGGATTGTACGCCCTCACTGAGGCCGTCGGCAACAGAACAGCTTGACAAGTGGACTGTTGACGGCTTAAGGTTCAGTGGAGGCGGCCGTGGTGGGAGCTAAGGCGGCAGCTAGCTAGGGCCGCCTCCATCAAATGGGGTACAGTGGTACACCAGTCGCGGCCACTCAGCTAACGGGAGTGTGATGGGTCCAGCGGACTGATGAGTGGCCGTGAAGTTCCTCTCCGCACGCTGAGGGGGGGTGATGACACCCCCGCCCCTGGGGGAATTACCCCCCAACTGGTCGGAGGAGGGACCCCTTTCAAACTTAGGGGCCTGGTGGCTAGCCGGCGGGCGCCGAGCGTCGCCCGTCAGAGGGCGTGGCGGAGCGCCCCCGCCCGTGGGGGTCGAGGGCCTGGCAGCGCCCCGTGAGGAGACGCCGTTCGCACCCAGGCACAGTACGGCATGGTAATTGCCCTGGCAATGCAGACAGGGCCGCCGGTGCGGACAGTCTCGCTGGAGGTGCCCTTTCAAACATGAGTAGCACCAGCGGCACTTCTTGGCGATAGTTCGCCTCGCCGGAACCGGCTTACCTAATAATTTCGGGCAAGACGTTACCCGGTGATCAAATGCTCGACAATAGGAGCAGGGGGGGTTGACGACGACTTGCTCGGCGGATTCCGCCTCTCACTGGGCACGGCTCGTAAGTCGTCGACGGTGCCCACCGCGTGCTCGATCTGTCGGCACTGCTCCTCCAAAAAACCGCAGCAGGTCATAGAAGGGCGGAATATAGGAGGCCTCGTCCCCGCCGTACCTCTCCTCAAAATGTATTCTAAGGTCGAGAGGTAGGCGGGACAGTACGATGCGGACCAACAAAAAGGCCCATTCGCCCACTGGTAAATCCAGCCGCCTCAACGTATTACAGGCCACCAAGACTGGATCCAACAGGTCCGGACGTAGTCTGGCCCGGTCACTAAGCAGCGGGAGGCTTAGAAGCTGCTTAACATGTTCGTCCGCAATTCGCCGGACGTTGGCGTATCTTTTGGCTAGAAGTTCCCGAGCAGTCTGGTAGGCGTCGTCCGACAATCTCAAATGGCCGACGACGCCCAGGGCCTCCTCCTCCAGTGACGCCAGGAGGTACGCCATCTTCTGGCTCGGGGTCAAGTCACTCCGGGCGTCCACTAGGCTGTCGAAAATACCAACGAAGGTCAACCATTCGGAAAGGACCCCGGAGAACCTTGGCAAGTCCAGAGTTGGGAGTCGTCCCAACAGCTCCGGCTGAGACTGCTTCCGAAAGGACTCGGGCAGGCCCCTCGTCCGAGCTTCACGCGCCTCCTCGGCATACCTGCCTTCAGCCTCGATCAACTCGTCCGTGAGCGAAAAGAACTGCTCGTAGTCTGCGAAGCAGGAGTCCAGGACTCCCTTTTCCACATCCGAATCCTCGAGCTCAGCGTAAGCCTCCTCCACTGCGGCCCTTCGAGCATCGACCTGCTCGAACCGCTTCATCAAGTTATGGACCCTATCCGGACGACCTATCAAAGCATGGGCGCTGGTGGCCCAGCGTAACTCAGTCCGCAGGCAACGGATTAGTATCTTGGGTGAGGACATCACTACTAAATACAAATTACGACGCGGCTCGAGCACAATTACAAAAATAACAAATAACAAATACAAAAAAAAATTAACAGTTAACAAATGCAGCCCCTATCAAATCGAGCTGAATAGAAATCACACAAATAAGAATTACTACTTATCAAACCAAATACAAGTTAGTACAAAAGAAAAGACACAAATCGAATTAACAAATAACAAATACTAGTGCGATCAAATCAAGTTAAATTCAAATTGCGTAAATACAAATTACTACTCTTTAGTTCAAATACAAATTACAATACGAAAGATACATAAACGAAGATACACATCACGGTCGATCTACAAAAAATGCCTAGCTCGGAAATCGACCCTTCGATAAGTAATCCACTACAACTATCCGACAACGATAAGTAACCGATTACGTAAAAATAACCATCTACCTACATGACGGAATCTCCCGCTTGCGCACTAAACGGGCTCGGCTTTTCAAATTTACCTGCTAACAACAAAAGCAAGCCACAAAAGAAAAGAATTTTATTACTACGCATATAATAAAAAAAAAAATTTTTACGTATTACGGACGGGCACAATGTAGACACAAAATTAAACCAATCAACCCACCAAAATTGTTTAATTTTTATCAAACACTATGGTCGGGATCGACCGGGAATCGATCCCGGAATTGCGCTCTGCTACCAAATGTTACGGCAGCAGCTGCTTGCCCAACAATAGAGTCTCCGGGCCCATAGAGGAAGAATCTACAAGCAGATGTTGGTCAAGCCTCCGACAAGCCAAAGGTGGAAAATTTCTAATTACAATAAACAATCAGGGGGGGAGCGTTCTATTCTATTAAACGGAGCTTACTTACCTCTATCCAAGGCGACTGGTCCCTCAGGATTCGGTCAGGTCGCATGTGGTTGTATAGTGCTAGGAAAGTAAGGGTCAGTGATGTGTATCTGGGTGTGGCTGGTAGTGTTATTGACCGTTACCCTCTGCAGCAGTTCGGACCTCAGCACCACTCCACCTCACGTCACTTTCTTCGTTAGTTACGATGACAGTCCAGTAACTCTGTCGTACGATTAACTACCTTACAGAAGCCACGTTTCGCGTGGCCACAGTTATTTCTAGAATATCAAATACCGCACTAGCTATTATTGTCGAATGCACTTATACAGATTCTGAGTTAGATACAATAAGTTCCGGGTGAAGCTAACAAGCAAGGAATGCGCGTTACGTATCCTAAACCGTATATTTCCTAGATGCGCGTGTCGTATTCCGCTTCCGACTTCCCGACAAAAAAACATCGTGCCGCCTATCGCAGCGTTGAATTTGGACTCTTAATTTTTCTAGCGCGTTCTCGACACCCACCTTTCAACATGCTCGGCCGAACTTCATCCCGTATCGCGCGGAGCCGAGTGCCATCTAGCGTCGATTCTTGACATTAGCGCTTTGGCGCGAACAGCCTATAATATATTTTCATTGCACAATAAATGTTAAAATATCTCATTTTGATTCTTTGAAACAACGATCACCATTGTTATTAATTTCAAACGTTAAAACTGTTAAACAAGAACATGTAGAACATGTACGAGTCACATCTACATTATCAACTGTGGCCTAGGGGTAGGAATTCGACTGTATTTTATTGAATGTTTAAGTTTGTATATTAGCTAGCTGTATTTCACGTTCAACTGCACAATAATATTAATATATAAAACACAAATATCCTATACACAAAATGTATAATAAATGCTTTTTCAGTTTTTTCAGTCAATCTGCCAGTTATTATTTGTTGGCAATATTTTAAAATTATTTGTACTGTGTGACTGTTTGGCCGCGGACTATTAAGTGTTTGACATTGGCTTTAGCCTTATGGCGGCTCTTCACGTTGGCCAACATACTGGCGAATGTGTTCGCCAATAACGATGGCCATCGTGTGCAGAGGGTGTTTATACTTACGTTGGTATGTATTGGAAGGATGGCCCACAAGTTGGCGCAAGATCCGTGTGGTGTCGGTTTTTTTACAAAAGATCAAAGGGTTGTGGCAGAGTATTGGCCGCCGCGTCCACACGTTGGGCGCACGTTTCGTTTACTACGACCTCCCAGATTGATCGCACGCACTTGATTTAAATTTTATATTCACGCCTCGTAACTAGTGTCTACAAAATGGCAGTAACAATGACGAATGAACAAACTTTTCGCTTTATAGAGCTCTACCGAGCCGAAAATTGTTTGTGGAACAGAAGAAATAAAATTTCTTTTTTTCCATTATTTTTTTTTTATGACCATTTTCTTATACACATTCACGTAGTAGCGGTATGCTGTGAATAAATAAACCGCAGCAGCCGTTAGCGCCTCAATTTCCATTTTAATAAATTCGTTCACACATTGGCCTGAACCAAAGCAAACTGAACAACCTTCCAACGTGTGGACGCCATCACAAACTCTTGGCTGATATCTTTGCCAATACATTCGCCACTATGTTAGCCAACGTGAAGAGCCGCCCTTAGAGTTTTAACATACATATTATGTTCGTACTTACTCTGAGACATTTCCAGTGTAAACGTAAATAATGTAGTTTTTTTTTAATGTAATCGTAGCACATATTACAAATGATTTAAAACTTTCTGCATAGATTCTCCATATAGACTTTTACTGTGCTAAATCTCACACTTCCCCATTTGCGCATTTTGCTTATAAAGGGGTATAACGTTTTCGCTTCACGTATTAATACGAGTATATAGATAGCATACAAAAAAACAGTAGGTAAATATTACGTCAGTTACATTATTATTTTAATGAAATTACATAATTTTTTTATAAAAAAAAAGGATATTATGATTCCGATAATATATCAAAAAAGCAGATTTGACCCAAATTTACCTGAACCAGTCATGTTAAATTTATTTACGCAGTACATTCTGCATTTATTTTTCGCGGGGAATTTCTCATACATAAGATACCTTCGGCAGCGAGGGCAACAATAAAGTTATGCCGGACTCTTACACCCGTATTTATAAAGAAGTAATTACTCGTTGCTAAGTAATTTCTTCATTAAGTCATTACTTAAGGTTATAATTCTTAATAACAAAATCTCATTTTATAGTTCAGTAACGCACTTTATTTACTTGAGCAAATTCCCAAGTAATACTCGACGCTTAGTGGTTGTTTCTGTGTGACAACACTTCGTGACTGCGTTTATTTTCATGAAAAAGCAAACGTTTGTAAAAAAATGTGCTAAAAAAGTGCAAGATTTTGTAAAAAAATTTTTACAAAATCTTTTATATTATTTATATATTTTATATATTAATTAAATATCTTTGAAATTACTTTATTTGACATAATAATGTAATATAAATTATTAACATAATGTTATAAAGTTTATAATATCATTGTTGTTATTTAATTGTGTCAGTACAAAAAAAAGAATGCTTGGAGAAATAAAACTTTTGACATGTTTTAACCCTTGTAAATTTTAAATGTTCAGTTTTATACATGAATTATGTGCCGACACGTGATTATATAATAATATATAAAACCACATACAATTCGCAAATTATTTTTTTGTTAAAATATTTTTTTTAATGTTCAAGTTTTTTGAAATAAAAGTTATTTCTTTACGTTTGAATACTGATTCTGATAACGCACTTAACGGTAACCACAGGGTTTTTGTTACATGTTGTATAATCGTTGCTTCAATGCTATCCAAAGTTTCCATTTCTTATGCAAAATAACCTTAAAGTAGTGCTTAAGTAAAGGAAATGGTGACTATTACTTGGCTGAGAATTCTAACTTTTGACAGTTCTAACTTGGAGCAATTTCTTAACTATAGAATACAAATCATTACTCAAGTAATTACTTTTACTCAAGTAATTACTTTTACTTGTATATAAATACGGGTGTTAACGGCTAAGTCCCCACAGTGATCATTATCAACGTATATAGGGGTCATATGCCCGGGATCTCCGTTCGATCATTAAAATCTTACATCTTTACGTTAATAAAATATTTTAGTACAAAAGGATTAAATATTCAAAATAATTTTATATATTATACTAGCTGGCCAGGCAGACGTTGTTCTGCCCTTTGCGACGACCCTTTATATAAAAAAATCCTTAAATTCGTAATAAAAACATATTGAGTGTCACTTATCAGGATAAAAACTATCCTATCTCTCAAGTTGGACCGAACTGTTAACAGTGGTAGAGCCACGCGGCAGCTTTTGCTGTCGCACGGATGGGCCGGCTCGAACCGGGGTGGTACCACGACCTTACAGAAAACCAGCGTGAAGTAGAGGTTTACCTGTGCGTTTCGCGTTTTTATATATAAAGATAAGAATATTAATAATTATTATTATAATTGATATAAATATAACTATTTTAGCAGCAAAAAATAATTTTAGAAGTCATAAATATATAATCAATTTATATATGTAGTAAATTATGATAAAAGAAATATTAATAATAATTTTGGGGATATTAATTTTAACTTTAAGGGTATTAATTGGGGTTGCTTTTCTTACATTATTAGAACGTAAAGTTTTAGGGTATATTCGAATTCGAAAAGGTCCAAATAAAGTTGGGTATATAGTAATTTTACAACCTTTCTCGGATGCTATTAAGTTATATTCTAAATCTACAGTTTATTCTAATTATATTTCTTATTATTTTTCTCCTGTTATTAGTTTTATTTTATCTTTAATAGTTTGAACATTAATTCCTTATTATTTTAATTTAACTAAACTATGTAGGAATGCCTCGTTTCCAGTAAAAAGGGTCTCCGGTTCTCTACACTCACCACAAGAAACACAGCAGCATTAAGCTGCTATTTTACGCTGGTATTCTGTGAGAGCGTGATCCTATTCCGGTCAAGCGGACTCATTAATGCTACAACCATAACATAGCTGCGGCATGACTCTACTACGTTAAAACGACGTTGTTGATGTTTTGTCCGATCCGGTTTACCAGGATCTTCCGCTCCCGCTCTCACGCTGGAAATATCGCGAGCGTATGGGTCGCGGAGTTCTGTTCTCGCCCACCGCAATAGAAGCAGTATGCCATCGTTTTGCGTCCAATCTTACACCAATAATCGCTGAAACATCCGTGCCAGGTAATTATCTGTGTAAGTCTATAGGTAAGTCGAGCTGGTCCTGCCGTACGAAACCTATCCAACTACAGACAGGGTAAATTTATATCCCCAAACTCTGCACCGCTTCATTGGTAGTCGCTTTTAATCTGTTGGATTGGAAAAGATACGGTATTAACATCAAAATATAGTACAACACTCACCTTTGATTTGCCGACGATATATTCTTTATGGAAGAATCGCTGGAGAACCAAAGCTCTATGCTCAATGACCTCAATAGTGTTTCCCAACGGATAATCCTTAAGATGAACATGGACAAAACAAAAATCATTTGTAACGTCCATGTCACACTTATAACAGTAGTTGTTGGGAGCACTACGCTCGAAGTTGCGACGAGTATGTATTGTTTACCTAGGACAAATAGTCTGACTAGGTACGGAGGGGCACACTGAAATGATCGGGAATAGAATATTATTTCGGATTGAGTTACAATAAAACCTTTTTTAAATCTGAATACTGGCCTCTTAGAATCTTAATGACATTCAAACAATTAAAAAAATGCTTAAAAATAAAAACTATATTGGTTTATATTTGACACGTCGTTAACAGAAATGGAGCTCACGCGTGAACATTTCCGTGCCATAATTTATCACAATTTTCGTCGCGGTTTATCTCAATGAACTTGTTTCGATTTATGGTGTTGAAGCACCGAGTCAAACGACAATATACCACTGGTATGCCGAGTTCCGATGCGGTCGTGTATCGCTCAGCACTGTTTCTTCTGCAGGTTGACCAAGAACCTGAAAACATCGCAGCTGTGCGAACTATTATATTAGATGACCGTCATGTGACATACGAGCAAATTCGGGCTGTTATTAGAATCGGAATGACTACAATTCAGTCGATATTAGATAATGAGCTGTGTGTAAGAAAGCTAGTTTCCCGCTGGGATCCCCACAATTTGTACCAAGAGCAAAAGGCGGCTCGTGTAGATTGGTGCCGGAATACTCTGCAACGCTTCAATGGAGAGAAGTCAAATGCCGTTTATAATATTGTCTCAAGTGACGAATCATGAATTTATTCATACGAACCTGAAAGAAAACATCAGTCAGCAGTTTGGGTCTTCGAAGACGAGGTCAAAGCAACGAAAGTGGTTCGCCCCCACAGCGAGTCAAAGAAATTGGTCGCTACGTTTGTCTCGAAAAAGGGGCATGTTGCTACAATTTCTTTACAGAAACGCAGAACGGTTACCGCTGAGTGGTAAATCACGGTTTGTTTGCCAGAAATGATAGCCGAACTCCGAAAATATAACCCGAAACGTACGCATCATATAACATCACGATAACGCGAGCTCCTATACGGCTCGGAAGACAAATGATTTTTGAAGCAGGAAAACGTTGAGCTGATGAGCCATCCTCCGTACAGTCCTGACCTGAGCCCAAACGATTTCTTTACATTCCCTAGAATGAAAAATTTATTACGCGGTCAACGGTTCGAAGACCCCGAAGCAGCTGTGGAATCGGCCATTTTGCTAACATCAACTTCAGACTGGAATTACTGTTTTAATGATTGGTTTGCACGAATGGAAAAGTGCATTAAATTGAACGGAGAATACTTCGAAAAACAATAAAATACAATTTAGCTATACTGTGGTTTTTCTTATTCCCGCCCATTTCATTTTGCCCCACGTAAGTCCAACTTCGACAGAAAATCTATGAAAGTCAGACGGCGGATTCAACTCGGCTGGGCAGCGTTCGAAATCCGCACGAGTCCACAGCCGAACATATGCCTGCCACAAAAAGTGCCACAAATCACGGTCTCGAGCCACCTGCATCCATCGACTTTCTGCATATCTTACCAGTTCATCACTCTGATTAGCTGGAAGCCGCCCTAAGCTTCTTTTTTTTTGTATGTTTTGCTGCTTCGCTCTGACATGGAGGTCAGAGACATTGTCAGTTTGACATGGACTTCAATTCTGGTTTTTATTTAGATTGTCCTTCATTTTCTAGAGGGTGTAGAGGACTCCGGGTTTTCGTTCGGGAGGATTATATGGCTTTACTTATAAATACCTCTATATTTTATACACATACAATTTGCAAATAGTGCTATAAATTTTGAATTTAGATTCAGTGCATTCTCTCTGTATATAAAATTATAAACTCAAGGAAGCACCGATTGTATTTCTGAATTTTATTTTAAGTCCTAAAATTATAATTACTATATTAATAAATAATCAATAATAACAATAACAATAATTAATAATATTCGATAATAATAGCGATCACATTGAAAATTTCCTCTATACTAAAATGTTCAAAATTTTAAAAATATATCACTTAATTTATCATTTTTGGGTTATTTTTTACAATTTGCTGAACTATACCCTCACAAAATTTAATAAACCTGTATCGCGTACTTTTTTCAATCAATAGTTTATGTAAGTTTTCTTTCGTAACTTTTATATTTGTTTCGGATTCAAAGTTATACCTTACTTTTGCGAACCGAGGACACTGCAGAAGTATGTGCATCACTGTCTCCTCGATTTCGGGCTCACAGACACATGATGGGTTATCTTTGCACCGAAACCGGTACAGGTACTCGGAGAACCCACCATGTCCGGTCATTGCCTGAATCATCGTCGGAGACAGCACTGTTTTCTTAACCACCTTGTGGGCTGACTCAGCGTCCGGTAGGAAGGCTTTAGTTGTTCTGGCGGTCTCTCCCTCTGTATATCTCCTGTTCCATTCTATTAGCGTCTCAGATCTAATGAGATGCTTTACAAAAGAGATCGGACAAAGGTCATAGTCTGGGCTTCTTTTAATTCGCAGCGCAGTGTGTTTTGCCTACTCGTCGGCTCTTTTATTTTCTGAAAGACCCGCATGGGCTTTTATCCAAAAAAGTTGGATTGTTTTTTGTTGCCCTATGATGTTCTGAATGTTTTTGCGGGTCTTGACTGCTAAAGGATGTTGGGAGTCTTGGTTTTTTTATTCTTTTTAAAAACGTTACCCCCACACTAGGATTTTCTCCTGTATCGTGGAGGCAGTTTACAAACACAAATTGCACAAGGACAAACATCCAGACCCGGAACAATTATTTGTAGGCCATACAAATACTTGTTCCGTGCGGGATTCGAACCCGCGGCCCCCAGCGCAGTAACTGATTGCTAAGCCACTGCGCCACGGAGTAATTACAATGGTCTCAAGAGCCGACTTAGAGTCACTGTAAACCCCGAAAGTTGTCTCCGCGCTAGAAAGGATCCGCCCAGTTGCCATGTGTATGGCCAGCAATTCTGCCTGATAAACGGTGCAGTGGTCCAACAGTTTGAGCTTTAGAGTTCGGGTCTCGGCAGCACTATTCCAAAAGGATAGTGCCGCTCCAACCTTTCCCTCTATTTTACTCCCGTCGGTAAATATTCGGAGACTCTGGGTGTTGTTGAGTCTCGTTTCGTCCTCGTTTACCAGGCATATGAATTGCAGGTCCATATGGGATGCTGGGTGAGGTAGATCCGTGAAACTCGCCTTTGTTTCCACCACTCGGTCCAACAACACCGACTGGAAGTTTCCTCTCCTTGCCTCAAAAAGGGATGCTGCTTCTTGGACGCTCAAGTCCAGAGGAAGCAAACCAGACAATGCTAGTGCCGAGTGTTGGGATACGGTCCGGTAAGCTTTAATGATTTTTTGAGCGAATCCTCTCTGCACAGTATTCAGTTGCTTCCTGACTCCCAACTTTTTAGCTACTGGCGCCCACACGCTTGCCGCATACAAAACCACAGTCTCAACGACCGCCGTGTACATCGTCCTAATTATTTCTGGTTGAAGGCCCCAACTGATCTTTGCTGTTCTCGATAACTGTGAATAGAGAGATGTGGCCTTCTTGCACACATTCCTCACGTGTGTGTTAAGCGTAAGTTTTCTTTCTACGGTGAGACCAAGCATCTTGCTCTCCTCTGACATGCGAACTCCCATACCGCCCGTGCTCAGACGTGGGGAATCGTATTTTAATAAGCCCTAAGCCCTAAGCTTCGCATACCGGTACGAGAGTGCCACTCGAGAAACTTTCTTCCCCATCGGGTTCCGGTTCCGGTTCTCCGACCTATATCGCCGGCCCATTTCCACGTCAGCTTATTAATCTGTTGGCCTATGTCGCTTACTCTGGTGCTATTGCAGATATCGTCATTTCTAAGTTTATCGCAAGATAAACTGCATAGAGCATGCATGTCTTTTGTCCAGAGGAACCCCGAGCTTAGCTCTCTCCATAGCTCACTGGGCGACCTTGAGCTTCCTCATACGGCCAACAGTAAAGGACCACGTCTCAGATCCTTATGTGTCCCTGGTAATACGCACTGGTTGTATAATCTTGTTTTCATGTTTTAAGGTATAACCTGACGATAATATATTTATTTTTTATTTTTTTATTTATTTGCTTTTTAAGGGAAACACAGTACAATAACAAATTACACAATAGAACATTTAAAAGTAGTCAATGAAAAACCAATGAAGTTTCCACAGATATCTAATACATAATAAAAGCTTGCCACCACAATATTATGTTGTATAAAAATTAAAAATATAAAAGAATAAAACTAACTAACTTTCACACGTGGTACAGCCATGCTGCAGCTATATTAGTAGTATAGTTGTAGCACGAATGGGTCGGCTCGACCGGGGTAGGACCACGCTCTCACAGAAAACCAGCGTAAAATAGCAGCTTAACGCTGCTGTGTTTCGTATGGTGAGTGTAGAGAACCGGAGAGTGTTTCGTATGGTGAGTGTAGAGAACCGGAGACCCATTTTACTGGAAAAGAGGCATTCCATCTTAGTCCTCACGGGTGACGACGCATCTGCATTTTGATTCTTTATTGATGATAAAAAATGTGGATGTCTATGGGTGACAGCAACCACTTACCATCAGGTGGACTGTGTGCTCGTTTGTCACCCTATCCTATAAAATAAAATAAAAAATAAAAAATAACTAAATGGTTTTCATAAATTAAACATTAAGTACTAAGCAGTTAAAAGTAACATTATACATATATACAACTCAAAGTGATACTACCAATTATATATTAAGTTTTACAATATTTTCTTTGTAACTATCATACTCAAGGTGAAATATATCTAATTTACAATATTTTAAGTGAAACTTTTCGCATGTATGCATTTATACACTTTATTGCAGTAAAGGTACAATCGGCGGACTTAATGCTATATGGCATTTTCTACCAGCCAAGATATCTCGTAATGATGATGATACCTATAGTAGAAACGAAGTAAAAACCAGCTTAAATCGGACATTTATAAACCAGAAAACTAATTTCGCTTTATTTTTATTTTCGGCATGGTACAAAGACTGCACTTCTACTGGTACTTTCCAAATGAACGCACACTTTTTAATTTGATCGTTACAGTTCTAAATGAACGCACATTGTGTGTTTTATTTAATCGTTTTAATAATCCCTTCCTTAACGACGAGCTAACAGACTATCAGACACAAAAGTCGATAAGAACGAATTAAAATTAATTATGCCAGGTAAGTTTGAAAGTGGAATTATATCAGGAATTGCAAAAGATGGTGGACAAGACAAGAAGACTTGTCAATATTGTTCTAGTTCATTACTTTTGCACAACATCGTTCGTGCACTGCACAATTAACTTTCGCAATTGAATAACTATCTACAAAAATTTTAAGAGAATTGACGCAGTGAAAAACTACTTTGAAGAATTTCCGTTGCCAAGATTTCTACAGAGCGATGTCAATCAACTCACATAGCTAAAATTGCAAATCTGTGACATTAATAATAATTGATAAGAACGGTATATATATATATATATATATATAACGGAAAGGAATAAAACTATGAAATTTTAATAATGAATTAAATAGTTTAAATAATATCAATTCTAATGTTTTATCTTAATTTCATTAATATTAATTTAGCCATTGTATTTCTTAAGTATTTAGGATTATTTATTGTTGTTGTATTTCTTTTAATTAACCAATCAAAAGCCAGAGGTTCATGGCTTGATTAATACGGTGATCACAACAACCAATTAGAGCGAGGTTCGCTGGTGAAACGCCTCGAGCGGAGTCGTGGTGCGACTGGATGAAAACAAAAGACAAAAGAGGAGCGGATAGATTTGGCGTGGGGTACAGTTTTGTTTTTCTGTTTGGTGTGTGATGATGTATGTCTGTGTCGCATTACGAACTCGCTGCTCTTTAATTAATTTTAATATTCTTTAATAAAATTAAATTAGTGTTATTTTCTGTAAAGTTTAATTTAAATTAGTAAAAGTATAAACAAGTTTATTATTCGTGTTGTGTGTTGTACTTGTATTTACCTAAAATGTCGCCCACAAGACCTGTTGATAATAATGGCTTCATTGAATGCGACTTTTTTTCGACATCAGAAGTGGGATTATTGCAAGCACATAATTTATTTAGTGAACTTCGAGGGATGATAATGACCGATGGCGTACTTTATTCGAAGCGTAATACATACAGTAATAGTATCCAACTTCTCTTGGAGGCCTTACATCATAAACCACAAGATAATATCAAGGACTTTACGCGCCAGAATTTCATCCTTGAAATGAAGATGCTGATGCTCAAGCTTGGTTAGCAACTGCAGATATCTGTATTACCGAGTACTAAATACAGGGAAGTCGATTGATAATTATTATTAGTAAAGCTATGTAAGGATCTGCTGCTACACAGGCTCATAGGCCCACAGGTTGCTTATCCTAATATGTTTTGGGCAGAATTTAAAGAAATTTTTTTTCGTCCCGCTTTGATACGGTAGATACATGGGCAGTTATAATTATTAAAATTTTCAATGGTAAACCGCATGGTGGCGAATCGCTTGCTTCATATTCGGCCAGATTATTTTCTTTACTTACCTGTATCTACAATTCTTGCCCATATTGGTCAAATTGAACCACGCTTATAACGCAATATTATTACAGAAGAAATAAATAAGCGCTATAAAATGCAACGCAAATTGATGGCATTTTTTTATCGATAACGGACGGTTCAAGAAACAAATACGAACTGAGATACTTATATACCAGATATCAAACGCTCAAAATTTTCATCTTTTGCAATGAAATGTTATGCTTGCGGAAAACTTGATCACAGATAATATAAATGTTTCAGTCGATCAAATGAGAAGATTAAACCTACCTCAATTTCCGATATTTTTTTTAATAAAAGTGAATCAATGATCAAGCATGTAATCAAGTGCTACAGGTGTGGGTTCGAGGGTCACATGGCGTCGCGATGCTTAAAACATGATCGTCTGCAGGTAGTAGTATACAGCAACAGATAGTTAATCTGTGCGGCTTGAAACCTGTCACCGGAGTTATTTACACAGTTTGGTGAGAAATTTCATTTTGTTTTGATTCTCGAGCTCATCGTTCCCTTATTAGAGAAACTACAGCCAATGAATTGTCTGGCAAACTACAGCATGCTATCATCACCATTGTTGGTATAGGCCAGTCTCACGTAATATGTAAATCACAATTTTTTTTAAATGTAACTCTCTGCAGCTACATCGTAGTAATATTATTTCTCATTATACCCAATAAATATTTGAATAATTATATTTTAATAGGACGTAATTTATTAGGGCTATGTTTTATAGTAGAACTTTCATCCGATTATCTAACAGTTAAGAAGTCTAGCGTTGTTAATATTTGCGAATTAGGTAGGGCTGTGAATACATTTGATAATATCGACCCTGATATTGACCATCGTTCTATTTATAATTTAAGGGAAATTCTTCATAGTTTTGTAAAGTCGTTTGTTGAGGGAACGCCACCTAATAGAGTAAAAACGGGAGAATTAAAGATAAAATTAGTAGATACTAATAAAATTGTGCAGAGGAGACCTTATCATTTAATTGTGAACGTGAAATTGTTCGTAATAAGTGTAATGAACTTTTTGTAGCGAGTATGATTCGTCCAAGCAAATCTCCTTTCTCGAGTCCTATTTTGTTAGTTAGGAAGCGTGATGGATCCGACCGCATATGTGTAGACTATAGAGAACTTAATTCTAATAAATTTGGAAAGATTAGCGGTGGAGAATTCGGTTAAATATTTTCGACATTATTTGTAAGGTAGATCATTTACAGTATGATTGTAACTCATTGAAGTCATCAAGAAATAAAGTTGATCTAACACCCAGGGTACATCGTTGATGGGCGTTTTTGCAAGCCTTTGATTTTGGGGTGCAATATAGAGAAGGAAAAAATAGCCCATGTCGATTTTCTTTCTAGAAACCATTTTTCAATACAGAACAAATTAATTGTAAATAATGAAGTTGTAAAAAAAATGTAGAGCAAAAATATATTAGTCTTGCTGGGTTGTCAATAAATTGGTTGCAAACAGAGCAAAGGCTAGATGATCCTGAATGTAAATATATTATATCTAAAATTTAAAACGATGACATAGGTTTAGAAAGTAGCTGGATTTATGAAATACGATCAAATGTTCTGTACAGTAAAATTCAAAGAATAATCGAAATATGTGGCTTCCTATTGTACCTAAAGCTTTTTGTTGGTCAGTTATAAATCATATTCATTAATCCTTCATACACTTGGGATGAAAAATAAAACTTTAGAAAAAACCTTATCAACATTATTGGTTTCCTAACATGGCAAAATATGTTAGAAAATTTGTTGAAAACTGTATTAACTGTAAAGTGGCTAAAGGAAAATCTGACAAACAGCAAATTGAATTACATCCAATCCCAAAAGGTAGGATACCGTGGCATACAATTCATATAGACGCTACTGGTAAGCTTAATGGCAAAAGCGACTCAAAAGAGTACGTATTTGTACTCATTGATGCTTTTAGTAAATATGTGTTGCTAAGTCATACGTTGAGAATAAACGCCATGAGTGCAGTAGAAGCCATTAAAGCTTCTATAGTACTTTTTGGTACTCCTGTAAGAATAATAGGAGACCAATGTAGATGTTTTGCAAATACTGAATTTAGGGTATTTTGCAACAATCATAATATTCATTAGCAACTGGCTCTAGTCGACCTAACGGTCAAGTGGAGCTTATGATGAGTACTCTGAAAAACATGCTAACGGTTGTAGAGAGTAGTCATGATAGATCTTGGCAGGATGCTTTTGACGACGTGTCTTTAAATAGTACAACACATAGAGTGACGAAAGAAAGTCGACTAGGATTTTTGATTGGGAAAGTTGCAAGACCTTTAAGTTTAATGGCAGTCGATGATCATGAAATTGAAATTGACTTGAAAGATGCAAGGGAGGGCTGTAAAGTTAATGCATAAAAACGCTAGCATTGACAAAAACGGCTTAATGCCAATGAAGCAAAATCATTTGCTGTAGGAGATTGCTTCTTAATTGAAAATCATGAGCGAAATCAAATCAAATTAGATCCTAAATATAAAGGTACTTATTAGTAATTGAAGTTTTAGACGGCGTCAGGTATAAACTTAATAATTTTAATTCTAACTGCACTTATAAATACTCTTGAGACCGTTTACGTCTATTACCCTAATCATTTATTCCCACAGAAATGGATTTCTACTTATCAGACAGTGACTATGGTAAGATTTGGTCTCTATTTCATTTTGTTTAATGTAAGAATTTAATGATAAGAAAGGCTGCTTTGACAGCGGAGGCTGCTTTGATAGCGGAGGCTGCTTTGACAGCGGAGGCTGCTTTGACAGCGGAGGCTGCTTTGACAGCGGAGGCTGCTTTGACAGCGGAGGCTGCTTTGACAGCGGAGGTTGCTTTAACAGCGGAGGCTGCTTTGACAGCGGAGGCTGCTTAGACATCGGAGGCTGCTATCACAGCGGAGGTTCCTTTGACAGCGGAGCCTGCTTCGACAGCGGAGGCTGCTTTGACAGCGGAGGCTGAATTGACAGGGGAAACTGTTTTGTATGCGGAGTCTGCTTTTAGAGCAGAGGCTGATAATATAACAACATTGGCTGTTTGGATAGTGGAGGCTAATTTAAAGTAATAATTAAAATTTATGAATGAAGGGAATAGTTCATCGTAGATTTTTCTTTTTACTTTGTAGACCAAAATAAAAGCATCACACGAGGACGTGTGAAATGTCAGGAAGGCCGTAACGGAAAGGAATAAAACTATGAAATTTTAATAATGAATTAAATAGTTTAAATAATATCAATTTTAATGTTTTATCTTAATTTCATTAATATTAATTTAGCCATTATATTTCTTAAGTATTTAGGATTATTTATTGTTGTTGTATTTCTTTTAATTAACCAATCAAAAGCCAGAGGTTCATGGCTTGATTAATACGGTGATCACAACAACCAATTAGAGCGAGGTTCGCTGGTGAAACGCCTCGAGCGGAGTCGTGGTGCGACTGGATGAAAACAAAAGACAAAAGAGGAGCGGATAGATTTGGCGTGGGGTACAGTTTTGTTTTTCTGTTTGGTGTGTGATGGTGTATGTCTGTGTCGCATTACGAACTCGCTGCTCTTTAATTAATTTTAATATTCTTTAATAAAATTAAATTAGTGTTATTTTCTGTAAAGTTTAATTTAAATTAGTAAAAGTATAAACAAGTTTATTATTCGTGTTGTGTGTTGTGCTTGTATTTACCTAAAATGTCGCTCACAAGACCTGTTGATAATAATGGCTTCATTGAATGCGACTTTTCTTCGACATATATATATATATATATATATATATATATATATATATATATATATATATATATATATATATATAGTTATTATCAATAATTTCCTCTGGAATAAACCTAATAAACTATTTACTACACCAATGTTAACATTGATTTAATTATAAATTCCATAACCCAAACTTTTTAAAATAACAAATAAAAATACTACAATAATCTAAAAACAGGTACGCAATATTCTACATCAAACAATTTCCTTCTAACGTGAATAAGTTTTAACCTGAATAAGTCAGAGTTACAAATTACCACTTCATAGAAGTTGAATAAGACCTGTAAACGACATTTTCACATAAAGTTAGAGACCAGAGTAGTAAAAGTCTTAACTTCATATGACTTCCTGGAACAAGCAAATCCAATTAGCAATATCAAGTTGGTCTAGGAGCTAACTGGGACAGATTGAAAATAAGCGCTAGAGAAGTTCAACTTACGAAGGAGGTGTTTTATAAATTAAACTCAGTAACATTACCTTAAACGTGCCAGTGTCGGGGCTTGAGCTCGGTTAGATCTCATATTATTTTTTAAACTAGTCGTCTGACTTTACTTCAAATTTGTGAGGATTTTGTATTATTTAAAGATGATTTTAGACGTATTACCGACAGAGACAAGAATCGCGTGGTTCTATAGACACACCTCTCTTACCTTAGCTTCTCTTACCTTACCTTTTAGCTACTCTACGATTAGTGTACTTCGTTAAGGCGACACATCAAAAACCGTTGAAGCGGTCTATCGCCGGACTGTCCCGAGTGAAACATAATTTCTATAAAACTTCAAAAACGCCGTCATAAGGTCTAAAATTGCGTAGCGCCTGCGACGATTAAGACCGCTTAGAAATCGCTTAGAATCTTAAAATATTTAAAAAAATATATTGATTTTAGTAATCAAAATAATGAGCAAGTAAATTACGAATATTGATGTTATGAATGCATTTGAGCGGTTCCCAAGTATATAGATTAAGTAATTTCGTTGTAATTTCAACTTGAGTGATTTTTAGAGGTGTTTTCGCAAATAATTATGATCGAGTCAAAATTTTACAATTGTGTTTTTGAACAAGCAAATTCAAGATAAAGACATGAATTTACCTATATCAAAACTCCAGTTTCGTTAGTCGTGTCATACTCCTATACTATTCGATGAAAGGAGGTGCATTTTTTCGCGGTGTCGCCTTAAAAACATCTTCTTCAGCGCGTTAAAACTTCGGTGCTAGAGATGGCCTCTGTTATAGTTGAAAGTATTTGCAGTAACCAATCATCAGATTTGCAGTAAATCAACCCTTTCCCTGTCTCATGAATCATATATGTACATTACGATTGTTTAACTACTGTGTCTATATTGCGGACAAGGAAACTGTTAATTTATGGAAACCGTAAATAAGAAATGAATCTGTACGCTACATTATCGATCGCCATTCTGTCCTGCACCTGAAGAATGTATAAGCTTTATAACGCTAAGGTTAGGGTTTTTTAACCATCTTGGGCTCTATCACCACTTACCACTAGGTGAGATTGCACCCAAGCAAGAAAAAATCGAGACCACAGTACATCACTTAGGATATCATGAATTATATAGTATTGAATCCATCTATTCATCACAACCTATAAATGTCCACGGCTGAACATAGACTTCTTTTCTGCTATAGTTGCCACGCTTTACATGCGGGTTGGTAACCACATTTTATTTTTATTTTGAGATGTTATCAGAAAGATGCTTCTGCTCATCTTCTATTTCAGCTTCCATCTGTCGCCTTTACGACACCCCAAAAAACGATAAGAGACAAGTGGGTATTCTAACAACACCACTACACGGTACTGAATGCCTTGCTAAAATCCAGACACACCATCAATATGACTTGGCGATTATTTTATTTATTTAAAAAATTAAATGTAACACCTTAAAGTAAAGGGTACTTAGGGCGGACTTAATGCCATGTGGCATTTTCTGCCAGTCAACTCTGGGTACCAAAGATTATCCATTCCGAGACGACATACGTGAATGATTTTAAATAATGCTGTAGTCGTACTGCAATCTGGTCTAAAGCCGGATATGTACACCTACAATTCAAGCTAGTTATATAATTATAACGATGTATATTTTAGTTATAGAATAACACAAATTTTAAAGCACGTTGAGCGAAAATAACTTGCACGGTAACACCTAACTGTAAAAGTTTTAATTAAATTAGTGCTTGTGCAACGATCATTTGTCCTGTGTGCGTTACTTGTTGTAGAATTTTTAATAGCATACATCAACATTCTACGAGGGATTACATAGATAATTTTATTTTGAGTTTTACATAATTTAAGTGATTTCTTGATTTAATCACTAGCACCAAGTTTCCTATTCGTAGGTATTATATTCTTTGTATATGTTTATTAGATCTCAAGGTATGAGTGATTTAAAATTTCATAATAGGTGAAAAACCTGAGTTCGATTCTTAACATACCATTCGGGAGTTGTTGTATTCAGTCCGTAGTTACCGTTACAACGTAACAAAAGTCCACTGCTGAACATAGGCCTCCCTCATAGATTGCCTCATATTTGTCGTAGTTGCCACGCTTGGCATGGGGGTTGCCAACCACAGTTTTTTTTTTTGTTGATTGTTATTTGTAAGACGCTGCTGCCCATATCCTTTTATTTTTTATTTTTTGCGGATGGAAAATCATCAAATGACGCCTTTCGCTCTGGGTGGAGCGGAAGGGAGTGTCAGACTTTTACTGACTAAAAACCATCCGTGTTCCTTCAGTGCCCTTACGTTCCAGAGCCGCGGTATCTCTTTCGAACAGCCCGCAGCCCCGGCAGGCGTCAGCCCTTGCGGGCCCCTTCACGCTGCTGACAGCTCTTTGAGGCGCGCTTGGAACAAAACGCGCCGTCGACACGGCCTGTCGTCGTTAGACGGACGGACGGCGAGCTACCCATTGCTCGCCGTCCACAGGCCCGCGCCTACGGTGGCCGGGGGCCACGACGTAGCCTCCGACGCCCGGGGCGTCTCCCGCGGCGGCCGGGAAGGAAAGCTGCTGCTCTCTCCTTCTCCCGCTCCGCCACCTCCTTCGCTAGCATCACTGCTTCGCAGAAGGTGGTGACGGCATCCCATTCCGTCTCGCTCCGGACCATGGCTTCGACCAGGGCCGGACGCGAGAGGTCGCCGCCGCCTATCGCCGCTACGAGGACACGGCGGTGCTCCGCCCAAGCAGGGCACACCTCCACGGTGTGCTCCACCGTGTCCTCCGGTCGATCCTCGCAGTGGGAGCACCCGGGCGTTTCCTCCCGCCCGATTCGGTACAGGAACCTCCCGAACACACCGTGTCCGGTGAGGACCTGCGTCAGGCGGAAGGTGAGGACGCCGTGGCGTCTCTCAAGCCACTCCTCAAAGAGGGGTCTTATCGCCGCTATAGTGGCGTGTCCATGCTGCCCATATCCTGGATTTTTCCCTCTGCCGCCTCTTACAAACCCACAGGGCGATTAGTAAATATTTTTTTACCGCCATTACACGGTGTCCGTTACTTAAAAACCAAGTATTTCAAAATGGCAGAGTCGGGAAGGGTCGCCCTAGGCGAAAGTTCATCGACCAAATAGGCGATATATTGAAAATGGGCCAAATTAAGAGTACCTTTAACCGACGAGCGTGTATGCGTAGGTATATGGATGTGGAGGAAGCGAGAGAGGTGTGTCAGGATCGTGCCAAATGGAATTCCATAGTCTCTGCCTACCCCTCTGGGTGACAGGCGTGAGTGTTTATGTTATGTTATGTTATTTCAAAATATCTCCATGTTTTGAAGTCCAAGGATTTAGATTCTACTGACTTTAAAAAGATGTCTGTTTACAAATCACAAAACAAATGACAATTTCATCTTCAAACCATTTTAATTTGACACTTAATTGCATTAAAGAATACCTGATTATCATTTCATTAAAATCTATTGTTTTTAATTAAATAAAATAACTTTTGTCTGACTTCAAAAACTAAAAAAAAAAATAATTTCACTTTCTGAAGTCAGTGCTAAGACATTATGTTTATAAGTATTAAAGCCAGTCTCGCGTCTGACGTTAGGCGAGTAGCACGCGTTCACGCGCATTGCTAAGTGTTTACGTATAGATTGTTGTTTATTGTTTACTCACGCGTGTAGGTAGGGGCCGCGCGGCCTACTTCCGCGCAGGCTTACCCGGTAGTACTAGCGAGTATAAGCGAAAATGACGGACGAAAATGACGAATTTAACAATAATATTATATATAACGAAAACGATATTACAGAATTAGAAGTTGAAAAGCGCGATAGTGTTGATATAAATACGCCTAGGATTATAAAAAGAATCAGAGAAACGGAGGAGAGTGATGAGGAGTGGAGTATTGTGAAGGGAAAGGGGAAGAAAAAACGACTGCTCGAGGGTGAGAACTTACGTAGAGAAACAGATATCCAGGTATATATTACATGTATTGAAAAACTGCCCAAGCAATTTGCTTTGGCACGGTTATTCAAAGAAAACGGAATAACTGACATAATTAGAGTTAAATATTTAAATCCTTTTAAAGTAAGGTTGCAATTGCCGAACGAGGAAAGCGTTAAGAAATTAAGTACCTGTGCGACATTTATTTCTATGGGATGGAGAATTCAAAAGGCAATGGTGGTTAACTATTCTTATGGAATTATAAGAGACGTAGAGTTAGAAATATCTGAAGAAGAAATTATGAAAAATATATCTTGCCCAGATTCTACAGAATTAAAATCCGTAAAAAGGCTTAAGCGACGAAGTAACACGAAACAGGAAGGTTGGTGTCCAAGTGAAACCATACGGCTTTGTTTCAAAGGGTCTTCCCTACCTTCATACGTATATATTTTCTATATGAAAATAATTGTTCAGCCTTATGTATATCCTGTTACACAATGCTCACAATGTTGGAGGTTGGGTCACATTCGCAAGTTATGCCCATTCAAGAAAACAATCTGCCCCAAGTGTGGGAGAGAACACGAGAATTGTGATACTAAAACATTCAAATGTATCAATTGCTCTGGTGCTCACATGGCTTTAGCTAGGACTTGCCCTGCTTATCTTAAAGAAAGAAAGTTGCGAGAACTTATGGCCGAGTTCAATTGCACATACAGGAGGGCTTTAACAATCTATGTTGCACCCACACCACATAGAGAAATGGGCGTACAACTTACAGGACATAATAACATCCAGCAGGAGATGTATAGTTATAACACTCCGAAGAGGGAAGCGGCTACAACCCAGAATGTTCTTACTTTTGCAGAAGTGACAGCCAATGTTATTATGCATAACGAAGATAATATTAGTCAATGTGAAAGTAATGTATCTTCGTCCCGCCGACACCAAACAAAAAAGGAGAAAAGAAATACAGAGCGTGACACGTCATTACGAAGTAATAGATTTGAACTTAATACTAGCTATAGTGAGGAAAATAACAACAAATCTTCTAGTAAAATATCTTTTAGTGAGCTACTTGTGAGGTTAAAGGAAGTAATATTTTTTAATAATTTTAGTTTGCAAGAGAAAGTTTACAAAGTGTTAAAATTAGGTGTTGAGTGGTTAATTTTGGTAACTGTAGACAATATCTCGGAATGGCCAATGTTGAAAACGGTTTTAAACTTATTTAATGGATAAAAACCTTAAATGTAATACAGTAAACCTTAATATCTTACAGTGGAATGCTCAAAGTCTTAAGCCTAAACTAATGTCTTTAGAGCCTTTGTTAACTCAGGAAAAAATACATATCGTAGCCTTAAGCGAAACATGGTTAAATTCTGAAACTTATATTAAAATTAAAGATTATAATATTTACCGTAAGGATAGAAATGACTCTTATGGGGGTGTTGCTGTTTTAGCACACAAATCTATTAAAACGGTTAGGGGACATTTTCAATTAAGTAATGATGGCATAGAAGCTATTTACGTTAAAATTTTTAACTGTCAGGATTTAGAAAATATTGTTTCTATTTATTGTCCATCGTCGGTGCGTACCTGCCAAAGGGATTGGGATGAATTATTTTCGACATTTAGTTGTAAAACCTTAATCATTGGGGATTTCAACGCTCATCACTCAAGCTGGTGGTACAAGACTGATAACAGAGGTTCACAAATATTTGATGCTCTTTTAGATGCTAACTTTGCTGTAATAAATAATGGAGAAAGCACTCGAATCAGAGTTGTAAATGGAGTCTTACAAGCGTCATCTCCTGATTTATCGCATTACGTCTGATATCGTCTATAAATTTAATTGGAAGGTACTTCGAGAGACTTTAGGCAGTGATCATCTTATGATTAAAATATCAGCTTTATGTCAAAAGCGGTTAGCGTGTGATCTTAAAAGAAATTTTAAAAAAGCTAATTGGGACGGATACATGAATACTCTTGAAAAACTTTTTCACAAATTCCCAATATATACAACTGACCTTCAAAAATGTTACAATATATTTTTAGAATATTTGAATTTATCAGCTGACATTCATATCCCTTTTATTAAAATAAATCTAGAGTCTAAATTTGTACCTAAGCCTTACTGGGATGTAGAAATATCGAAGTCGGTAGCCATTCGTAGACAAGCACTGGCCAGGTTTAGACGTAACTCAACACCTCAGAATTTAGCTATACTCCAAGACAAAATTAGAGACACACAGAGGTTAATTCGTCAGGCTAAATTACGTAATTGGCAGAGGTTTTGTGATTCTTTAAATGAAAAAACAACTATTAGGGATATGTGGCAAAAGATGAGATGGATGAAAGGTTTTAGATCACATAATAGCCACCATATAAATGGAGAAAAAGCGGAAACACTTCTTCGCAGTCTAACGCCAGATTTTGCTTCACCAGAACCGGCTAGTTTTAGTTCTAGTAACATGTCACTAGAGGAAGAGGTCTCAATTCAGGAGCTTGATACATGTATTAAATTAAAGGATACATCTCCTGGATGCGATGGCATAGCATATTCAATGTTGAAACACCTTCCATTTAATGGCAAATGCATTTTAATCAAGCTGTTTAATGCTTTTCTCAAAACCAGTTTTGTACCATCACAATGGAGAGATATTGGTATTATAGTGATCCCAAAGCCAGGAAGAGACATTAATGATGTATCGTCCTTGCGCCCGATATCACTTATGTCTTGCTTATGCAAAATCTTTCATTTAATTATTAAAGGGAGACTAGAGTGGTTTCTGGAAAAAAACAAAGTCTTTTCTCCTAATACGTTCGGTTTTAGGAGAACCCGATCCTGCTTAGATAGTCTTAGTAGTTTGGTATCAAGGATACAAATAGGTTTTACAGAGAGTCAGTCCACGATAGGATGCTTCTTAGATTTAGACAATGCGTATAATAATGTTGACATAAATGCATTACTGCACACCTTAGATCAACTTAATGTAGGAACGAAAATTTGTCAATATCTTAGTAGTTTCCTTAATGAACGACATCTTAAAATATATGTGGATAACGTGTGTATCAGTAGATTTACAGGGCGAGGTCTAGCCCAAGGAGATCCGTTATCTCCTCTTTTGTTTAATGTAGCTACTCTTAATATATGTAAAAGCGTGAAGAACGTTTATATCTCTCAATATGCAGATGATTTTGTTATATATAAGAATTGTGATAGTATTAGTAACGGAGTTATTGATATACAGTTAACTCTGAATACTCTTAATAGTTTATTTTTCAAGTTAGGACTAGAAATATCTTCATCAAAAAGTAAAGTATGCATATTTAAGAATGGACGCGTAAGAGAACACATAAATATAACTGTTAACAAAAAAAGCCTTAAAATCGTTGAAAGCATTAAATATTTAGGGTTATGGTTAGATCGATCTCTTCGATGGGCCAAGCACATAAACGAAATAAAAGAGAAAGCCCTTAAGTTTGTAAATATTTTAAAAGTTTTAATAGGACCAGGGTGGGGAGTACATCCAGTTCAGTTGCGTCGCTTGTATATAGCTATTATACGTAGTAGATTGGACTATGCTAGCTTTTTATTTGATAATAGCCATAAAACACATTTAACAAAACTAGATATAATACAAAATCAGTGTATGCGGATAATTGGTGGGTTTGTCAAGAGTACTCCTATCCATGTAATGGAATCGGAACTGCTTTTACAGCCATTGTCTATTCGTAAAAGATATTTAGCAGGTAAATTTTGGTTAAAGTGTAAGTCTATTGATGAAAATATTGTTACAAATTTATTATGTATCCTTGATGAACGTAAAGAA
This sequence comes from Parnassius glacialis, assembly GCA_033319125.1. Classification (NCBI taxonomy): domain Eukaryota; kingdom Metazoa; phylum Arthropoda; class Insecta; order Lepidoptera; family Papilionidae; genus Parnassius; species Parnassius glacialis. The sequence goes on along the minus strand of JAVANC010000013.1, from coordinate 20,139,372 downwards.
AGCTTCTATTGGCGACGTAGGAAAACCCCACTGCTAGTTACAACCCATAGATTATTTAAAGAAACTCGTATATTTTCAAGTCCTTACTTAGAAATGTTTCACTCAATTCGTGGATTAGCAAGTTGGATTTATCTGATTCTATAATCCCTCAAATAGAATTTGTTAACGCACCTAAACATAAGTACAATCCCCTTTACTTACAAACTTTATGTCGAAAATATTTGACCGAAAACTTTACAAATTACTATAAAATATATACCGATGGTTCTAAAGATAAAGAAGGAACGGGTGCTGCATTTTTAGACATTCAAACCAAAGAATACATTAAGCTCTGCTTAGGTAAGGAAATTTCAGTTATGCATGCGGAACTCATTGCAATTGCGGAAGCCTTATCTTATGTCAAGTCACTTAATTATGATAAATTGTTGATATTAACTGATTCTCGCAGTGCCCTTCAACATTTAAAAAGATGTACTTTACTGTCTCGCGGTTTTCCATTGGCTTACGACATATTAAGTGATATTTTAACATTAAAATCGAGCCATAAAAGGATAGTCTTACAATGGGTGCCTTCCCATATTGGTTTAGAAGGAAAATGAGGCGGTAGACGTTCTTGCTAAAGAGGCGATAAGTGATGGGAATAATTTCGATTGTGTTCCTTATTTCTCCGAACTCTTATCTAAAGTCCGAGAAAACTGTACAGAAAAGTGGTCCGAATACTTTGATGAAAGGTCACTGTCAAAAGGTATTTGGTACAAGACGATACAACCGCATCTTTCCCGCTTCCTTTGGTTTGAAGGATGCAATATGGGAAGGCAAGAAATTATTACAGCAATGAGACTTCGTTCTGGACATATTCCATTAAACAAATTTGCGTTTATGATGAGAAAAGTGAATTCACCAAATTGTGTCAAATGTGGAGTTCTGGAAGATACTATTCATATTATGATGGAATGTGAACGAAACGAATCATATAGAAAACTATTAGGTTTTGACAAAAATAGTGTTGGATTATATAATAGTATTTTAGCTTTTCCATTGTCGGATAAGGCTAGAAAACTTTATAAACTAGTGTTGTTAGGTATTAAGAACAGATATTTTTTTTTTATTATTGTTTACGTGAAATTATCATTGTCTGATTATATGTATTACTATATTTGATTGTGTACCTATGAGGGTGACATGATCTAATGGATCAAACCCTCTATAATGAATAAAGATTTAAAAATAAAAAATAAAAAAAAGTATTAAAGCCCCGACTTTAGGATTTGAAATTATTGTATTCTTTTTAATTCTTTAAAGTCAGCTATTACTTTTTATTAAAAGTTATTTTTATCATTTTCAGGAGAAATATCATTAAAAATATCGTTTTGATATCACCATCATCATCATTACAGCCCTTCACAAGTCCACTGTTGAACAAAGGCCTCCCCCAAGGAATGCCACAAAGCACGGTCCCGAGCCACCTGCATCCATTGACTTCCTGTATGTTTACCAGATCATCACTCCGACCCATTGCCACTTCAGCTTACTAATCCTTTGGGCTATGTCGGTTTCTCTGGTCCTATTGCGAATATCCTCGTTTTCAAGGCTATCACGCTGAGAAATACCGAGCATATCCCTCTCCATAGGTCGCTGAGTGACTTTGAGCTTCCTGATACGGCCAGCAGTGAAGGACCACGTCTCAGATCCATAGGTCATCACTGGCAACACGCACTTGTTGTACAATCTAGTTTTGAGGTTTTGAGGTATGTCTGACGAGAAAATGTGTCTCGTAATCTCCCCAACGCTGCCCAGCCGAGTTGAATCCGTCGATTGATCTCTCGGTCGAAGTTGGAGTTACCTAGTCGGATTATTTGTCCCAGGTAAACATACTCTTCATTATTTTATCAAATAAAGTGATTAACCAGTTTTTCTTTTATAATCTATCTATCCTATAAATAAATAATACAATAATAAAATCTTATAAAGTAACACCAAATTAATAAATAATTACAAAAATGTAAAAAATATTAACACTTAAATTTATAAAATGCACGAAAAACTCAACTAATAAGAAAAACATAAATTTTATATTATTCTCCTAGTATATTGTAGGCTTCAAAGAAATGTCTTGGAAACCTACAATTGCTAATATTAACTGTTTTCATCAACAATCGCGAAAGGTTTCTCCGCATTGGTCTTGAGGTAGTAAATTCCGTCCTTTCTGAAACAAAACACAGTAAAGAATTAACAAGTGGTAAAATTAAAAATTTTGTACAACCGACTTCAATATAAATATATAATTTTATTGTTGATTTTTTTTAAACCGCTTGACCGATTTCCATAAAATTTTTATGAGACCACCGTTTGAAACAAAAAAAAATCCAAATCTGTTCAGGCGTCTTTGAGTAATTGGTGTACCATACATAAAAAAAGATTCCGACGAATTGTAAATCTCTCCCCCTTTTTGAATTCGGTTGATAAAATTAAAGTAACAATAAAACCTTTGAACACTCAACTTTAATTATGTAAGTACAACATTAAATTTATTTCTCGTAATTTAGAACTCTAACAAATCACCAGATGGCATGAAGTTATAAAATCAATACCGAACTATTATATTACAAATAAAAATGCAATGAATTCTTTTCTTTTTTCTTTGTTCAAAAAGTTATTCCCACATTAGTATTCTCTTCTATATCGGTAACGCATTTTACATACATAAAATACTCGTACATAAGTATCCAGACCTGAAACTATTATTTAGGCCAAAAAAGCACTTGATCTGTGTGGAATTCGAACCCGCGGAACTCGAAGCGTTTGTAGGTATTCAAGACCTTTCTTTCATCACAATAAAAAGAAAAAAAGCAGAAAAAAATAACAATGACCTCTGATTCTTGCCGCTTTTTCTTTGACTGTGTAAGGAAATCGGTACATAATAATGTCGTATACTGGTAAGTATCGTAATTAATGAATTATAATAGGCAGGTAGTCTTATGTACGAGTATGCTACAGCTATATTACTAGTATAGTACAACTACGAATGGGTCGGTTTGACCGGGGGGGGGACCACGCTCTCACAGAATAACAGCAAAATAGCAGCTTAACGCTGCTGTGTTTCATATGATGAAGTGTATAGAATCGAAGACCCTTTTTACTGGAAACGAGGAATTCCATCTTAGACCTCACAGGTGACAACGCATTCGCAGAGAACTGCATTCGTAATCGAAGATAGGTCTAGATGTATATAGGGCGCCCGCCCGCTCGTATTTCAATTAAGCTAATTCTGCTTTCTTTATGGTATGTTGTATACGATGAAGTGAGTTAGTTGTTTAATAAATAAACTAAATTGAATTGAATTGAAATTGAATGTTACAAGGTTCCAAGAACGTTAACGATACTATAAAATACATTAACGTCTTAAAGATTGGGCTTTTAAAAAAAAACAAAGACCTCTTTAAAAGTAAAAAATCGAGCTTATGTTTTTATTTTTGCGCGTACTTTGAAGTGAATTCAAATAACCAAATTATTTAGTATAAACCACTTTTTAGGGTGACAAATGAGCAACTAGTCCACATAACGGTAAGTGAACTCTGTGGTCCACAAAGCGGATGCGTTGTCACCTCTTAGCACCTAAGATGTTTTTTAATACGTCTTTGCTTAGGATTCAAATGGAATGTTTCGTTTCCAGTAAAAAGGTTCTTCGGTTCTCTACATTCAACATTGCAGCACTGCAGCTTTAGGCTGCTATTACACGCTGGTATTCTGTAAGAACGTGGTGCTTCTGCAGTCGATTCGACAAATTGATGCTACAATCATAACATAGCTGCAGCCTGGCTCTTCCACGTAGGACATATAAAAAATACTTACCCATAATGTATGTCAAAACCGCCCATTATAAGAGTCTCTCCAGTTCCCTTACATGAACCATTGTAATACAATTCGTCGTAGTCCTTGCAGCGAACGGCAGTGAATGGAACAGTCGATATGATAGATTCAGAAAAATACATATGTGCTCGATTGTGTGCACATAGTCCTAAAAATAAAATTTATTATTAATTTTTTACCAGCAAAACTTTTTTTGACAATTTTATTATATTTGTAGACATTACATAAACCACTATAGTGTCCGCGTTATCAACTGAGTCGTCGGGCTATAAATGTCAATAGGAATGTGCCACCGCTGTGCACCACTCACTACGTTTGTCCGCCTTATAGCGGCGGACAAACCTCCCTCATTGAATTTGTCGTTACTTGTTTATGTTTAGTAAGGTAACAAGGTAAGGACCTCTGTACATTTTTTTCGTTTCTATTTCTCACTGCGATTTCGACAGTTGTGAATAATGCAAAATTTATTCTCTAACGTGGATTTTAAAACAGTTAAATGTGATAAACTCGAATAGTTATTCACAATATATATATTGTTTTTAAATGAATTGAAAAGTGATATTCCTGGTTAATTTTAATAAAACACGGGAAAATGTTTCGTTTATTTGTGGCGTTATCAGAGAGACAGTCGATCGAGTAAAAATGGAAATATCGCAATCCGGCAGCCCAGCCAATCCAAGGGAAAGTTTTAAAAAAACTACAACATCGCATTTACAAAAACTATTGGTACCTAAATCCTACTGTGCATGTCTTAAGCGCATTAAAAAAAATTACGTATAACATGATTATACGTCTATTTTTAAAGTAGTTGTAACACACAGTAGGTGTAACACACAAGTTTTCAGAAATAACCTTATTATTATACTTCCAATTTTGCGATAATTTTATCTCAACCTTCAATTAAAAAGTTGGAAATTCCTAAAGTGCACAACTCATAATGCTCATATGATCAATCATATCATCATTCAGGTCATAAAATATTTAAATACTATTTGATTACAAACTGCGATAAAACTAAGTTCGATCCTCAACAACACCTAAGAAATTATTAATTGTAATTTTAAATACATCAGAAATAATTATTATCACTGATGGGTCTCAAATGCATAATATAATGCAATTGAAAGAATTATTTCTTTCAAATTATCACTTTATTGCACTGTAAGGTATTAAAGCTTCATTATAATTACTTTATTTAAAATATGAGTAAAAAATCGTTTCGAGGAAGCTATGCTTCGGACCCTCCCCGGCATTAAAAAGGCGTTTTTTCTCAGGCGTTAGAGGAGACTTACGTCGAGCTATATGACGACTGCTGGGCGTAAGCCTCCTACTATCAATTTTTATGAAATTACATGCTTAAACTAAAGTATCTCACCTCTATAATCGAGGCGGCAACCAGGTTGCCGAGTTCCGCCATTAGGATAGAAATCAATGTGACCCAGGGGCGAAGCAAAGCCTAAATAACCGCCACACGTGTGAATGACTTCAACATGCCGAGCGTCGTGTTTGTCTAAACGGCCATTTATATTACTTAATGAGAAAAGCGGCAGGGCTGGATCCAGTCCTAAAATATATAAAAACATTATACTTGAAGCAGTTCTGGTAAAAGGTAACATAGTTTTATCGCTCTTCATCGTTATCTGCCTTTTGGAGCATTAGCATAAAGCACAACCCTAAACCACCGACATCCAACTCCAATTAGTGAAGGGCCGCCCTAGTTGGAGTTCGCTTACCGGTAACTCTAGCTGCTAACGGAGCTACTAATCTAAAATCTTTCTTCCTCATCAGTTATCGGTTTTACAAATATGTGGCTGGAATATTGCCACTTCAGGTTAATAATTCATTGGACTGTGCTGGTTACTCTGGTTCCACTGTGAATATCTTCATTACGACGTACGCAGAGTAACCCTGAGCATAGACCTCTCCATAGCACGTGGAGCGACTGTTACCCCAATTCAGATTGAGCTCCTCTGCTTGAACTTTCCAAAAATAGCTAGCATTATTTCCTGGAAGAGATGCTCATACCGTGTGGGCTATTATAGTGCATTTGTAACAAAGCAGAGCGATTAGTGTGCACAAAACCGGTATTATTGTACTGATATAATGCTTCTAATCACAAGTCTATGAAATTAAGATTTGGAAGGACTTTCCAAAATTTAATTAGCAGAGTTTCGTTTATGGAATCGAGCCTCCGGACACTTGTACTTACCAGGCGAAACACAGATATAAAGCTTCTACTTCACGCTGGCATTGTGTGAGGTCGTGTTACCTCTCCGGTTGGAGCCGGCCCATCCGTCGACAGCAAAAGCTGCTGCGTGGCTCTACCATTGTTGCTACATATACAGTGTGATTTTGTTTATTTAATGTCTACGTATATAAATTGTAAGTGAGGAAACAACGAAGCGACTGCTCCCATGGTGATATTAAACTTATTATTTCTGATTAGGTGCCTTGAGACTTGAAATATTATTGTATCTACTGGCTTCGATATAAAGTATTTTTAATTTATTTTATTTATTACAATGAGCTATCACGATGAATTGTTATTAATAACTATTAATTTTTAGTTGATTACTTTATATATTTTAGAAGCGTACGCATTAAGCGATTTATCAAGGAATTTTTTAACAAATTTAAATATTTAGTCACTATAGAGCTGTACGGTCTTTACAAACCGCACATTTTTGCACTTAAGCATTTTTACCATATTGTATCATTTTTCATTCTCATCCATTCAGTACGCAATCATTCGCCGTCGCGCATTGTACTCACTATCAATAATATCAGAATAAATTACATAATCAGTTCAAGTCCTTATCATTTTTATCAACTTCTAAGATTGTACAGCACACCAGCTCGTACATCGAAAAGGTCCTTCGAGCATTGATCTAGTGCCGGTAAGAGAAAAGCGGGACCACGCGGTTCGACAACGTGACTTCGTTTCGCCGTTTAGTGCTGCCCACGTATTACCGCCTACTTAGCAAAAACGCTACAAGTTATTTTTAAAAGCTATTGCGCAGTGAACAATTTTCTGCTACCGCATACATCATCACCAGCAGCAGTGATTGGTAAACATCACGCCATCACTCACGAAAAACATTTTTTGTCTTGTGTTTCTGTGTCCGAAGTGCAATAGCGAATCGGTCGAGTCGGCCTCCCACAAGCGGGTCTCACCGACGAGATTGAGAAGGCGCATATATTGCATTAGGATACCGGAGCACTTAGCAACAGCATCACCTCCGTGACTCGGAAGCATCCGTCACCGGATTATCAATCAAATCGTCCATTAATCAAATAAAAATGGAAGATTTACTATCAACTCAGCAACAACTTCTTCAAGCAATGGAGCAGTTATTCACCAACTTCAAGAAAGATGGAGCTGAAAGAAAAACCCCATCTTACATATCAAGGCGACTAGAGACTCTGGATCAGTACTGGAGAGAGTTCCAAGCCAATCATGTCAAGTTGTGTGAGTACGAGGACCAAGACTACACTTATTTCTTGGAAAATCACTTCGAAAAAGCAAAGTCATATTACACCGACTGTCGGAGAATTATTCAGCAACACCTATCTACTGATCAAGAAAAGAAGTCAGTTCTGAGACCTGCTACTCCTTTAGCCGGCGTGACTACAGATTGGCGTCCACCATCAACGGCTGCAACAGCGTCCCCATCAGGTCAGGCCAGCACCAGCCGAGTAGACAGAGGTAACCACAGCAAACTTGACGAGATGTACCGGAAACAAAAAAGCAATTTTAAAGCACTAGAACGAGCAATCAATGCCACTAATCTCGAGTTACTTACCGAAAAGTGGGAGCTCGAGGACAGCTTACGTGACTTACAACTTCGCTGGAATGCCGTGGACTCCTTACACTGGGAGATCGACAGCGAGCTTACCACAGAAGATGTGCAGTACGAAAAAACATACTACATGTTCGAAGACAGCTACAAAAAGATCAAAAAATCAATCAACAGCAAGATGTGGTCCGTATCTCATCAAAAGCATTCTACGCCAAAAATGGAAATCCCTACGTTCAGCGGCAACTATCAGCAGTGGTCATCTTTCAAAGATCTCTTCATGGAAATGATCCACAAGAATAAATTCATTTCAAATGTGCAAAAAATGCAACATTTAAAAAGCAAGGTCAAGGGAGAAGCCGAGAAACTAATACAACATCTAAATATTAGTTCAGAAAACTATGAAACATGCTGGGAAATTCTGAATCATCGGTATAACAACAAACGATTGATTTTTAGTTCTCACATGAACACGCTTTTTGGCTTGCCAACAATACAACACCAATCATCATTTGCCCTGAAAAAATTGCACGACACCACAAAAGAGTGTCTAAGTGCCGTAAAAAACTTAGGCGTGAATACATCAAGTTGGGATCCTTTGGTGGTACATTTGTTGATGCAGAAATTGGACACTGATACACACAATGACTACTTCGAATATCTTGAAGATCCGAGGGAATTGCCTACGCTATCAGGATTTCTAACTTTTTTGGAAATGCGATTCACAGCATTAGTATCGTCTCGACGCAAGCAAGAAGCGCCGCGGAGCAATCAGCAAGCTACCTATCAAGATTCCAAAAAAGCTCAATATTCCAAGGCATACCCGGGTGCATCAACTAAGGCATTTATCAATCATACAAATGTGAAGTCATTGAAATCGTTAGCAAGGAATAAATACACGTGTCCATTGTGCAATGAACAACATGGAATTTTCCACTGTAAATCGTTTCTAGGTCAGACACCAGAATTAAAACGAAAAACAGTGGCAAAATTGAATTTATGCGAAAACTGTCTTTTTGATCATAAAGGCAAGGACTGTTTTTCCGACAAAAGATGCGCGCATTGCAAATGCGGTCACAATACTTTATTGCACGAAGCATACGCATCAAATATCAACGCGAGCGAGCGAGACAGCAACAAAAGAGTTACACAGCAAAGAAACGTGACACATGTTTCACAAGAAAACGTCGCCGAAATCCTCCTGGCAACAGCCCAAATCAAGGTGCTATCAGCTGATGGAAGCTATCTGACGATGCGAGCGCTGATTGATCAAGGGTCACAAACATCACTTATAAGCGAAAATGCCGCTCAAAGACTTGGCCTTCCACGACAACGTTGCAAGGGTATTATTTTCGGGATTGGCACAAAGGAAAATAACTGCAAAGGTATCATCACTATAACAGCATCATCTATGAATTCAGAATACACATTCAATACTGACGTCATCATCATGAAAAGTTTGGTAAACAATCTACCGAACAGATCCTTTGACAAACCGTCATGGAAACGTCTTGAAGGCATACGGCTTGCTGATCCAGACTTCAATATCAGCCGTCCCATAGACATATTACTGGGTGCGAACATCTACTCGAACATCATCATGAGTGGAATCATCAGAAAAGATGAAAATCAACCGATTGTTCAGCAATCACGACTCGGTTGGATCATCTGCGGCAACCTGAAGTCTTATCAGTGTAATGTTGTTCTGCACGATTTACAAAATATTCAGAGGTTTTGGACAATCGAAGACATAGCAGACAACAAAATAACAATATCATCCGAGGATCAATACTGCTTGGAGCATTATAACAACACAACAACACGACGAGAAGACGGTCGATATGTTGTACGTCTGCCCATGAAACCAGGCTTCGAAGAAAAGCTGGGTGATTCAAAGCAGAAGGCCGTGGCACAACTTTATCAGCTGGAAAAGAAATTCGCCAAAAACGAAGACCTCGCAGCAATGTATAAAAACTTTATGCGCGAATACATTGAATTAGAACATATGCAGCAATGTACTCGTAACAGAAACACGATCCCGGCAACGAGTTGCTACCTGCCACATCATTGTGTACAGCGCGCCGAATCGCTTACAACTGCATTACGCGTCGTATTTAACGCGTCATCAAAGACGTCATCAGGCTACAGCCTAAACGACTTGATGTACAACGGACCCAATCTGCAAGCAGACTTACTATCATTGATCATAAGTTGGAGACAGTATAAGGTCGCCTTCACTGCAGACATCGAAAAAATGTTTCGAGCGATCCTCTGCAATAATAACGACAAACATCTACAAAAAATCATATGGCGTGAATCATCAAATCAGCCACTTCAAGAATACGAACTATTAACTGTGACGTACGGGACGAAAGCAGCGCCGTTCCTGGCAATGAACACACTAAAGCAATTAGCACGCGACGAAGGACAGCATTTCCCTGAAGCAGCTAAGGTGTTGAAGAGAGACTTTTTCATGGACGATGTCTTAAGCGGTCAGCACAGCATCCCAGCTGCTCTAAAATTAAAAACAGATCTGATCAACCTACTCAGATCAGGGGGGTTTAATCTACGAAGGTGGTGCTCAAACAGCAATGAGTTACTACAAGCAGCAGGATCAGACACAGATAGCAATCATCAAATTGGGTTTGATTTCAAGCAGAAAGAATCAACAAAGACCCTGGGACTGCGCTGGAACCCTCAGAAGGACGTCTTCACCTTTGAGCTCAAAATCAACACATCAACAGACAAACCAGCCTCAAAAAGGTCACTACTTTCAGACATCTCAAAGGTTTTCGACCCGGCCGGGTGGCTCTGTCCTGTAACAACAAGATTGAAACTCTTATTCCAATCAGTCTGGAAAGAAGATTTGAAGTGGGATGACCAACTTCCACTAAGCATTGAAGAAGAGTGGTCTAAGATCAAACATGACCTCGAAGGCATCAATCAAATCCAAGTACCAAGATGGCTTCAAAGTTATGAGAACGACGACATTGAGCTACACGGGTTCTGCGATTCCTCAGAACGTGCCTACGCTTGTGTTATCTACAGCAAAATCAAGAGCAAGAAACAAGGTGAACAAGCAGTAGTTCTGATAGCAGCAAAATCAAAACTAGTTCCGACATCAAAAAACATATCATTGCCGAAATTAGAACTGTGTGCCGCTCACTTATTATCAAGACTCATGCAGACAGTCAAACACAGTCTATCAGAGCAAAACATCAAGACCTTCGGCTGGTCAGACTCAACAGCTGTGCTCGGCTGGATCCAAGGCGACATCAATCGCTGGAAGCCATTCGTCGCCAACCGTGTACAACAAATCAAAGAAATCATACCTGCGGACTGTTGGCAGTATGTCAAGTCGACTGATAATCCAGCAGACTGCGCCAGCCGTGGGGTATCAACAGCAATCCTCAAAAATCATCCCTTGTGGTGGCAAGGCCCATCATGGCTGAAAACATATCAAAAAGAAACCACCACAAAAACATACACTACGAATCAAGAAGTGAAGAAAGCAATGCAAACCAACGTCACTATTCAACGTCACAGCTCTGACGTAATCGAAGCGTTGATAAACAAACATAGCTGTATGACGCGAGTGACGCGTATACTTACCTGGGTATTGCGGGCGGTGTCGAATTCCAAACCGAAGACGCCGTATCTAACTGCACCTGAAATCAAACAAGCAAAATACATTATTATAAAGCACATACAAGAAAAGTATTTTTATGAAGAAATACTTACCATCAAGAAGCAGGGGAAAGTGAAGCGTAACAACAAACTGCTGTCCCTTAATCCATTCTTGGATAAAAACGATCTTCTAAGAGTTGGTGGCAGGATCAATAATGCAAGCATCGATGAAAACATGAAGCATCCTCTCATCGTGCCACACAGCGGACACTTCACTGAGCTCATAATCGATCAGGCACACAAGGCCACCTTCCACGGTGGAGCCCGCCTGACTCTATCGCATCTGAGACAGCATTACTGGATTATTGGCGGCAACAGGGCTGTCAAAAAACGCATCCGTGAATGTGTTGTCTGCAGAAGACACAACCCAATCAAACAGACTCAAATCATGGGAGACCTACCGTCAGCAAGATGTAACCCAACCAGGCCATTTTACCACGTTGGTACCGATTACACCGGTTTCATCGACGTGAAAGCAAACAAAGGACGAGGCATAAAAACGACGAAAGGATACGTCGCAGTTTTTGTGTGTATGGTCACTAAGGCCGTACACCTGGAAATGGTATCAGACCTCTCCTCATCAGCATTCCTCGCAGCACTCCGACGAATGGCAGCGCGCCGTGGAGCACCGCGTCACCTGTACAGCGACAACGGGACCAACTTCGTCGGCGCCTACAAACACTTACAGCAGGAATTCATCAATCTTCGACAAGCCTTGGACGATGATTTCTTCGCAGCAATATCAGACATGGAGATCGAATGGCACTTCAACGCCCCCTCGTGGCCTAGTGCAGGAGGTCTATGGGAAGCGGCGGTGAAAAGCCTAAAATTCCACTTACGAAGAGTCATCGGAGCACAAAAGCTTACATTTGAGGAGCTATCAACATTGTTGTCACAGCTGGAAGCGTGCCTGAACTCAAGGCCACTGTGCGCCCTGAGCGAAGATCCCGAGGACATCAACTTCCTCACCCCGTCACATTTTCTGGCGAGTGGCCCCACCCTCACCATCATCGAAACCGAAAGGGACGAGCGCACACGTTGGCAACTGGTACAGAAAATCTTCTACGACATATGGAAGAGATGGCAGTCCGAGTTCCTGTGCCAATTATCAGCTAGAAGCAAGTGGCAACAGAAGCAAAGAAACATGGAAATTGGTGACGTTGTCGTCATACATGACGTCAACTTACCTCCCGGCAAGTGGGCGCTCGCTAGAGTTGTTGAACTTCACCCTGGAAAGGACGATCTGGTCCGAGTGGTGTCCCTGAAAACTAAAAACAACATTATCAAGAGGCCTATTACAAAAATATCACCACTTCTATCAGATGATTACGTTGGTAGCGAGCAAAATTCGGAATCAAGCAATAAGGAGTCTACAGCAAAAAGCACCAAAGCAAAAAGAACGCGAAGCAAAAAATCATGCAACTTCATAGCTTTAGCAATGTTGACTTTACTTACCATCATTTCACCCGTTCAGTGTGCCTTCAACCTACTTAGTCTAAGCAATAATCAGAGCATTTATTTGGACAAAATTTCCAACATGCACCTTGTCAGAGATCAGTGGAAACTCATTGTCTACTACGAAATGAATCCGTACTGGCAAGGCATTGAATTGTATCGCAAGTACTTCGATTATTTGGATAACATATGCTCCAAGATATCCAAACAAACAAAATGTGACGTAATGTTGTCACAACTACGTCATGAGGCCACTGAACTGGACTACTACCATCATATGTTGCTCGGTCAGCAATACACGCGCTCGAGACGCCGGCGCGGGCTTATCAACGGTGTCGGATACCTAGCGCACAGCTTGTTCGGTGTGTTAGACGAAGAGTTTGCTCAAAAATACGAGAGAGACATCAATATAATCAGGATGAATCAGAAACATCTTGCTCTTTTATGGAAAAATCAAACATCCGTGGTTGAAGCTGAATATAACCTTTTGAGTCGAATCGAAGAGTCTATTAACAAGCAGTACAAGATCTTCAATGCCCACATCATAGAGCTAGAAAAAGAAGCCAACATCATAACAAAGGAAATTCAGACCGAAAAAATCATCAATGAATTTATTCTCTCATCCATGATAGCAAACAACATTTTGGCCAATCTTAAAAACATTCAAGAAACGTTGGTGGAGACCATCACAGACATCCACTATGGGCAGTTTAATGTTTATTTATTAACGCCTGAACAACTGAATGAAGAGTTAAATATTATCTCTGGCCAATTATCAAAGGAATTAGCTCTGCCTATAAACAACATCCAAAACAACTTATCCAGACTCTATCATTTACTGGAAGTAAAAGCAAGGATGACAAGCCAATACTTTATTTTCGAGATCAAAATCCCGTTGGTAAGCAGGGATACCTACGAGATTTACAGGCTTATATCTATCCCGCAGCAAGTACAAAAACAGATGGTCCGCATCACTCCTATCGCAGATCATATCGCGATCAACATCCAAAAGGACTCGTACGTACCATTATCAGAAGAAGAAGTTCGAAGATGTACACAGTTCAACGCTGAGACTCACCTTTGCCCGCTACAGAAACCTATTTTCCATATGAATTCGGACGATATTCTCTGCATCAAAAATGAAGACACAGGTCAGTGTGAAATCAAAACTTCGCCCTGCAAGGATATATGGGTTGAACTTAACAAACTAAATACGTACCTGTACTTTTGCTGTTATCAAAGGATGATAAGAATAATATGCGAGCATCATGTTACAGCGCAACGACTTAGCAAGGCCGGTATTATCATTCTCGAGGACGGCTGTTTCATTAAAAGTGAAACATTGACAATATTTTCACACAGAAAGCAGGTCACTAATTATAATATCAAGCCCGACCTTGCAAAGATAGACATACCTCCAATCAATGATGTCATCAACCTATCTATTCCTCTCCAAAGGCTCGAGAAATTCGACGAGTCAGAAAATGAGGAGAATCGAAAACACTTGTCAAGTATTGGACACCAAATAGAGCAGCTGAAGACAAGCAACGCTGATACAGAGATGGTAAATCAGTTATCAAACCACGACCTACATCAATATGTGCTTATTTATCTTCTGCTGGGAGCAGCTATACTAGCATCAACATTAATCGCCTTGCGGAGTCTACGCCGCAGATGCGCCGCACGTATACAAGGTCCCTCTCAAAGCGAAAGATCAGCTGGCTTGAATGTACAGTTCACTGGCACGAACCGAAACACAGAGCAAGCAACATCGGTCGAGCCCCGCGGTATCGCAGTTACGTCATCGGGTGAACTGAGTGCACGCGCACTGGATAAGTCGACGTCGCCTACAGTTTGCAAACGTTTTTGTGATCTTAGTGCAGTGTAGTGAAGTGTGAAATTTATAAGTTTTTTAATTGAAATTTATAAGCTAATTTTTATAGTATAATCATCGTTATCAATTAGTATCAATTTGTAATCGCCTATCAATCATCATCTGTTCTCTCTCTCTCTCCCCGCAGCATGTACGGTCTTTACAAACCGCACATTTTTGCACTTAAGCATTTTTACCATATTGTATCATTTTTCATTCTCATCCATTCAGTACGCAATCATTCGCCGTCGCGCATTGTACTCACTATCAATAATATCAGAATAAATTACATAATCAGTTCAAGTCCTTATCATTTTTATCAACTTCTAAGATTGTACAGCACACCAGCTCGTACAAGAGCTTTAAAATTAATCTATAACTACGTAATTTATTAAGAAATTGTTTTCATCATTTCCTGTAAACTATAGTTACATTTTTCGGTTTTCTAAACGTATATTTAGCATGAAATGGTTTTTAGAGTTGGCAGCACTGGTTAAAACATTCACGAGAAGATATCGTGTAGTGGATCTCTTCGCCGCCGGCACAGAAACGGAGTAACAACCTCTAAATATTCCACTGAAAATTATAGACCCATAATTTTTAAGACAAGGAATGGAACCAATATATATAAATCTGAACCAGTGCACATTTAATGGATTTAATAGACACTCGAAATTTCTAGAATATTATGAAATTTACTGACATAAAACTACCTCAGATCCACTACGAATTTAACAGTAATGACTCACCGGTAATCGTGTCAATCGGTCCTTGTTCTACGTAAGCTCCAGCTATCCCCACCACATGTGCACCTAAACTATGACCTATTAGGTGTACGTCATCCATAGACACTCCTTCGGAAATTAGAAAATTTAGGAACTCGGTTAACACTCGGCCTACCATAGCAACATTGTAGCTGGCGAGTATATAGTTAACATTTGCGGCTTTACCCCAATCTACTACAATTATATTAAGATCACTGATGTTCAAATAGGCTGTAAAATAAAGAAATATTTGTTAAATACGAGTACTTGTACACTCTGTTTCGGTATACGTATTGGAACGAAGTTCCTTATCGAACGGTACGAATTTGTAGATGGGGCTAGGCGAGAAAAAGTGTAATATTTTTTCCTCATGAATCCTTCTGACGTAGTGTAGACGGCCTTGGTGGCTATAAAGAAGGGAGATTTTTTTATATGATAAGGGTGACAAACGAGCACACAGTTCACCTGATGGTAAGTGGTTGCTGCGGCCCATAGACATCTACATCTATCCTCTATTACAAATCAAAATGTAGATGCGTTGTCACCCGTGAAGACTAAGATGGAATGCCTCATTTCCAGTAAAACGGGCCTCCGGCCACCTGCACTCACCAAGCGAAACGCAGAGGTAAACCTCTACTTCACGCTGGTTTTCTGTGAGGTCGTGGTACCACCCCGGTTCGAGCCGGCCCATCCGTGCGACAGCAAAAGCTGCCGCGTGGCTCTACCACTGTTAAAACTCAAAACAAAAAAATGAAAAAAAAACAGAAAAATGGAATAATATCCATCTTCCTCGTACTTTCTCTTAATTTGCCATGAAAGAAATATTATTTTATTTTAAATGACGCTCCATTTTAACAGATGCTAGTAATTCATTTATTTGTATTTGTTAATCAGTAATATAATGCGTTTATCAATAATAATAGACTACGAAAGGAACTTCGTTCCAACCGAGTGTTTCACGACACTCACGCATGTTTTTTTTAATTGAGTTTTTTAGAGCGCTTAAAGTTCGATGTAATTACACTGTCACGCATGTTTGCAGGTTTAGAGAACAAATAAAGATAACATTATTTAAAGCCTACTGTCAAGTTTTTACACGTATATTTTAGGGTATAATCGTTCATACTGGACCGTAGACGCCTTGTGTTAAAAAACAATGGCTTCAGGATCTTGTTGGAGCTAACCCAATTTTGCAGTGCATAATTATATATATATATATATATATATATATATATATATATATATATATATATATATATATATATATATATATATAGGCATGATTGCAAAGGCGCATACTAGCTAACTACTACGTCATTATGAAAAAGAAAACTGGCTTGTTGCTTGGCAAGTTTGATACGGGAGAAAATCGTAGTGTGGTAGTAACGTTATTTGAAAAAAAGGAAAAGAAAATTACAGCCTATCAAAAATCAACTGCTGAACAGAACATACGCCTCCTCAATAGATTGCCTCATAGCCCATAGCTACATATGTGTTATATATGTGCCATAGTTTTCAAACGCAGTTTTATGGAACGAAGTTCTTTATCGGACGGAACGAATTTGGTGGATTTGGCACACCACAGCTAGGCAAGAAAAGTGTAAGATTTTTCCGTGACTTTTGAAATTTTCTGATGTAGTCTAGACGGCCTTGGCAGCTTTAAGGAAGTGAAATGAAATAATATCCATCTCCCTCGTACTTTTTCTTATCTTGCCATAAAAGAAATATTTTTTTTTTTAATGACGCTTCATTTTAATAGACGCTAGTAATTCATTCATTTGTATTTGTTAATAAATAATATAATACGTTTATCAATAATAATATACTACGAAAGGAACTTCGTTCCAACCGAGTGTTCCACGACACTCCCATATTTATTATTATTTTTGAGTTTCCATAAGGGAGATATTGCTACCCATTACTGTTTCATTTCCCCCTGTCGCCTCTTATGACACTCACGGGATGATATGGGGCAGTGGATTCTCTTTCGCCGTCACTACCCGGTGATTATAGCAAATTGTATATTTCATGTACCTAACAAAACCAGCCATACTCCCACATATTATATCAGCATCATTTCGTAAATAAAAGGAAAATAATCTAACTATTATTTTGTGGTTTATTTTGTAAGCAATGTTTCATCAACATTACTATTTCGAGAAGTTACCTTCTTCCATAGATTTATTTTTGTAAGCAATGTTCAAATCACATTAGTATTTCATAAAATTACCTTCTTTGATAGATTCAGGCATAGGGCTGGAACCATGGTTAAGCCAACCATGGGTTAGAACTTTCACTTTATTTTTGAAGTCAAAATTAGAATTTCGCAACGAAGCCGTATCGTTGATTTTGATTTCTTGAGAGTCGAAAGGATTTCGTCTGAAATAATTCAAAAGACGTTCATAACATAAAAATAGATAAAAAATGTAAACAAACATAATAGCACTTAAATGAGTTTTAAATGGAATTGTATAAACGATTCGGTGCAGAAAACAAATCCCTTGTTATTTTTGAAAGCACGAAAAATATAAAAACTAAGTTTAAATTCATGAATATTTTATTTTATAACATTTATAACTTTAAATAATTTTTTAATCAATAATCTTGTAAATGAATTTGGTTATATTAAATTATTGTAAATGAGGAAACAAATTATGTAAATTTTTAAAAATAATATAAAGTAACTACCTAGTGAATAATTGGAATTGCACATCTTGCTCATTAACCCAGCCCCAAAACCAGAGTCTTGTTTCATTAACAGCAAAGGCGGATTGGTAGGTCTGAACACTCGCGAGCCACACTGGGTCGTATGGTGCCGGCGCATCCCATGTTATTGCCGAAACTTGAAAAAATAAATAAACATTAGACATAACAAAAACAAAATGTGAACACTTATACGTGGTAGAGCCATGCTGCAGCTATATTAGTAGTATAGCTGTAGCACGAATGGGTTGGCTCGACCGGGAAAGAATCATGCTCTCACAGAATACCAGCGTAAAATGGCAGCTTGACACTGCTGTTTCGTATGGTGAGGGTAACGACGCATCTGCTTTTGATTCTTTATTGAGGATAAATGTAGATGTCTATGGGCCAAAGCAACCACTTACCATCAGGTGGGCTGTGTGCTCGTTTATCAGCCTATTCTATAAAAAATCACTATATTTTTAGTATTTTAATACAAAAATAATTTAAAAAAAACTGAAGTCTCACGAACTTAAACAATAACATATTAAAAAAATCTGTTTTAAATAATGAAAAAAACATAAAACTGCAAAAAAAATATTATCATTCAAGAACCCATTAAAGAGCGATGCCGATGAAGAGAATCTATCATCTAAGGGAAACATCAAAAGGATATTATCCTATTACCAACCTTGCCAAAAACAGGAGCTCATTGGATTTACTCGTAATACAGATTAGTTCGTGCGTACATTTGCTTTATTCAAATTCCAATTTTCGTGATACGAAAATAGGATTTAACATAAAAGCTTCGTTTAGCGCGTGTATTGACGACCATAATATTATTACCAGATATCTTTTACATTTTATTTATTACAAACCAGTTCTTGACTACCATTTTCCCTGTCCCTACATCACAATGTAGGGACATTGTGATGTAGCTGAACATGGTAAAGCTCACTGAAACCCGTCTCTAGTTGATCTGCTATTTATTGGAGGCCATGACATCTTCCTGGCACTTCCCATAGTCGACTCGACAATACCAACAATACGAGATCCTCTTACATGGCTATCAAACGGCGAAAAAATTTGTTAATGAAATAATATTATTAAGAGGTTCGCGGTCCTAAAAACAACGTATCAGTATGTAAATTCGAATGCTGTAGCGTGTTTTGTGTATTGATTACTTATTATATATTTTTATATTTAATGAATTATGTAAATAATAAAATATTATTTAAAATTTATTATTTACTTACTATTTTAATGACTAAACCGAACGATTGCTTTATTATATTTATCTCTCTCTCTCTATTGTAACCTGTTCAAAAGCAAATAGAGACAAAGTCATTCATTAAATCATTCATTGCTTTATTAAATGGGCAGTTTTAAATAGCTATAATATTCTTATCGCTTATCAACAACCCTGCTTACTTTCTTTTCTGTGGTAGAATTAGTCATGTTGCAGCTGTATTATGGTTGCGGCACAATCGGTTCGCCTCAACCAGGGTATATCTAACATAAAATAGCAGCTTAATGCTGCTGTGTTTCGTACAGTGAGTGTATAGAACTGTAGACCCATTTTACTGGAAGCGTGGCATTCCATCATAGTCTCCAAGGGTGTCAATGCATCTACATTTTCATTCTTCATCGAGGATTGGTGTAGATGTCTATGGACCACAATCCAGTTACCATCAGGTGGACTGCATGCTTGTTTGTCACCCTTATTCTATAAAATAAAATAAAAATTTTCTTGTAAATTAACTGGTAAATTTAACAAAAATAATATCAAGTTGTTTTCCAGGAAATAATCAAATTAAATCTTCGTTTGGTTTATCCCATTCATACAGAGCTTCTTTACTAGACCTGGGTTATATAAATTTTACTTTTAATAAAAGTAAAAACAGCCTTCAAAAAATAATAATATTAAAGCTTCTAAAGTCGATGCTAAGAAATTTTTTATCAAAAATTAATATCCCGAATAGAAAAGATTTTTGTCTACATGTAATATGTAGACAAAAAATGTTTGTCTACATGTAATATGTAGACAAAAATCTTTTCTATTATATTAAAATCTTCATCCCTAATTTTGTTTTCCACTTTTCGGAATGGATGTTTTCTTCTAATTTATATGCGACTACTTGCAGTATAACCTACGTAATATTTATAAAGAAAGATTTTTTTAAACCAAAAAACATACATGTCGAATATGTTCTATAGTCTTTTCTTTCTCCTCGTTTTTTTTAACTCGATTTTAAATAGAAATAAATAAGCAAGGGTTCTAAGATGTTGATGTTATTATGTTAAAATTTATTTGCAAGAACTTATTAAACACAGAAAACCATAAAGGAATATAAATTATATAATTTAAAAGTAAAAGTTTTGTACAACCGACTTCAAAATAAACTATTAAGAATAACTCAAAAACTATTGGCTAGACCTTGATCAAATTTATATGGAACCACATGTGAAGCACCAGCTTTCAAATAAAAAAAGAATCATCAAAATCGGTTCACCCAGTAAAAAGTTATGAGGTAACACACATAAAAAAACATACAGTCGAATTGAGTACCGGCTCCTTTTTGAAGTCGGTAGGAAATAACCTTCATGTGCTATTTTGTTTTTTATATAAACTCTAATAAAATATTAAATATACACTTATTATTTATTAACACTAATGGGCCTCGATAATGGCAATTCAAAAATTTCTATTAAAAAGGTTCGTAGTTTAGTTTCGCTATCCACAAGGGAAGTGGAATTCAAAACATGCTCGCACTAGCATTGCTTCTGCAATAGTAATGAGGAAAGTAGTAAAAAGTGAACTCTTACAAGCCGTGCGTGCCAGCATCGTGACTTACACTTTGATAAACGTCCTTATTACTAAATCCTATGAAGTAAAATGGGTATGAAAGTTTAAGCAGCATATTATGAGGCTAAAATAAATGCATCAATAGAGTTCTTAAGAAAACCACTTCCACTGAAAAAGTATGTTGATATTGAGATTCTACCTCAAGAAACGACATCTTGTATTAATACTTTAATAATAAAGAGAAATATTTTTTTTATTTTTTTTTTATTTATTTAAGGGTTCATGCACAAAGTTTTACTTATGGCGGACTTAATGCCATAGGGCATTCTCTCCCAGTCAACCATTAGGCTAAACAGAGATATACAGACAAGAGGCGGTGCAGCAGTAATCAAAATAGAAAGCGCTAAAAGAAAAGAAATTGTATATACATATATACATATAATTATACATATACACACACATACATACATAGACATATATACTTAAATACACACAATATATACATATATAAATACATACATACACATATACACGCATACACTACATATATACACAATACATATAAATATTATCTATGTCAGAACAAATATGAAATATACATATGTGTATGAAAATAAAAGCTATGTTAGTTCAAACTTGCAACAATTTTTTCACATGCTTACGGACTTGATTTTTAAAAAGAAACTTGTTGGAAGCTTTTTTAATGTCAAGAGGGATGTCATTTACATGTGTATGTGCCTTATCTATATATATATATATATATATATATATATATATATATATATATATAAGAGAGGTTGTCCTGAGTGGCTGACTACTGATGCACAACCAAAACCACTAGACGTAGAAACCTGAAATGTGCCAAGTTTGTATGAAAAGCCGCTGAATGTTGAAATGTGAAATTGGGACAAATGGTTCCTTTTATTACGTAGACATACACTAAAAAAGAATTTTGAAAAATTCTACGCTTAGGTGCACGAAATAGGGTGTTATTGTTTGTATGAATGTTTTTACGGGGCGATTGACTCGAAACTTACTAAAAGTACTCTATAAAAAAATATATTTTTTTTATTTACAGAACACTTTAAGTAAGTTTCAAGTCAGAAAGATTGTTAGAGTGGTATTTACCATTCGACATGCCTTAGTCTGACTTAAATTTTGTGATTATTATAACTCCGAAATATAAGAACGATATTAAGTGATAGTTTGGGCGCTCCGTATTATGCGGTCTCCTAATAAGTGTGGGTCATGACTGTCTGGATTTTATTATGATTATTCATCTTACTGCTTAATCCGCTTTTCATTTCTGAAAAGATTTTGAAACAATCAGTCTACCGCATTGCTGCATATACGTTTTAGTGGATTTTACATTATTTCCTCCATTAAATATTTTTCTAAGACTTGTAGGTTCACTTACGATTTTTTGCTTCACCGCCGACCACGTGATAAATTATTGTATTACTCTAAATGTTATACTATAAATACAAGTTCTCGGTTTTATATAAATAATGGACGTCCAAAATCGCACGACGGACCTAAGCCATTATAAAAACGTGCCGGAAATATAAAGAATGAATTAAATATGATATAATCACTGTCATACTTTTCTTAGATAATTTTAAGACAACCGTAGATGGAAAGCGATTATGCGTTAACTCACGTACAGATGTGGCGTTTATTTTACATTATCTTACTTGAAGTTGGTATACATTTTATAGCCGTGTAAAATGTTTTTCAAGTCTATGCCATAAAAGCTTTTCTTAACTGCGTTAGCCCGTAAACCTGAGCAGCAAAAAGATACTTTTATTTTTGTGCCAAATGGCCCAGAGATGTAAACTCATTTATCGTAAAGAAGCTATTTTCCTTGTAATTTCATTTATAAAAAAATTAACGTAATATGTCATTCCTTTTTTTCCTTAGCCTTTCGAATCCACTATTTCTACTAAGAACAGGATTTTCTAAAAATACTCGTATAACAAACAACAGATAAGTGAAATTTGTTACCCCGTATATTTCACAAATCATAAATACTCACATTTTTGAAGGACCGATTGCGATATTAGTAGCTTTTATAGGTGAAATTCGTTCATTTCATTTATTCGTTACGGCTTATGCAATGTTCACTGCTGAACATAGGCCTCCACCATAGATTGCCTCATAGGGGGATTTTGGCATAGATACTACGCTTTACAGGTGGTTTGACAGCCTCAGCCTTTTTATTATTTTCGATTGTTATCAGGGAGATGCCGCTGCCCATCTCCTGTTTCGGTTCCCTTATATCGCCAATTACGACAACCAGGGGATGATATGGAGTAGTGGATATTCTTATGTGGCCACTACACAGCAAGCAGTGATCATTTAGCTATAAATAATTATAATTGAAGTTAATATTTTGTCATGTGGTGACAGCGTAAAAAATGGGATTGCCTCATTTCATTCTGTAGGTTTCATAAGAGGTGACTATAGTAAATTGCCAGAAAGATATTATTCCTTCCGATTGATGGCGGTATAATGATCTTTTCAATTAAAGCGTATAATAAGACCAACACTGTCGACGGGGAGCAGCGTTACAGGTGCTAAAGCGTGCATGTAGGAAGTCGATGGATGCATCCATCATCTTGCATCTTCCTGTATGCACGCTTGTCATGTGCCATCACATGACAGTTCCTTAAAAGTCCACGGTGCAGTTGAATTAAAATGTAAACAAATAATTCAAGAGCAATATTTTTGATATAAATAAATTTCTTTCATAATTTTCATTCTAATAATCTATACCATACTCTAAAATGTGGTAAGATTTGAACACACTACACTCTAAGTACAAATACTTTTGACCTACAAATATTTACCGCACATAAAATCTAAACAAAACAAAGCAAATCCCTCAATAGTCATTTAATAAATAAGCTATCACTGATTTCCCCGCTCTTGTATCACATAAAAGTTTATTACAGATTAAGCGCCGCGGACGCCACAGATGCTAGGCAGCTTACGTAGGTACTAAATGCCCGATAAGAGATATTTATGAAGCAAGTTTAGCACACTCGTATGTACTAAACAAGCATCGGTACATATTTAGATGAGTTGGTCGCCTAATGTTTTAAATTAAAACACTGTGAGATTCTGAGTGATATATACATATTGAATTGATTTGCATTTTTTACAACAGTCTTACTGCAGTCGATGGAAGGGATAACGTTAGATATGACTATAATGGTGATGATAATTACCTCCTAGCCGATTTTGACCATGACGATAATTTTCGGATACTCTCGGAAACATTCATCTGCCCAGCAGATATTATAATAATATTACAAGTGCATTCAAAAAACATAAAAGTACTCACCAGTGTCCTAATATTAGGTCTGTACCTATGAAGTTGTCTTTTTTTATGAAATAAGTTAACGTAACTTTTTTTCTATATTTTATTAATCAAAGTAATCACCCATGCAATCGATGCATCTTTGCCAACGCAGTTGCAGTTTATTGATGCCCTTCTTGAAGGAATCAGTTGGATGGAAGGCAACAAATTCTCCAACGGCATTTTGTACTGCCTCTCGGGTATGGAATTTATTTCCCACCAAAAAATTATCCAAATTCTGGTAAAAGTAAGTCTGTAGGCGCAAGGTCTGGTGAGTACGACAGATGACGGAGAGCTTCCAATCCCAACTTTTGTAACTTGAAGACCGTCTATTGTGCATTATGAGGTCGCACGTTGTCATGCAGGAGTAGCGGGGACGAGCGATTGACCAAAGGTGGTGGGAGACGTGCGAGCTCTCCATCTTTGTGTTCAGTTCTTCACAGTACATATCTGCAGTAATGCTCTTCCCATTTGGTAAGAAGCTGTGATGAATCACACCGGCGCTAAAGCACCAAATAGTGAACATCACTTTTCTAGGGGTACGTTTTTGTTTAGGGCATTGCTTAGGTGCTGAAACAGGATCGAACCTACTTGCTGCTAACCAAACAACGTTTGTGATATTTCTTCTTTCGATGGAATTTAGCGTTTACCAAAATGTGAGATCTCTCGTCATTCATTGTGTTTGATTTTTTTGTCTGAATCTGCTTCCAAAAACACTATGTATAATTCGACCAATTCGCAATATGAAGACTTTATCTAGTTTTACTTTATAAAACGTTAACAAAAATGTTATACTTATAATGTGTATTTATTTGACTTCCACTACATTGATAGAATAGAATAGAATAGAATATTTTTTTTATTCAATATTGATTATTACATAATTATTCTTATTGAAAGTCATTTTTTATTTACCTACATACACATTTTACACTACTACATACATATTTACATACATACATACATTTAATCACGCCTCTTTCCCGTAGGGGTAGGCAGTGACATAAAGACATAAAGACATTTATTTATTCCAACACTTACATCTTCTACACACATGACAAATAACAATTAACAATAAAACAAATGACTTAAAAACAAACAAAAATTAGAATAAAGAAAAGTGCGTCCAAAAAAAAATATGGTGTGCTATGATGAAGTGGTGGAAAGGACCGTCTCAGCATATGCCGCGAGCTTGCGGCGCTGATTTTCATCCGGCCCCGAGCAAGTTCCGACGGTCAATTATTGCGAGCGAGTATTTTTTTTTTTTTTTTAGTCTTATTCTATACCTCATGCGAGATGTGCCGTAGACGGTAGTATGCAGAGTCCCTACGTTTTACTAAAATGTTAATGATAAATATATGATTATGTACAATAATATAATATAATAATATAGAAAAGTATTATAAATATATATAGAGGTTAATAAATACAGAGTAACAGGTATATATTAGGTATATATTAAATAAATACTTAGTAAGCAGTAAATTATCATTAAAGGTATAATTTAAATTTATGATTAGAAATACTACATAGGTAATTATTAAATAAAACATGTTCAAACATTTATACTTCCCTTCTGTTTGTTTAATAAAAATTTCTTTAAGTGTATTTTAAAAGTCCCTATTGTCTTTAGATTACGTAGTGGTGGAGGTATATTATTCCAGCAGTGGGTGGCTGTATATTTGTAACTACCTCTGAAGGCCGCCGAACTATGTCGAGGGACCCTTAATATGCGAGAGGAAACACGCGTCAGATACTTATTGTGTTCACGACACCAGTCTAGTTTAGAGTACAGATACTTTGGATTTTTTGTTTTCAAAACACCAAACAGAGCACAAGCAAAGTGGAGTTTGCGTCTAGCGGCCATCTTAAGGATGTTATTATCATTAAGGAATGGGCTTACATGACCTCTTGGTGGCACATCAAAACAAAACCTTGCACAAGCATTTTGGACTCTTTGAATAAGGTGTGCGGTGCGCGCCAGCAGACATGGCCCATATACAGTGTCAGCATAATTAAGTTTTGATAATACAAGTGCGTCAGATAACCTCTTACGTAATTCGATACTTAGATATTCACGTATCCTGTACAAGATTTTTAACCGATAGAAGCAGTTCCTAACGACACCAGCCATGTATTCTTCGAATCTGAGGTTAGGGCTAATTATAACTCCTAGATTATGGGTCTTCTCTACTCTTTCTAAAATAGTTTCTTTTATATATACTTTTGGATTGAAATAGTTTATTTTTTCTATTTGTTGTTTAGTACCACAAATTAAAAACTTCGACTTTGACGCATTCAACACTAGAGAATTTCTTTCTGACCACTTCAGTACTCTATCAAGATCTTCGTTGAGGTCCCGTATAGCTTCCTCAGTATTCATGGGTTTGAAAGAGGTATAAACTTGAGTATCGTCAGCATATATATGGTATTTACAATTTTTAAAGCAAAAGATAATGTCCGAAGTATACAAAGAAAACAGCACAGGGCCTAGTATCGATCCTTGGGGAACACCTCTTGTAATGTGCTGAGCAGATGATATGTAGTTTTGCCCATTTTCTTTTTTCAGTATTATTTGTTGTGACCACCCACTGAGATAACTGCTGAACCATTTTATTGTTTTGGGATCAAAACCATAATATGCCATTTTGGATAGAAGTAATGTCGTGTTTATTGTATCAAATGCCCTAGAATAGTCCAACAGGACCAGCACAGTTCCCTGACCTTTATCTTGAGCCTCTAATATATTGCCTACTACATCAGAAAGCGCAGTGGCAGTGCTTCGCCCCTTTCTAAAGCCTGATTGAAGATCAGGTAGAATGGAATTGTCTTCAAAATAAGCGGTTACTTGCTGACATACCACTTTCTCCTTAAATCTTTGAACCACCACTGTGACCACTTCTTCCCACTTGCTACGATCCTTACATACATGCTTCGCTTCGTCCACTTTCATTATTCTCTTCATACATGCTCTACGGTTTAGGGTGCTCTTGACCTGGCCTTTTTTCAAGACGTCCCTGATTTGGTCTTGAAATGTCCGCCTAGGTCTACCCCTTCCAGCACTTTCATTCACACTCGCCTTATACACTTTTTTCGTCTCGTTCTTCATTCATTCTCTCGACATGGCCAAACCATCTCAGCATACCTTTCTCAATTTTTGTCACTACATCTTCTTTCAGACCACAACGTTTCCTTATCTCACTATTTCTTATCCTGTCACTCATTTTAACTCCTATCATACTTCTTAACGCTCTCATCTCAACTGCATTTATTCTGCTTTCGTGTTTCTTCTGCCATACCCAACTTTCACTTCCGTACATGAGTGTCGGAAACAACACCCTCTCATGCACAGCCAAACCAGCCTTATTAGACACCTTCCGACTGCTCATAAAGGAGTGCAAAGCTCCATTTACTCTTCTTTCGATATCACTCTCTCACTTTCCATCTCTTGTAAACTTTGAACCCAGATACACAAACTCTTTCACCTGTTCAATTTGTTCATCTCTAATCACGATATTGCAGTCTGTTACTGCCTCATCTCTTTCAAACACCATCACTTTCGTCTTCCTTACATTCATCTTCATCCCCTTCCTAACAAAAGTTCCACTCATAGTAGTTACCATCTCCTGCAACTCCTCGGCCGAAAACGCAAGTAATACTTGGTCATCAGCATAGAGAAAACATTTGACGAGTAACTCATTCATTCTCAACCCGCT
Organism: Parnassius glacialis; assembly: GCA_033319125.1. Lineage (NCBI taxonomy): Eukaryota > Metazoa > Arthropoda > Insecta > Lepidoptera > Papilionidae > Parnassius > Parnassius glacialis. The sequence goes on along the minus strand of JAVANC010000013.1, from coordinate 20,111,361 downwards.
TTCATTCTCTTTTAAATCTGTCAAGCAATTGTCCATGAACAGATTAAACAGCCACGATGACGCTACACATCCCTGTCTAACACCTTTTTCGATATTAAACCATTCAGTGTATGCCCCGTTTATCCTTACACAAGCACTAGAATCCCTATAAAGAGATTGCAATGCTCGTACGAGGATACTGCTCACACCGTTCACGGACAGTGCTGACCATAATTCATTCCTCACCGCTCTATCATAGGCCTTTTCTAGGTCCACGAACGCGCAATAAAACTTCTTGTTTTTAGCCAAACACTTTTCGGCTATTCACCTCAAGGAAAAGACCTCATCCGTACATCCCGTTCCCTTTCTAAATCCCACTTGTGCATCCCATACCTTTTTGTCTGTTTCATTCACAACCCTTTCAATCAACACTTTCGCATACAGTTTACCGACGACGCTGGGAAGGCTTATACCGCGGTAATTTATGCAGTCCTGCCGTGACCCTTTTCCTTTATACAAAGGCACGATTTCGGCTTTGCACCACTCTACTGGTACTTGCCCATTTCGCCAGCACAAATTGAAAAGGCGGTACAGCTGACTAGCCACTATGACCTGTCCAGCCCTCAGCATCTCGACGGTAATCCTGTCATACCCTGCAGCCTTACTTATTCTCATACTTTTCAACGCTTTCACTATTTCATCCATGCTTATCTCACTTTCATCAACATTTATATTAGTTTCTATGAAAGGTGCCGGATGCTGTACCTGCACTTCCTCTCTTTCAAAGAAACTTTCAAAATACTCTTTTCATCTCTTTAACACACATTCTTCTCCTTTTATAATGCAGCCATCTTGACTCCTGATTGTACTAAGCTCCAAGGTAGAAGTTTTTCCTCTGGCTGTTTAGATGGATTTCCATAAAAACTTAATATTTGACTGGAAATCTTCAGTGAGGCTCCTATCGAAATCATCCTTTCTTTCTTCTTTCTTTCTAGACACAACTTCTTTCGCTGCTGTTTTCAATCTTTTATACTTCGTTCTTGCTTCCTTTATCTCGTCATCCGTTGCCTTTTGAACTTTTTGGTTAGCTTTTATTGTAAACCAATCCAACCACGCTTTCTTCTTTTCATGCACAACCTTTCGTACATCTTTATCCATCCACACGTTACAGTTCTTTCTTCCTGTCTTTCTTTTACCTACCCCGCATACCTCAATAGCAACATTCATTACCCCTTTCTTAAATGTCTCCCACAAATCTTCAATCACACCTATCTCTACTATGCCTTTAAAACTTTCTTTCAGTTTCTCTACATACTCAACTTTCTTTTCTTTTCCTTGTAGATTTTCCACTTTCACTCTGTCCAGAACACTCGTAGGCTCGGCCCCTCGGTGTCGCCACCATTTAAAGAGGCCCCGTATTCGGGCTATGACCAGGAAGTGGTCTGTGTTGAGGCCTACAGCTTGGTATGCCCGAGTGTCTAGCACTTTCTTCCTAAGTCTTTTATCCACAATTACAAAATCAATCATACTTCTAGACTCGCCCTCATCTCTGGTATACAATTGGATCTTTTTGTGGTCAAACATTGTGTTGGCCACGCACAAATTCCATTCCAAGCATACTTCAAGCAGGTTTCTCCCATTGTCATTCACTATCTCGTCCCCAAACGTACCCAGAACTCCTTCATACCCATCACGCTTTACTCCGGCCCATCCATTAAAGTCCCCTAACATCACAATCCGTTCATTTTCTCCGCATTTATTCAAGACCTCTCTCATGCTATCCCAAAATTCCTCTCTCTCTTGTTGCGATTTTAATGACCCACCTCCACGCAGATCCGTCGGTGCATAGACCCCAAGGATAAACAAGCGAGTGAGTCCGACTTTTAATCTAATCCAGAGGAGTCTTGGGCTTACACATTCATGCTCCATCACACATTCAACCATTCGAGATGAAAGAATCACACCAACTCCCTGACAGCCTCCGCTGGTTTGGGGGACTCCCGACCGGTATGCCGTGTAGGGGCCATGAACCGTGGTGTCACATCCTTTCCTCTTGGTTTCGTTCACGCACAGAATGTCAATACATCGTTCATCCATCATCTGACATACTTCATCTATCTTACCATCCATTCCTCCTCTTACATTCAACGTAGCGAAGCGGCTCTCCGTAGACCGCTTTTCGCCCCCGCGAGAAAAATGTTCTTAATTTTGTCACTAGTTTCCTTTTCGTCTAATAGTCTTGGTCTACCTCGTTTTACTTTGTCCGCCAACTTTTTGTCTACACCAGCAGCAAAACAAGGCAATAATTTCTGTAAAACAAATCTATTAAACAAGACACCGAACTTGTCAAATAGATGGTGGTTTTGCACCATTTATTTGATGGCTAGGCATCCCAATATGGATAATATCCTAAAAGAACCACATATAAAATGACAAATAAAACACGTAATTACAGGTCAGAGTACAGTACCCCCGCAATTGAAATCGCAAGTCGGCACACGGGTTATTGTTCATAAAACGGGCTAACAGTTTTTGCTACATTATATTGGGTTATTACGAAAGTATTTAGAAGTAATGCGTAAAAGAATCGAACTTGAAATATAAGGGACACCCCAATGTTCATATTTAAAAAAACATGGGCTAATAATCGATACTGACACCGCACGACGAAATTATATGTTTAGCGTCAAAACGAAGCCAACCACCCCCACCGCATAGCCACAATAGTTACACAATAGTAGATCAGAAAACTAACAATTTGTGATTTTGTACAAATGTTAGCTCCGGCTCAGTTTCGATTTTGAGACCTGCGTTATTCTAAGCCTGCGACGCAATAACCACGTGCTGCGACCTCTATGCCGCACAATCGTCCACAGTAAAAAAAGAAAAACTTAAATAGCTTATTAATAAATATAATAATAATAAAATTCAAGAATTAAATCTATACATATAAATAGAATTCGAAATAACTGCCTTTTATTGAGCGGAATTAACGGAGTCAAATTTTGTGAAGTTAAATGAAACAATTAATAAAAACAATATAATAAACAAAATAAAACAATAACAAAAAAGCATTGCTAGTAATGAATAAAATCACAAATACGTCAACTTTATAAAGGCTCATCATCAACTTAATTTATTATTTAATAAATATATACAAATATAGTAAAGTTCTGGAGTGGCAGCCTCGTATTGGTAGGCGAAGTGTAGGGCGACCCCCCACTAGATGGAGTGCCGGAAGACCATGGATGCAGGTTGCTCAGGACCGTGCTTTGTGGCATTCCTTGGAGAAGGCATATGTTCAGCAGTGGACTTGTGAAGGGATGTAATGATGAAAATGATAAAATATGTATATTCTGTAATGGACAATAAATAGCCATAGTTTATGACTTTGTCTGAGGTGAAACCATATAACACAAGTAAACAACTGTGTAATATAAATATAAAGGATTTTTGGTTATTTTGGTATGTTTTATTTTAAATTATTCCAAACAAAAAGAATGCCAAACAAAAGACGGCCTGATTGTGTAAAAACGTCAATAGCCTAATAGTTACCGTTACGTACTGCAAAAAATTAAAGGTCGTGGGTTCGAATCCACCATTCAACAATTGACGCGACCGCGAAACGCGAAAGTTGTTAACGGAACATCAGAAGTGCGCTACTGTGGCTAGTATCCTTTTTAAAACAAAGAAGTTAAAATAAATATCATGAAAATGGCTAAATTTAACATCTAAACAAAAGAAAAGAAGAAACTTTAAAGGCGGTAAAGACCCGAAATCAAACGCAATCCTCGTCGGTAGTTAGTTTTCCAGTATAACAATTAACAACAAGTACATTATAAGACACTACTACCCGTCATCACTTTGGATATTTAATGTCAATTTCGAGATGATTTTTGTGCCGTAATACAGAGAGTATTATCTTTATGATTTCACTGCTGGATATCGGCTTTCTCCCGTTTTAGGAGAACTTGCTATAATCCCGACAGCCTGGCAAGCAGATACTCGATCTCCGTCGCTTGTCACAATTTTGTATAGTTTTAAACCGTTACACTTAACGCCAACTTATTGACATTATTAACAAGTAAAAAAATCACATCTGTGTCAAAAACATTGTTTTAGTGTTTTATGAATGTGTCAGCTTAAGAAGTAAATAGTTAAAACAGAGAAACTACTGACGTGCTTATTACAAAAGAAAGTACAACCTGAGTAACCGGTAATTGCCGGTTTAGCGCATATTATTCAGTTCTAAAACAAGTAAAATGTCTTGTACATGAAATCCTTGAGTACTTTATTATTAATGTACTACTTAATTAGCATTTTTTATACAAAATTATACCTATTATTATTGTTTCTTACCGACTTCTTTCCATTTTTTTCACGCTTTATATTATCTCAATCTTATAGGTCTTTACCTATGGAATTGCCGTATTTCATGAAATAAGTTAACGTAATTTTTAGGGTTCCGTACCTCCAAAGGAAAAAACGGAACCCTTATAGGATCACTTTGTTGTCCGTCTGTCTGTCTGTCTGTCTGTCAAGACCCTTTTTCTCAGGAACGCGTGGAGGTATCAAGCTGAAATTAATTAAATACTCAAGTCTACTGTCCCTTTGAGTTGTGAAAAAATCAAACTTTTAAGTCAATGCAATCAAAAGATACAGCCGTTTATGCCGCAAATTTTCGACATACGCAAGGGAATCAAAATCTACAGGGTACTTCCCGTAAACTCAGAATCTTAAAATTTGGTACGAAGCAACGTATTATAGCACAGATAAAGAGAAAATTGCGAAAATCATATAATTTTAGTTACATCATATAATAAAAATATTTATAATTATTTTAAACTTATATACCTACAGATTTGTTCGGAACCCTCGGTGCGCGAGTCCGACTCGCACTTGGCCGGTTTTTTGGTATATTTTTTATTTCTATTAATCAAAGTAATCAATCACCCATGCAATCGATGCACTTTTGCCAACGCAGTGACACTTTATTGATGCTGTTCTTGAAGAAATCAGCTGGACGGAAGGCAACAAATTCTTCAAAGGCATTTTGTACTGTCTCTCAGGTATTGATTTTTTTTTCTGCCAAAAAGTAATCGAAATTCTGGAAAAAGTAGAAGTCTGTAGGCGCAAGGTCTGGTGAGTACGACGGATAACGGAGAGTGGAAGCTCTTGTAACTTAGAGACCGTCTGTTGCGCAGTATGAGATCGCGAGTTGTCATGCAAGAGCAGCGAGGACGAGCGATTGACCAAAGCTGGTTGGAGACGTTCGTGCTTCTCTATCATTATGTCAGACAGCTCCGTGGTGCAGTGGCAATAATTGTTCCGGGTCTGGATGTTTCTCTTTGTGCAATTTGTGTTTGTAAACTGCCTCCACGATAAAGGAGAAAAACCTAGTGTAGGGGTAGCGTTTAAAAAAAAGAAAAAGAAGTTCTTCACAGTACACATCTGCAGTGATGCTCATCCAGTTTGGTAAGAAACTGTGAAAAATCACATCAGCGCTTGACCACCAAACAGTGATTATTACTTTTCTAGGAGTAAGTTTGCGTTTAGGGCATTGTTTAGTTGCTGCTAATTCAGCTGTAGATTGAGTATCATCAGCTTCCACAACCGTCTTTAATTCGTCGTTGTCGACCAAAGTTTTCTGACGACCACGGGGTTCATTATTCAGGTTTTTTTCCAGAACGGAAGCGGTCAATCCATATAATCCAATAACAGGTGGTGCGTTCGCTTATACAATTTGTTCCGTAAACGAATATTGATGTTGCGTGCCGCTTGTGTAGCGTTGCTACCATGACAGTACTCATATTCCATAATTGCTCGAATTTTTAACACGTTCAGACCGGCGTGTATCACCGGTGGAGCACGAAGTATCTGCTGACACGGCGAGGTGTACCACCGGTGGCCACGTCACACTATACTTTCAATATACTAAGAAATTCACGCCGCTTTGAGAGAAAGTGTTGTATTTACTGTCCCCGCCTAGTAAAATTGACAAATTTTCATAGTGCAGCTCAGGACGTGGATATTATTTCGAAAAGTAAGCAAAAATCAATATTGAAAAATTGTATTTATTAGGAAAAAATTTACATAATCACGACATAAATTGCACGAAATGTAAATTATTTATGATAAATTACGCTGAGAAAATGTAATAATAAGAAAATAAAATCATAATTGAAAAAAATATAGAATAGAATAGAATAGAATAATTTTTATTCAATATTGATTATTACATAATTCTTATTGAAAGTCATTTTTTATTTACTACTGGTTCGGAAAATACCTCTGTCCTGGGAAGAACCAGCAAGAAACCCAGCGGGACTTAAAACATAAACTGAATACATGGACATAAAATGAAATGTCATCATGGAAGGTATAAAATGAAAATTATTTTGTATGAATCGTATTGAAACAATTCAAACACATTGGTTTTTCACACGCAGAGCAAAATATATTTACGCGTTTCCATTTTTTTCTAACCATACCCGCAGATTCGGTTGTTGTAAAATGGTCGTAACAAGCTCTGCATCTATTTCGGGTATCTCTGAGCTTTACTTCCGTTTTCTCTAACTTGTGTTTTGGCTTTTTTGTGCATGGGGCCCACCCTCCTCTGCAGCGTCATCGGTTTGATAATCAGTGCTGGGCTTGCTAATAATCTCTTTTATAATTTGTTTCCGAAATTCTAAAATAACTTTTTTTTCTTGCACCAAATTTTTGGTGCATAACACAACCATTTACCAACATTGTGCCACAGACAATCTCAATGAATAGCTTGCGGTACCATTTTAGGGTTTTTCTAAGACTGGTATAGTACGACGCCATCTGATCAGAAATATCAGATCAGAGTTCTTCGCATTATTATAATCCAAAACAGAGTCTAATTTCGCTACGACGTGTTTGGCCTCCTGCGATGTGGCCTTGGCACTAGAGCTCCTGTATGATTATTGTAGGTCGAAAGCATATAAACTGTATGTTTTTCGGTCCATTTTAAATATTTGACACCCATTCTATTCTTCAGAGCCAACACTTGACCCTTTCTCTGCTTGGACTTTACCGCTTGCTTTGGTAGATGCTTGTGATTCTGTCGAACTGTGACATACAAAAAGTCTGCTTGTCCATTAGAGTTTCTGCTAGTGGTACGCTTGTATAAAGATTATCGCTGTGGAGACTTTGACCTTGTTCTGTTAGCCCATTCATTAGTTTCGTAGTGATTTGTTCAGGGTGACCTTGATCTGGAACTCCATTAACTCGTCCAGTATATACTTCTTACTATATTACGATTACTAGCTTATTAGAAAGAGAGAAAAAGCATGATTCCTGTCTTATCCTGTCCGTGTCCACCGGTGGTGCACCCCGCCCGGCAAGACTTTTGGTTCATGGGGCGGTGATGTACCACCGGTGGCCATATGAAGATTTGCGCCGTAGGATACCAAGTACTTCCTCATGAGATGCCGGTCTGAACGTGTTAATGTAATCCATGATGGCGAAAAATATTCAAATTTGTGAAAACACAACTGACTGAGTTTGAAAAAAGAGTTTCATGTTTTTAAAATAAAATTAATTTGAAATTAGAATTCTTAGCCAAACAAAATTATTTTGATTTGAAATGGCCAGTACTGCAGAACGGCAATGTCATAGGTAAGACCTACCTGTATGTATCTTATGTCTATGTTTGAAAGTAATAGAATTTTATAAATCAATTTTTACCCACTTCCAAGCATCTGAATAATTTTAAATTTTGCTTACGTATACAGAACGATTGGCAATACAATATTTACAATATTTTTATTACGATTTAGTATTCTCACTAGGATCACCACAACTCATAATAAATGCGTGTTGTTTAAAGTTTTCGAACTTTAATATTCTTACAATTTATCATTCACATTGATTTGAATTTGGAATTTGAAATATGTCACTTTCACAAGCATGCTACGCGTAGTCAGTTGATGTCAGCTATCAAATATTTAAAATTCCAGTAATAAGGACGAGAAACCCGATGACGTGGTACATCTGTCCCTGTAATTCGAATGTTCTAAAAAGACCCATCGGGTATACTTTGAATGAAGTCATTTGAAAACGCTATTATAGCTAAAAATATTGTTAAGTAATTATAATTTTGGGGTATTACCGTTAAAAATGTGACGAGTTCCGTTTCCTGTTTCTATTATGCGTCCAAAATTTTGTGTGGTCATATTTAATTAGTATTTTAGAATATTTAGAACCACGAACTCGTCGTTGAATGTTAGTCTGTGCATTATATAGGATGCAGGTGCATGGTTTGTTTGGACATAGCGCTTTTCATAATACTGTGACACAAATCTCCCGGAGCCAGACATACTCAGATTGCAGTAGCATTATTTAAAAAAATTATGCCAGGGCATGCTAACAGAGCTCAATATTAAAATGCATCTTTTTTATAGAATAAAGGTAACAAACGAGCACACAGTCCACCTGATGATAAGTGGTTGCTGTGACCCATATACATCTACATTTATCCTCAATAAAGAATCAAAATGCAGAAGCGTCGATACCCGTGAGGACTAAGATGGAATGCCTCTTTTCCAGTAAAAAGGTTATCCGGTTCTCTACACTCACTATACGAAACACATCATTGTCAAGCTGCCATTTTACGCTGGTATTCTGTGAGAATGTGGTCCTTCCCCGGTCGAGCCGACCCATTCGTGCTACAACTATACTACTAATATAGCTGCAGCATGGCTTTACCACGTACAAGCATCTCATTTTTAGGTATCTTAATAATAATATTGACTAAGTAATATTAGTATGGGCATTTTGAAAGCTCAGTCAAGACTGTAAGTCTATGTACTACTGAGTATACATCTAAGAAATACAACATTTAGCATGGCACCCCAAAATATTTTTAAACGCGCCTCACATATTACACCTTTTTTAAACAATAATGGGTGACAAACGAGTACACATTCCGCTTGGTGATAAGTGGATGCTGAATCCCATATACATCTACATTTATCTTCAAATAAGAATCAAAATGCAGATGCGTTGTCACCCCCGGGGAACTAAGATGGAACCTCTCGCTTCCAGTAAAAGCTCTATGCTCTATGCTAGCTCCGGTTCTCTACACTTACCATATGAAACACAGTAGCATTAAGTTACCATTTTACGGTAGTATTCTGTAAGAACATAGTACTCGGGTCTAGCCGACCCATTCGTGCTACAACCATAATATAGCTGCATCGTGACTCTACCAGGTATAAAAACGATCTGGTAATTGATCAAGAAAGAGCAATTTGCAAGCACATAAATCTCAGTCACGGTTGAGGTTGTCGTGGGTCATTTGGATCTATCAACCTGGTGACACTCACTACACTCGGCCAAAGCTAGAGAACATAATTATATAGATTATAGGAATAAATTCTATATAATGGGGTTGTTATAGACTCATTTGCTTAATTCCGCGTAAAGAAAGAAAATTATGTGTCCTGCCCAGTTTTAAGGGGACCTCCCACCCTCCCTCAATCGAGCGCACTATACTCGTCGCCGTCAATCACAACACTACCGCCCCCAGCTCCACCACACTAGGCACGACACACCACTCTCGAAAATACGACACATGTTTCGCCTCTACACGGGGCATCCTCAGGTGAAGTAGACTATGCGGAGGCTGGCCGCTAAGTATATATTAGTTATAAAAACCCCATTATAATGGATTTCCACAAAGTAACGCCTGATTCTATTAAATTCTATATAATCAACTGACATACACAAATATATATACAAAAAGACACAATTTAAAAACGCGTCAAATATAAGGAAACACAACTGTTAGTAGAAATTCTCTCACATCCTTTAAAGGATCACCAAGATTCTTATCTTTAAATTAATATTCAAAGAAAGTTAAATTTGCTGCCTTTCAATAGTTCTTTAACAAATTTAAAAAAAATTATATATTCCAACGGAATTTTAAAAATAATGCTGTTTGTTTTGAAAATGTTGCTGGCTGTTCATGTTCATACAAATTGAATTAAATTAAAATATTCTATAGAAATCAGATTTAAATAAATTTTTAAATACCTACCACTGATAAACTTAAAAACATCTAAACTTTAAAAGCTTACTAAAACAGTGGACGTCTAAAGTTAAAAACACAACACAAACAGACATTTTACCTGATGGAATAAAAAGTAATATAAGAAGCATCACAATTTTTATCTTCAAGCACACTAACTAAATTTCACTAAGTCTGAACAAACTTGCAAGTACTTGTAACTATTTAAAATTCTCATTTTGAAGCTTCATCCACCTGGCGTCCGGCAGCGAGGACTAAACATTTTCACTGTCTGCGAGAGGCAGCAGTAGAATTTAAATTTATGTAGCGGTATATCGGTGTCCATTGTAATTCACACTATGTGTTTACCGTACATCCATCGATCATATTAATCAAAGTGTTTCTTATTCACACATATAATTGGTTACTATTAGAAATGGGAAACTATCTCATGTCGGAATAATTGTAATGACTTTTACATAAAAACCTAAAAGTAAAATCGGGGTAGAAAATTATACTGCCACGATATCTTGTTTTTGTCTTTCTGAAATTTTTGCCAAGCAATTTAGTCAAACTTCTTGGCTCAAATAACTTGACAAATTGTTTACGAACTAATTACAACTTTATATTGTGCTTGTTAGCATTTGTGCCGTGTGGTAGCGATTTAAATTAATCTACTGCCTCATATTATCCGTGATGATATGATCTACAATCACAATATAAATATCCAAGAAAAAGATACATAGGCGTTGTTAACTGTCTTGTATTTCATAGGATATACCGTATTACCCGCATATGTTTCGATGGCCCGCAGGGCTGTGCTATATTCAGTTTTTTGGTACATTTTTTTTTACTTATAGCCAGTGTTTGATCATAATCCCACCTAAGTTGTGATGAATCCCCTAGACTATTGACTCTTGCCTTGAAAAATTTAAAATTAAACTTCTTTACAAATTAAAAAGCAAACACTGATTTATACGTGATAGAGCCATGCTGCAGCTATTAAGTACTATAGTTGTAGCATGAATGGGTCGACTCGACCGGGGAAAGACTACGGTCTCACAGAATACCAGCATAAAATAGCAGCTTAACGCTGCTGTGTTTCGTACAGCGAGTGTAGACAACCGGAGACCTTTTACTGGAAACGAGGCATTCTATCTTATTCCTCACGGGTGACAACGCATCTGCAGTTTGATTCGTAGTTGAGGAAGGATGTAGATGTCTATGAGCCACAGCAACTACTTACCATCAGATGAAATGTATGCTCGTTTGTCCCCCTTACCCAATAAAAAAAATTGACAGGTGAAACTGGAATATATTATATAAGATACCTTAAGAGAAAATAAACTAATTATCTTCTGGTTATAAAAAATAGAAGTTATTTATTTACAGTTTTATATATAATGTTGACTAAAATGTAAAAATTGGCACTGGTACTAAGTATCAGTGCTTGCAAATTTTCACTACGGAACAAGTTTATCAAGATTTAAAGGATACATTAAAAGTGAATACTCCGCCGCATTTACCGTTGCACGTTGATGCATTAAATTAAAACGTGTTAAAACATCCATCAAAGATGACCCTTGCTCGGGACGACCTACGACAGCAAAATATAAATAATATAGAAATGGTTAAAAAATGCCATAAATTGTTTTAGCAGATCGTCGTGTAAACGTACGTTTTATTGCTAAAAAAAATTTCAGTACCATGTGCATTTCACGTACGCTTTGAGTTGAAATAACCGGCCAAGTGCGAGTCGGACTCACCCATGAAGAGTTCCGTACCATCGTAATACACGTTTCTAGTAGGGGAGCCCCATTTAATTTTTAATTTTTAATTTGTTTTAATTTTTACTATTTGTTGTTATAGCGGCAATAGAACTAATAATTAAATTCTGTGATAATTTAATATTCTTATCTTATTCTGTGATAATTTCAACTGTCTACCTATTAAGGATCATAGGCCTATTGGTTACCCTTTGGGTGCGGAACCATAAAAAGTATCTACGCTTTGGGTACCCAAAATACTTCCTTAAATTTCCCGAGGCCTGGAAGAACTGTTACAACAAGATCCTTGTCGTTTTTTGGCTCAATTTATACCAATGGACGAAGCGTGGCTTCATCATTACAAACCCTAAACAAAATTACAGTCTATGCCTCGAAAAGACCATAAACTCTCTCTTAAGTAATTCAAGGAGAGTTCTTTCGTCGCTCTTTTTCCTGGAATATTCAAGGAGCAGTAATGATTAAATATCATAATCGGTAACTGGAGGGGGCGTCTCTAAATGGACCTCTGACGCATCCAGTAACAGTAGATAAGAGATGTTGGCTTTCAAATACTTGAGCATCCTCTATATTCACCTGACCTGGCACATAATAGTTTCTTTCTATTTCCGGGAGTCAAGGCATATCTGAGAGAATAGAGATTTGAAGATGATGAATCAGTAGTCATTGCCGTACAGGAGTTTTTATGTGCTCAGAATGAAGAGTTCTTTAAGAAGGGAATTACAAACTTTTAGAAAAAGACATTCCAAGTGTTAATAAATTAATAAATGTTTTTTTATAGGATAGGGTAACAAACGAGCACACAGTCCACCTGAAGGTAAGTGGTTGCTGTGGTCCATAGACATCTACATCTATCCTCGTCTGCGAATCAAAATGCAGATGCGTTGTCACCCGTGAGGACTAAGATGGAATTCCTCTTTTCCAGTAAAAAAGGTCACCGGTTCTCTACACTCACCATACGAAACACAGCAGTGTTAAGCTGCTATTTTACGCTGGTATTCTGTGAGAGTGTGGTCCTACCCCGGTCGAGCCGACCCATTCGTGCTACAACTATACTACTAATATAGCTGCAGCATGGATCTATCACGTATGAAATGTTATATTATATTAAAAATGTTACTTGTAATATATATATATGTTCTCATTTTTTTTAAAGTTTTTATTGAATAACCCTAGTATATGGGCAAATTTACGATAACAAAAATTTACGATGATAGTGAATTGAATGAAAATGTATAAACCGTTTTCAAGGACATAGATAAATAATGATTTCACTATAATTCTTACACTTTTAGCAATCCTAACTCAATTTTTTCTATTGTGCATAAAATAAACTATTATAAGAAATTTTATTTATCTCGGTTACAAAAGAAAAACCCGTTAAATTTTTCAACTTCATGATCGTTAATCCCTTGAAACTGAAAAAAAATTAGCAACCTTTACAGCAAATTTGCTTTAAATAGGGAAAAGGCTTATACCTAGGAAACAACTGTAAGACGGTAAAAAATTATAAATGGGCTTATGCATTATTTCACTCAGAAAAATAATTCAACAGCGTTTTTAAGTAACATGGCATGCAATGAAGAAAAATTTTAAGATTTCATGAATAATGTCTAAAATGAATAGTTGCTGAATATTAATTATGGATATTTTATATTTTCTTATATTCCACAGTACGCGAGCAACCCGGGTTCGGACCCCACCGGCACCAATGAAATTGTTAATTGCAATTTTAAGTGGTGATTTACCACGTGCGCCGAGCACGTCATAAATGAGCATTAGTGAAGGTAAACATCGTGAGGAAACCTGCATGTCTGAGAATTAAAAAAGAAATTCGAAGATATGTGAAGTCTGCCAACACACATTGGACTAAAACCCTCTCAGAAATGAGAGCAGACCTGTGCTCAGCAGTGGGACGTATATAGGCTGTAACTTTACTATATTTTCATTACATTGCATACATTGCATTGCTACGGCATTGCATGAGAAAAAATTTAAGATATCAAGAAAATGTCAATGACGATGATAGTGATGATGGTGGTGGTGGTGGTGATTCTCATGATAATGATGATGAGTGAAGTATGTAAACCAACAACAACACCGCCCATTACGATACGATATAGGGCAGCCTCGCAGCAACATCACCTTTGATTGTACTAGAAGAATTACCACGAATTACCAAAGCGAGGTGTCTCTGCAGCACTTTATACTGCTTGAACGAGTGGGGTAGTTTCAACGCCTATGACTTTTCTACCCTCACCCGTAATATTAGACTTCTGTAGTCGCTCATCTGTGGAAACTTTTTTTTTATTAATATTGTAAATTTTTGGTTGTACTATTACTTGATTTTTATTATGAGGCAATCTTTGGGCAGGCATATGTTCAGCAGTGGACTTTGAATATAGTTTTACATACACTTTTCTGCTTAAGCTGACAAATAAGGTGTAGGTAGCCCGAACCGTCTTTTTATTAACCATTTTTATAGACGTACCACTTTATTATATGGGGATGACGAGTGATTTTACCATAGTTGGCATGAATGACCGGTGGTCAAACAAAACTAATGTTTTTATAAGCACAATTACTCGGTTTTATATTGGCTCTTACAACCATATCAAATCGATAAGTTCATATTTTGTGCAACTTAAAACATTCCACTGTCCTATTAAATTAGTGAGCATTATCTAGAATAATTAACGATGTTGATGTCTTTAAAATGTACGAAGAAATGCGGCAGATTTTTCGATGTGTAACATCTTTCCTCTTGCTTTCCCGCAATCTTTGGGAGTGATTTCGTGAAAAGGGACGGAAATGTGGGACAGGAACTCGAAGCGTGCGCTATTTGGTTTGACCAATAAGCACGCGCGGTGTTAGTAAAGTAAAGTGTTAGGCCAGCCACACACATTCGGAATTCCGACTCGGGATTCCTGAAATACATCACACACATACGTGCACCCAGTAACAATGATACAGGAACAATCGAATCGCAATCAGAAAATCATCGTCATTATTCGCTGGCAGAATCTCTAGACTCAATGGCTAATGTCTCTCAACTCACCCTTGTTATTCCGAACGGAAATAAACGTATATGTGTGATGTATTCACTGAATCCCGAAACGGAATTCCGAAACGGAATCCTGTATGGGCCAGCCTTACACAGTTTTTCACATTTCTCATATACAGTTTTCTAATATCTTCTAAACGGGTTATCCAATTTTCATAATTCCAATTGAAATAATGAAACTCGGATAACCCGCTGTCGATACTACTTTGACTTTTTGCGAAATACAACTTATTGACTATGAGATGTCAGATCACACATCATATGTGACTATTGTAAAGTCATCATATATGTCTCTTTTTTTTAATATTGCGTAATTTATATTAAAATTTTCTTTAAGGTGGTGGTGGGCGGTGACAAATCATTCCATATTTTGGCAGCCGAATATTTAAAACATCCCTTGAAGTTCATTGTCATATGACATGAAATATTCAGCATGCTTAAGGCTCCTTTACATGTATTTACTTAATGAGCATTCCAGCCCAATTTATTGCATAACGTGCGTCCATTTATGAAATATTGTTTTCATTAAGATATGATAGCGTTAGTATGGGCTCTCTTTAGGATGTTAAAGCAGAAACGAGTGCATGCGTTTTAAACGCATTAAATTGCCTTTTTTGTTTTTCGCATAGTTGTGTGTTGTAGGTACCCCGGGACTTGACGAAGGTGTACTACGGTGAATGCTAATTGAACTCCTCAAAGAGTAGTAATAGGTGTGCCGAGTTTGGACTCGTTTTGTTAATTATGATGAGACGTTACTTACGGGCATGATGGAGTGACTTAAAGGTGTACTTCGGTAACTGCTGCTGGAACTCTTTGAGGAATCGAACTAGATGTGCCGATTTTGGGCTCGTTTTGTCAGTTATGATGAGACCTTACTTCCGGACTAAATAGTGACCTCAAGGTGTACTTTGATAACTGCTACTGAAACTCCTTAACGAGGAGAACTAGATGTGCCGAGTTTGGACACGTTTTGTTAGTTATGAATAGACCTTTCCTCCGGTCTTGGTGGAGTGACTTGAAGGTGTACTTCGGTGAATGCTACTGAAACTCTTTGGCGAATAGAACTACAATTTAAAAAAAAATCACGATCATATGGACATTCTGAGTCGTGCACTTTTGGATTTTAGAAACTTTTTTTTAATTTGATGTTTGACATAAAATTATCGGAAAATTGGAAGTATAGTAATAAGGTTATTAGTGAAAATTTGTGTGTACTGAAACTACTTTAAAAAACTTACATATAACTGAATCATATTATACGTAATATATTAATATAATAAAGCGGAAGAGTTTTTTTGTGTGTTTAAACACGCTAAACTCTGGAACTACCAGACCGATTTGAAAAATTCTTTGTATATTATAGCCAGATTCATGTGGAATAGTATAGGCTATCTAGCATTAAGCTATATTACTCAGCTAGCCTTAAATATGGATATTTGTTAAGCAAGTCAGAAGAAAAAGCACTCCCGAAATTATTTATCCGCGTACGCTGGTATTATCGTTAGGGATACGTAAATACAATGGTCTAGAAAAATATAGACCTTTTCTCTATCTAAGAAAAAGTCCGCGATACCATATGTCTATTTCTTATACATAAGCCATAATTTGGTATTTTGTGACAAAAAAATATTGAAAAATTAAAAGTGATTTATGAGCGTTATTATTACGAGTAGGCATGGCCTATTTATCCTTACGATATTTTTTTTAATATAGTATAGGGTGACGAACGAGCACACAGTCCACCTGATAGTAAGTGGCTGCTGTGGCCCATAAACATCTACATTTATCCTCGTTTGCGAATCAAAATGCAGATGCGTTGCCACCCGTGAGGACTAAGATGGAATGCCTCGTTTCCAGTAAAAAGGGTCTCCGGTTCTCTACACTCACCATACGAAACACTGCAGTATTAAGCTGCTATTTGACGCTGGTATTCTGTGAGAGCGTGGGCCTTCCCCGGTTGAGCCAACCCATTCGTGCTACAACTATACTATTAATATAGCTGCAGCATGGCTCTACCACGTACGACGAACGAAAGTTACTTCATCATCAAGACAATTTTATGAAGATAAACTTTGTTCTTTATACCATGTTATTTGGACGCATAGTTTAAGAGATAAGGTAAAATTAAAATAATTCAATACTTGGCTGGGCGCGCGAACGACACTTAAACCCTAGCCGTTATAAAATCCTTGAACTAGGTCATGTTGCGCACCTCGGACACGTGATGACGCGGGTGAAACCGCGGGGCACAGCTAGTACGTAATATTTTTAATGCGCTTAAGGCATACACATTGGATTTACTAATAGTTTTTTTCGGATTCTTACTGAGTACTTTTTGTGTTTTACTTCCTAGAACCAATCGAGACCATTTTTTTTGTCCTTTCGAAGATCACTGTCAAATTTTCATTCGACAGGATGACTGCATTTTCAGTGTGTTCTGGCTTAAACGAATGATATATTTAAAATTGTACTTGGTATGATAACAAGTTAAACAGATACGATGATATACGGTGGAAAATAGTAATTTAACGACCTACGCATAAATTGTCAAAACATTTTTATTAAATTGTACCTACCTACCTTTTAAGTTTCTAGATTTAGTTTTTTTTTTATTATTATTATAGTTTTTAGTATTTAACGACCTACGCATAAATTGTCAAAACATTTTTATTAAATTGTAATTTTGTTCCCACGGTATAGGCATCATTGAAAATTTTCAATAAAGTTTTTAGATTCAATCTTCTGGTTACATGTTATTACTATACGTTTATATATATATATATATACACAGTCAGGTCATAAGTATTGTCACACAGTAAAAACTTTTCTTTTAGAATGCTGGCCACAAAAAAGTTTATTGAATTCGAATTACGAATTGTTCATGAAAATAAAACTGTATACTTTTTAGAATTTTACTCATTTTTAAATATGGAGTGAACGCTTTAGCGTCTCCCACACAGAAGCGGCTTGCGGTGGCGGCTAACCGCGAGCCGCGACTCCAGCCGCTGCAACAACACACCACCGCGGTCGCAGCGGCGGCCTGAAGCGCCATTCACTGAGTTGTCTGTACTACGATTGGACTTCAGTAACATGACTAATAGCGGCGAAGTCTTTTTATATTCAGCAATATTATCATATATTTTGTTTCTAATCCTAATGCTTTTGTAATCACGTAGTGAATTATCATAAAGTACTGGATAATTTTGCGCTGTTTCTATTAAAATCTCTGAATACATCAATAACATCATTTTTCACGCGGTACGCGCGGCCTGTTGTAAAAATTTGCAACAGACCGCGCTGCGGCCACCGACTGAACGCGTACTCGCGTACACACGTGTTGGCAAAAGGGGGCGGGGCATGCGGCCGCGGCCAGCCGCTTGCAGATCGCGACATGGCCGCGTGGGTTTGCAGACTCACTTACATTGCAAGCGAATACAACTGGCCGCCACCGCGGCTGCCACCGCAAGCCGCTTCTGTGTGAGAGACGCTTTAGAAGACCGTGTTGCAGTTATTGCGTTGCATCGTTGCGGTTACGCGCCAATTCAAATTTTTGACATACTGAAAAATTTGAATATAACTAAAAGATTCGTTTATCGTACCATCAAACGATACAATGAAGACTCTAGTGTAGATGACAGGTCAAGAAGTGGTCGCCCTCGGTCTGTTAGGACTCCAGCAGTGATAAAAGCTGTGAAGACGCGAATTCAAAGAAATCCCAAACGTAAGCATAAACGGTTGACCCTTCAGATGGGGTTAAGCAGAACCACGGTGAAAAGGGTGTTAAATGAAGACTTAGGGCTTCGGGCATATCGAAGAAAAACAGGACATCGTTTGAATGCTCGTCTAATGGACCTGAGACTGAAGAGATGCCGCGCTTTGTTGAAGCGGTACGCGGGAAAAAAATATCGGGAAATTCTTTTTTCGGATGAAAAAATTTTTACCGTAGAAGAGAGCTACAACAAACAAAATGATAAGGTGTACGCACACAGTAGTGAAGAAGCGAGCAACCGTATTCCGCGTGTCCAACGAGGTCATTTTCCATCCTCGCTCATGGTATGGTTGGGAGTTTCTTATTGGGGCTTAACAGAGGTACATTTTTGTGAAAAAGGTGTAAAAACGAATGCAGTTGTGTATCAAAATACGGTCCTGACGAACCTTGTGGAACCTGTTTCTCATAAATATTCAGTTCAATAACAGGCACTGGGTATTCCAACAAGATTCGGCTCCAGCTCATAGAGCGAAGAGCACACAAGACTGGCTGGCGGCGCGTCTAATCGACTTCATCCGGCACGAAGACTGGCCCTCCTCCAGTCCAGATTTGAATCCGTTAGATTACAAGATATGGCAACACTTGGAGGAAAAGGCGTGCTCCAAGCCTCATCCCAATTTGGAGTCACTCAAGACATCCTTGATTAAGGCAGCCGCCGATATTGACATGGACCTCGTTCGTGCTGCGATAGACGACTGGCCGCGCAGATTGAAGGCCTGTATTCAAAATCACGGAGGTCATTTTGAATAAACTTTAGTGTCATAAGAATCTATGTTTTGTTAAGTTCATTTTGGTATATAAATGGTTACATAATGAATAAACTTGTTTCAATTATTTTATATTAAACATGTGACAGAATTTATAACCTGACTAGGTATATATTATATGTATTATGATCACTACACACTCAATTACCCAAAAAGAGTTGGGTAGACCACAAAATGTTGTGTGAAACGTAATAAAAATTTATATTTCATAATATGTATTTTCATAATTTTTCTTACAATTTTGCTCTTGCCTGGTGTTGCCTTACCAATACTGAATTATTTACTACTATTGGTACTTTTTTAAATAAGATATATTTTATTAACATAAACCATTTTGCAGTTTTCCTGAAGATCCGAATATAAAAAGCATGCGTGAGTGCCGTGGAACACTCGGTTGGAACGAAGTTCCTTTCGTAGTATATTATTATGGATAAACATATTATATTATTGATTAACAAATACAAATAAATTAATTACTAGCGTCTATTAAAATGACGCGTCATTTAAAATAAAATAGTATTTATTTTATGGCAAGATAAGAAAAAGTGCGAAGGAGATGGATATTATTCCATCTCGCTTCCTTATAGCCGCCAAAGCCGCAGGCAAAGTAGCAGGGTCGTGACGGAAAAATCTTACACATTTTCCCTAGCTCCCATTCACCAAATTCGTACCGTCCGATAAGGAACTTCGTTCCAAAAATATGGGTAGAAGCCACGGGAAGACTTAAGTGAATGTCTACAAAAATAGTTACATTCGCTCAAATATTTTTATTGATTAATTTTATATCCATACATCATGAAAGATATTTTAATTTCCATGAAATTGTGTGCATAGTATTAGCACCGGTAGGTGTAATCTTGTGAAAAGGATTAATTCAATAGCTGAGAATTTGATAGCTTGAAAAAAATGATGCCACAGATGACAGCACTGAAGGAGAAGAAGATATAAGCTCAAAACTTAGTAATCACTCATAGGCTCTAATAACTGTTTCCTGAAATTATATTTAAGCATATGGAATATCCTATAAAATGATATGTAAAATGTATATTTGAAAAATACATCAATAACGATAGCATTTCTTGTTGAAAATCTGAGTTGCTAAAAATACCAAACGGCAGTTTTTCAACAAATATATTTTTTCCAAAGTTAATGAAAAAATTTTTTAAAATTAATTTAAAGAAAATACGTAAAACGTTTTTTAAAAATTCTCGGCAAACACGAAAGTCGGCAAGTGTAATTTGTTTAATTCTTACGGCCAATATGATTTTTTTTATAAATTATACTATAGCATAAACTTTTTAATAAATTTTAGTATTCTGTAAATACTATTTTATTTATCTAACTTAATAGACCAATTATAATTTTAGTTACTTTTATATACGTTGCAACGAATTGCAATTTGTAAATGTTAAACAACGTAGGCAAATAGGTCAACACATTTTAAAGGCAACCAATAATAAAGAAATACTAATTAAAAATTATATGAATACTAGCTTCCATAAAATAGCTCTTCATATAATTCTTTAAGCTTTCTCTAAAATAAATTTTGAGGATAAAAGGTAACCTAGCGTTTTTAATGTTTCCAGCTATCTGAATACCAAATATCGTCAAAATCGGTTGAGTGAATTACCATTTCTTTTCATATATTTTTTCCCCAAGTTCGTAGTTTAACGGCTAAAATGACGACCATATTTGTAAAACCTACTTAGCTGTGATCACAGGCTGTGATAGTTTAGCTGTTTAACTTAACCAGATATCAAACTATCTCAATTTTATCAAAATCAGTTCAGCAGTTCAGTCATGAAAGCTGTACAGATTTTCAGATTACAATAGAAACGTATGGATTTCTCATACACATGATTAGAATAGAATAATTCTTATTCAATATAGATTATTACCTAATACTTATTGGAAGTCATTTTTTTATTTACCACTGGTTCAGAAAATACCTCTGTCCTGGGAAGAACCAGCAAGAAACTCATCGGGACGTTTTTTTTTTTAAACATATCACTTTACAATAATTTTGTTTGTACAAATTTTAAATGTTTTAATAGAACCAGCATGGTGACGATCACCTCATTCTCAGGAGTTTTTTTTTTTTCACTTATGTATTATTTGATATTATTATAACCCTTTTTGTACAATTATTCTTTAATAAAACATTTAAACTTATTTATTGACAAATTTTGTACATTTTCTGGGATTTTGTTGTAGAAGCGTATATATTGCCCCATAAATGAATTACTAATTCTGTGGAGTCTAGTAATTGGTATTACAAGCTTATGTTTGTTCCTAGTGCTTAAAGTATGAACATCTTTATTGTTATCAAAGCTATTTATATTTTTATGTATGTACGTATATTACATTTTCATAAATATATTACGATGCCAAAGTTAATACGTTTATAATTACTAAATTATATAGTATTTAATTTTTATATAATTTTTATATAATGTTTTTTTACTTATTTTTAATTTATGGAGTGGTTGCACCTACCACAGCTTCTCAAATCATCCAGGGTTGACTGGTAGAGAATGCCACAAGGCATTAAGTCCGCCCTTTATATCCCTTATTATAAGGTAGATGTAAAGAAGAATAAATAAATAAATTAATTAATTAATTAATTGCTGTGAAGTGCTCGAAACGTCGGGAATGTAAAATAAGTTAATATACGCGATAAAATCCGTAAAATTAGTTTTATTTAAATGTGTAGTGTTCGCGTAAATATAAGAAATTATTAATACGTTTATTTCTTTAAATTTTTCTCTAAGGGACTCATTACAATTTAAGTTATAAATCGCCTGTACGGCTCTCTTTTTCAAAACAAATATAGCTTCGATGTCAGTCGCATTACCTCATAGCAAAATTTCATAAGACATCACGCTATGAAAGTAACTAAAATAAACTAATTTAGCTATCTCACCATTGTTAAGACTTCTAATCTTTCATACAGCATATACTGCAGAACTAAGTCTGCTTACTAATTTAGATATATGGGGGCCAATAGTAATACCAAGGAAAACAGTGGTATTCACAAGACTCAACTCCTCCCCATTTAAAAGCACATTGGTATTTGAATGTTTAACATTAGGTATTGTAAATTTAATACATTTTGTCTTATTAACCTAACCTCAGATGTGAGAAAGTTGACATAAATCTAGAAAAAATTAAAAACAGGATCAAAAACATGTCCTGAGAAAATTACTATAAGTTAAGGGAGCATCATGCAGCTGAGTTTATAGTAAGCAATATACATAATATAATATCGAAAAACACTTTAATAAGGACAGTACCTAATAAAAAGCAACCACTAAAACCATGGATAACCGTAGGATTAATAAAATGTATGCGAAAAAGGGATAAAATACACAGAAACCTTAAGAGATCTCCTCGTGATGAGAGTATTTTAAGCGAATACAAGCAATATAGAAACATATGCAATAATATTATAAAAACTCGAAAAAGAAATTATTTAAAATTTTTTTTAGAAAAAAGACGTGGGGACATTAAAGGTACATGGGAAATTATTCAAAATATAAACAACTTAAAAGTTTAGCAATAATTCCTTTGAATTAATCTGTTCTCGTGATGTGTCACCCCTAAAGAATCACTTAATGAACTGAATACATACTTTACGTCGATTGGCAAAACACTAGCTGAAACAACATTAAAGCTACTTGGTGACACGGAAGAGAGGCTAGCAAGGAAGAGTATGCACAGTAGAGGTTGTGTTGACTCGATGACGTTCTTACCCACTGACCCATTAGAGGTAAAGAAAATTGTACAACAGATGAAGGATGCAAAAACACCGGGTTGAGATAAGATTAGTGCAAAGATCATAAAACAATTAATAGATATTCTCGTTGATCCACTATATTATTTATATAACCTGAGCCTGGAAACAGGGGTTTTCCCGGTTGTTTTCAAGAAAGCTATTATAACCCCGATATTCAAAAGCAGAGAAAAACAATTAGCAAGTTATTATAGACCAATTGCACTTTTAAGCACGCTTTCTAAAATTCTGGAAAGAATAGTTAATATTAGACTTACGAAATTTCTTGAACGAAAAAATCTCATCTCGTCCAATCAGTATGGCTTTAGGAAGAACAAATCTACAGAAGATGCTGTTTTAAAACTTACTATACTAGTGGCCAATTATTTAGATAATAATAATCACTGTGTTGGGATCTTTTTGGATTAACGAAAGTCTTTTGATACTGTGTCACCGAGGATACTTCTGAAGCTAATGGAGCGAATGGGTATACATGGGATTCCCTATCATTACTTTAAAGATTACTTAAGTAATCGAAGCCAGCAGATTAAAGTTGGCACACACATTAGTGACGAAACAAACTGCGATTACGGAGTCCCACAAGGAAGCACTCTAGGATCAATTATTTTCCTGTTGTACGTTAATGATCTCTGCAACATAGAATTGGAAGAAGCTGATTAATTAATGTACGCAGATGACACTGTCCTATTTCATCATCAGACTTGGGACGGTGTGCAAACTCTTATAGAAAGAGGACTGTGTGAAGTTTCGAAGGCTCTGGAAAATAGTTTGCTATCGTTAAACATAAAAAAGACGAATTATTTATGTTTCAAGATAACAGAGGCTACTAGTCCCTCTAGCAGTGTTAAAGTCAAGATGCACCTTTCCCGTGCAATACAATACCCTTACTTCCTGGCAGACAAAGCGATTGTAAAGAGGTAGAAATGTTTAAATACGTGCGATATCTAGGAGTGACAATTGACGATAAACTAACTTGGAACCGTCATATTTCAAATGTCACGAGTAGAGTAAGAAAGCTCATTTATATTTTTAAGAACCTAAGAGAAATTACAGATAACTACCCCTTCCTATATGTGTACAAGGCTCTTTGCCTATCTGTCATCACATATTGTATTGCAGTGTGGGGAGGTGCAGCGAAAACTCATATGCTGGGACTGGAAAGGGCTCAAAGAGTCATTCTAAAAGTGCTATGTCTTCTCCCTTTCAAATATCCCTCACACGCATTGTATCAACACTGTAGGGTTCTAACTATGTGACAATTATACTACAAATCTTAGTCCTCAGGTATCATAGGGAACTTGTACCGTCTTTGCCAACGTCTCAGTGAAGGAGAGAGACATGTCCCACGGTACGGACTCGTACTGAGTTTGCTAAGCGCCATATCACGCGTTGACCTCTCGGGTGTATAATAAATTAGGTGATATTCAATAATTACGAAAATTTAATACATATAAATTAAAGAAATATATAGAGGACTTCATGAATAAATTAAATTACATAGATACAGAATACATGATGGAAAGTTTAAAGTGAAACACACACAGTACATGAGCACACAAATAATTATTGTACACTATAAGTAATATATTATGTACAATACAGACAAGAGATATGAAGAGCATTGGCTACTGTAACATAGGCTTTCCTAGCACAGGAGTCAAAGATGACTGTTTACACATTTCGTATTCTGTACCAAAAGTAATCAAAATTGTAAAATAGTGATTTGTGTAACTTTTCTTTATATGTGTGTCAATAAAATTATTATTATTATTATTGCCGTTTAAGAGCAAATTGTTGGCGTTAAACCAATGTAGGTACTAATTTAGATTTAGGTTTAGAGTATTATTTACATTGTCAAAATTAATTAACTGTCGTTTGAGTTTGAAAATTAATGAGTTATCATCAGCAAATAATACTATATTGTGATGGTGATAAAGTAAGTCATTAATATAGGCTAAGAACAGGAATGGGCCAAGAATGAAGCCCTGAGGAACGCCCATTGATACTACTGATCTGGAGGAACCTTTACCATTGATAACGACTTTTTGAGTTCATTTTTGAGTTAATGGAGGTGTTTCGTACCGAAGGCACGTGTCATTTTTTCCTTTTTTGGATGGAAACTTGACTAAACATGGACAAAATGTTAAGTTGCCTTTATTACAAGTAATATTCAACCTTATTTCGTTAAACTAAAGTTCATCTGTAAATACATTTTGAATAAAAATAGCTGCGATAGTGTTGTGATTACGCCGATATTAAAATTTTCGATAAAATTTTATCACACTCCTGTTCATTCACTAACATACTAATGAAAATTGGCAAATACTGGATGTTTATGGAAATATACGAAATTATAGGGTTGTGAATCAACATTAGTTAGGTTAGCAACCCTAACTAATGTTCATTCATAGTAGCCAGAGAAGTAAGTAGTTTAGTAGTACCAGAGTATAGTAACTGTCCTATACAGAATAGTACTCATGACTTTTGGAAAGAAGCTGAAATAAAAGTGATCTTAATATCATGATCTACATTAGTATCCGAATTCATGTGAAAACGATAACTTTTAACAAATATGTATTAGTTCAATGACAATAAACAATTGTAATGTTATTGTATTTTTATTATTTTTCTTGTTTCCATTTCATAGATGATAATTTAGCTAACTGTCAATAAATTCCATTAAAGACAATTATTTATATGCCGGCTATATGAATTACGGGGATATACGTAGTACATCAAGGCAATTTCCAATAAATTTTGCTATTTTACTCAATTTATAATATTTATTTTTCAATTCAGGTTCTTCGGTCTATTCAATTCATATACATGATAATAATTATATACTGAATATCGATATTAAGTCAGATAACGTTCAGGGAGAGTAATTACCTCACTAACATCATTCACGTAGCACTACAGGTTCGGTAGGATAATGTCAACGTTATATCTATTAGCATTGTGTCTATAATAGTGTGAATGTATTATAGCGACATCTAGTCTTAAGAAACTAAATTTACTCATTAATTCAAGAAAAATCGTTGATGAAAAGTAATATGATCTCTATTTTGAAGGACTTATGGTTCGTACTCAAGTGAATGGTGAGTAACATAATGCCTTTCGCTTTTATTTTTTAACAAGTATAAAAAGGCCAGTTGCGTGGGCTTAGCCCACTCCAGACATGTTATCTTTAAAACTGCGGTAGAAACAGCAAGAAACAAAAAAGTAAACAAAAAATCCTCCACAGATTTGCGAGGTAGGTTCCTTGATTATGGTTATGATAGCCAATCACGCGAAAATTATTGAAATGGTACACAATTATCGGTACACATTTCTTTCTTGCGTATGTTTGAGTTTGGCGACAGCGGTTCCGCTACAAATGATGCATTTTGGTACTTCCTCTTGTTTTTTATATTCCGTGAATATGATGCTACGCATCTTATACTTATTCAACAAAATTTTATTTACAAGAACAATAACATTGTATTTGCAATTAGTTTGCACACTATTTACAAATAAAAATGTTTTAAAAAATAAACGATTTTTGTTTTTTTTTTATGATGGTGAACATTGATCTAAAATCTAAAATATGCAAATTTACTCAATCTGTCAACACAGTTATGCCTTCTCTTATTTTTCAGAAAGAGACGGTCTGTATAGATTCGTTGTGAATCCGTAGTTACCACCTTGGAATAAAGTCTAATTTTATGTAATATAAAAATGCGTTTGAAACATGAATTTATTGAAATTTGTATAACTAAAGTTCGGCCGTTCAGAGAATGCGTTCCTGACACCTATCAGTTAGTCACGACTAGTGATGGGCACAACATAACACTGAGTTCGTTACCATTCCTCCAAAATGAACCGCCGCGTTATTTTTAAGATTATTTTCGTTTTAAATTGGCGGAATCATTTAAAATTTATATTTTAGTAATTTAAGTGCAAACCGAAAAAAGTTAATATTAATATAATAAAATTGTTTTATTTATTCTTTGTTACAAAGTTACAATCTGTATTTCTATGCAATAAAGTACATTGAATTGAATGTGTGAGCCAGTTCATCGATTTCGTATCGCACATTTGCCGCTTTATTTTCTTTAACTAATTTAATTAGCTCTGGTTTTAGCATCTGCATATTTGCGTCATTGCCTTTTGCTTGTAACCAAGCCACCATTTCTTCTTTTTTTATTAGCTTGGGTAGGTGGTTTCTGTATTTGAACCGAGTGATAGGAGGCATTATCCATGAATATTACAGAAGGCTCTGGTAGGCTGGGCAAAAACACGTTCTGGAACCACTCTTTAAATGTAGTGGCATTGATTTCCTCGTGGTAGTCATTTGTGGTTTTTGATTGAAATGCCAGTAACGCGTTCTCCACAAAGCCGTATTTTGCAGGACCTGCGTGGCATATTATCAGACGGGCCCCCTTACCCATTGGTAGTTTCGACGTCGACGCTTGTGTATCATCCGTCCAAGAACGGGAAACCGTGTGATTGGCGTTTAGCCATGTCTCGTCAATGAACACGACATTATCTCAGTTATCAATATTTTTTGCTTCTCTCAAAAAACTTATCTGTTTTAAAAATTATGTCGTATCGTTCTAATAAAATTTTTCTTTTGTCTGTTTTTTTTTTTATACGAAAAACCAATATCTTTTACGATTTTGGTTAAAGCAGTTTTACCCCCGCTAAACAGTCCAGCTTCTCTTAACGATGCCAAAAGCTTCTTCCTGTTGAGATATTCATTTCTGGAATAGTAACCATATATATGATTTCTGATTGCATCGGCGTCAAAGGTGTCAATATCTCTCACGGGTTTAGTTCTACGTTTCTTCTTCGGAGTACGTAAAATATTATCTTCCGTGCCAGTAGAGCTGAAGTTTTCTTTATTAATATTTGTTATCGTTCGTTTGCTAACTCCAAGCGCCTTAGAGACGCGTTCTTGTACTTGTTCGACAGGTAACAGGGGTCCGCCATTTTGCCGCTCCCGCTCAAAGTAATCTTGCAGCTTGATGATTAACTCACGGGCTCCACTTTTCAATGTTTGTCCACGTTTAGGCATTATTATGCACCAAAAGTAAAAAGAACGCAATACAAAACACAATCGAAGTCCGATTTAGTGCCGATGTCAGTTGGAAAAGCAGAAACAGTCCATTAAACAAAAGCCGGGTAATCAAATAAAAACAGATCGAAAACACTTGAAGAACGTGGTCTATACAAACGAAACGACAACAGACGACTGTTTTAGCGTCACAAAATGGCGGCCCATAACGCCATTTGGGGTTACCATTTTCAACCTAAATATAAAAATGCTACTTTCTTTCGCGCGTTCGGTTTGGTCGTAGTTTTATTTTTATATTTAATAAAAGTTATAGTCCATTATTTTCAAATTCTTAAAAAGAAAAACAAAACGTATTATTTTATAAAGTATAACTGTATAAAAACAGATTACGATACTGTTATTGTTAGCACAGCACTACAAATATAAAGCGCTGACATAACCTTGTAATAGCGCAGTATAGATTTAGAAAAATATTGTTTACCAAATTATTTGACACTCAGTTTGGCACAAAATTATAACATTCATTGATTATTGATATAATAATGTTGTTTTAATGCTCATCAATTGTTAAAACGGTAAACAACCAGCAAAAATATTTTTATCGTAACTGCAACGCCATTACAAAGTTACGTCGTCAGTTCAATCGCGACGTGTCAGGAACGCATTCTCTGAACGGCCGAACTATAATGAGTGAATTGGGTTTCTAGTAGATAGTCATAATACGACGTAACCGCTTGTTGTGTGCTCCCGGCTACACCGGTTCTAGTACAAAATAAGGTTGGTAGACATTCTATTGTGTATTAGAGTATTCTATTATGACAATACACTAATTAAAATCCAACATTAACTACAAAATATATGAAGAGCCATGCATTTTGAAAGCATTATAGATAGAAAAATCAAATAGTAAATAATGTAAACGACGATGATGGCGACGATAGCTCAATTAGTTGTAGTGGAAGTGATTAATGAAAATAGATTTTAATCTAGTGCAGTCTTTAATTAATTTAACTTTATCTCTATAAATTAGCAGTAAGCAATAAGTATGAAAAAAAAACATTGGAAAAACCCGATAAATTTTGTGTTTTGAGTATAATGTTTCTAATTAATTCTGGTATTAATCTAGAAAAACTTGTAAACGATTACTAACTCTAAAGAATTGATATCGATTTTTCGTAAGAATCCGATAGGTACCGATATTTCAGTTGGAATGCCTAGTGCAATAAATGTGACAGGTGACACCTGTCAAAAGATATTTCTTAGACATAGTAGGTATTTAGCTATTTAGTTTAGTGTTTTAGAATTGCTAGAAACGAAGTGATTATTGATGATAAATTTATAATACATCATTGGTGTTTATTTCTTTGTTGTGTTAGCTAAAGTACAAAATTTATTCATAGCCGTTTTAGTGAAGACAAATTTACAGAAAACGTAAAATTGAATTTTTAGGAACCATGGCCCTAGTAATGGAAAATACAAAAATCCTTGAATTCCTTGAACTTGTTGGACGACTAAAGGTGATTTTTATGTGTATAATATATATTACATATAATCCCTTCATTTCGTAAAATTATACCTTATAAAATAAAAACTTTAAATGTTTACAGCATATAAAAAGGACAGGCTGGGTAATATGTGATATTGACGAATGTGAATCAATTGCTGGCCATATGTATCGCATGGGCATAATGACATTTTTACTTACCGAAGAAAACAATCCCACCAAGCTCGACCGTTTTAGATGTCTGCAAATAGGTAAAGTATGTTTATTGGGTTCTAAGAAATATAATTAAAGTAGTTACATATCGAGTGTAACTCAATTAAAAATTATATATTATTACATTGGATTTGTATTGTTTACTACTGTTACCTATTGATTTAACAAGAAAGTTACAAAATAAATAACCACAGGCAATATTGATTACTTGCATTAGTGGTATTGTTACCCAACCCACAAAACCACAAGTTATATTATACCGATATTATTAGAATTACCTATTGTGAGTAAACAGATAATAACATTCTTAAAAATTATTTTTAACTAGAATAATTGCTGTATAGTCACAGTGTAAGTGAATCCTCTACCCCATATCATACAGTGGACGACGTAAGAGGTAACAAAGAACTAGTATAATAAATAATATTTAATAATAATGTTTATTAGCAACCAAATATATTTAAATACTAAGCAGCTCTCGTGAACTAGGTGATCACCTGAATCTCAGGATTAGAATTAATTTAGAAAGTATTTATTTATTTAATCATTAGTGCACAAAGTTGTACATATGGTGGACTTAATGCCATAGGGCATTCTCTCACAGTCAACCATTAGGCTAAACAGAGGTAGACAAACAAGAGGAGGTGCAGTAGAAATCAAAATAGAAAGGACTAAAAAAAATTGAAAAGTATTGATCATTTTAGGTGATTTTCTTTCATGTTTTACTAGGGTGTAGGATGAGTATAATTGGTATTGGTAGTAACAATTACATTACTTATAAAAAATATTGCGCATTAAAAAGTCTCTATGTTTACAGTGACTATTGTGTACACATATGTATTGTGTTCATTATGTGACTTATTTGTTAATAAAACAAATTAATTGTTCATTGGCTAGCTACAATCACAACCACTCAAATCAAATACAAATAAAATAGCATGTTAAACAATTGGATTTTCAAAAGCATGGTTATCAACAATCAACTATTAAAATTAATTAAACTGAGCAGAAGTTGATAATACCCCTTAAGAGGCAGTCTATGGGGTAGGCCTGTGATCAGCATTGGTCTTTCATAGGCAGTAATGAATGGTAAAATGAAGCACTAGTTACCAACCCCAGCTTTCATACTAATAAGGTCTATTCCAGTGTTTCCTAATTAGTGATATGCATATGCAAGTTTGCCTGAAGAAGTATACTTTTGACTAAGGTAAGGTACAGACAGTCTCTTGACTAAGGTTAAATAAGCTATGCAAAAATTACAATTGCCGATAGACAAATGTGCACATTTGTCCCATCGAACTTTAATAACCAATGCAATTTTCACTATCATTAAATTTTTTTGAGAAATTAATAATTGGCAAAATTATAATTTTACAATTTATTGGAACCAGAGCTTTTACTCAGATTGGAACACACGAAAAATTAATTGGGAACCACTGGTCTATTCAAAACATTCATATTTTTTTAATCTTTTAAAACTTACATAGTTTACATATTCATATAGAAAATTAGACAATGGTTACTGAACCTTAAAGTATCAATATTCTATATGCTATATTATGAGTAATGCAACTATTTTCATTAAAATTTTGTTATAGTTGACACATGCATAGAAATAATTACAATTCTACTGTTCTAGAATATTTCATTTTAAGATTATAAATACTCTGTAAAATGTTGAAGTATATATCCATCTACAGATTAGTGGATAAAGCAGTAATGACCAAAATAGAATAAAAGTAAGTTTGTATAATGTTGTACAAGTTAATACAATGTCACAGTACATTTACAAGGGTGTATCTGCACTTCATTCTACAATCCATGTGCCACCAGAAATCCGACAGTAAGTTCTTGGTACAAATACTTTACTGTCTAACAGACGGCCTTAAAAAAATTGCTGTAGCTCTATCTCACCAGCAACACAAAGACAGGAATATGCATCTAGAAAAAGCCAAAATTAGGGACTTTTTGGGAGCTAATAAGGTGCCAAGTTTAAAAATAAGGTGCTCTACATTAGGTACAGGGCTGATTGCAGTTGCTGATTGTTTGAGCTCTGTATCCACTTTTTGATGCTTCTTAACACTAGCTGCAATTCTGCTAAGAGCTAACCACAAAGTATTGTTGAGCAACTCAACAGTAGCTAGCTACACTAGGCCAATTGTAAGAAGAAATTATAGAGGGACATTGGGGTTCAGTTTCTACATGACTATACCTAGTAATATATTGCTTCAAATTTTCTTTTTATCATCAGACTATTAAGCAAGTTCTGTATTTGTGATAACTAATATCGCCTGTGGTAAAAATTTGGCCAATTATATGGAAACAATGCTAAGAATTTGTTGGCATAACTTTTTTTTTAATTTTTTTCCATGCAGGGAAATCAAAAGAATCTTAACTAATACCCCCGTAAACATGACGAAAATGAGCATTTTGTATGGAAAATATATCTCTATTTACCCACCATAATGGCAATAATGATTTTCATTTTTGTGCACATCTATGATAGAATTACCTTTACCACCCAAACCTCTTTCCCTATAAGTTCCATTCCCCTCCTTTAAATTAAATACTCAAAAAGTACAACAATTAACAAATCATATAAGAGCGACGATAGTGTTACCATATGGAATATTAGCAATTTTTTATTTTTGTATAAACCATAGATAACTATAAAAATAATTGTTTAATTTTCAGCACTTGTTCATGATCTCGCTGAATGTATAGTTGGGGACTTAACACCACACTGTGGTGTATCTCCTGAAGAGAAACATAGAAGAGAAGACGAAGCTATGAAAAAAATTGCTGAACTCACTGGCATTGCTGGGGATAGAATGTATGATCTATATAAGGTGTGTTAATTTTGTTACTCTTTAAACTTCCTTCTCGTCAGTGTATTTACAGGTCATACAGTCCTTAGCACCAACAACAAAATTTGGATAACAAATGAACTAAGTGGCCAATGGTACATGGTAGAGCCATGCTGCAGCTATATTAGTAGTATAGTTGTAGCACGAATGGGTCGGCTCGACCGGGGAAGGACCACGCTCTCACAGAATACCAGCGTCAAATAGCAGCTTAACACTGCTGTGTTTCGTATGGTAAGTGTAGAGAACCGGAGACCCTTTTTACTGGAAACGAGGTATTCCATTTTACGGCGGCTCTTCACGTTGGCCAACACAGTGGCGAATGTGTTGGCAGAGATATTGGCCAAGAAATTGTGATCGCGTCCACACGTTGGAAGGTCGTTCAGTTTGCTTCGGTTCAGGCCAATGTGCGGACGAATTTATTAAAATGATTATTGAAGCGCTAACGGCTGCTGCGGTTTATTTTTTCACAGCATACCACTATTTTTTTATTTAATTTTCACTATTTTTAATATTTAATATTTTTAATATAAATTTTTAATATTTCTTTATTATACACTAACGTTATACAGATAAGTAAAGTATATAAACATTAACACACCTAGGCATAGGTATAATTAACACTTTTACAACTAAGGCCTGGAAAATATTCGAAGCCTGTCTATAAAACTGTTGTAAAATTTTATTAAACAAAGCCTTTTTAAAAAGGGTTATTCTTATTATATAATTATAGAATAAAACTAAATAATAATAATAATAAATAATTTATTTTGTCTAACATTAAAGTTACATTATACGATCAGTGATCGAGGTCACCTAGTAAGCAAAATAATGCCTGTAACAGGTGGCTTCGCTCTTCCATAGCTAAAAATTAAAGTATTATTAACGAAATAAAGAAACTAATAGGGAATAATAAAGACAGTAAAAACATGATTTTAGTATCCTACTTTTTAATTTGATTTTAGTATGCTACCTATAATATAGCATTAATACATCAATAAATAAATGAATACATCAATCATTACAACGTGAATGTGTATAAGATAAGGGTGATCAAAAAGAAATGGAAAAAAGAAATTTTATTTCTTGACGGCTCCGTGGCGTAGTGGCTTAGCAATGAGTTGCTGCCCTGGGGGCCGCGGGTTCAAATCCCGCACGGAACAAGTATTTGTATAGCCTGCACATAATTTCTCCGGGTCTGAATGTTTGTCCTTATGCAATTTATGTTTCTAAACTGCCTCCACGATACAGGAGAAAATCCTGTGTATAATAACATTTTTTTTTAAAAAGACTTTTGTTTTACAAACAATTTTCAGCTTGGTAGGGCTCTATAAAGCGAAAAGTTTATTCATTGGTCATTGTTACTGCCGTTATGTAGACACTAGTTACGATGCGTGCATATAAAATTTAAGCGTGCGTGCGTGCGATCACTCTGAAAGCTCGTAGCAAACTAAACGTGCGCCCAACGTGTGGACGCGGCGGCCAATACTCTGCCACAACCCTTTGATCTTTTGTAAAAAACCGACACCAGACGGATTACGCGCCAACTTGTGGGCCATCGTCCCAATACGTACCAACGTAGCTTAAACACCCGCTCCACACGATGGCCATCGTTGTTGGCCAACACATTCGCCAGCGTGTTGGCCAACGTGTAGAGGCGGCATTAGTCCTCACGGGTGGCAACGCATCGGCATTTTAATTCGCAAACTAGGATAAATGTAGATGTCCATGGGCCACAGCAACCACTTACCATCACGTGGACTGTGTGCTCGTTTGTCACCCTATACTATAAAAAAATGTTTTTAATTGAACCACAATTTCACAAAAATTTTGATATTTAAATAGAGTTGATAGGTGACAGAAATAATAGTTTGTACATAACTATTATTTCTTTAAATAATACTTGGTCAACCTGCCAAAGGGTCTCACAGCCGTTTAGAATTCACAGCAGTCACAAGCTAGTAAAAAATGTATTTTGATAGCATATAACCATGACATTTAAAAACGTGATGAGTAAAATCTGGTGATTGGTGAAATATCTAAATGTGGTGAACTAAAATTATACAGAATAACATCTTAAAAATGCAGTACGAATTTCCACTGACGTCCGTCGAGTTGGGGGTTGATATTTTACAGAAAGGTTACATTATTATAAGCACACACGCAAAGTTTCAACATTCAGAGATGCTTACTTTTTGAGAAAAAAAATTATTGAAAATCAATTATTTTTGCAACATTTATGTCAATCCCTACCACAGATTATATCGAATTCTCGAATTGTATTTAAATAACAGAATGAAGGAGGATTCTAGCCTGAATTCAAGCTAACAGCCTGCCCTCGAAAACACAGTTATTGTTTGCTTTTGAAATGTGATTTGTATTTAAAGATTTAGTAACCAATTAGTGACTTAGTTTTAAAAAACAGTACCAATTTAATCAATCGAAACTTAGTGAAAACCTCACTTAAAGTTCTACATACATTTCAATAGCGGTACAGTTATGCAGACATTGTACAAATCTTTTAATACGTTTTCAATTTTTTTTGTATTTTAAAAGTTTATCAGATATTTTTTGTTTTTTTTTTCGTTGTATACAACGTGTCCCAAAATTCAATGATAAGCCAACACCGGAGGATAGACCTGCCCCGGACTAATCGGGGAAAAAAAGAAAAAAAATATATCCCAATTATATTTTAAGTTATATAAAAAAAGGGGGATGAGTCGCTCGCGTCCGTAGGCTTCGACCACCTAACCCTAGGCCCACCCTACACGTGTCCCCCGGGTGGTGCTAAACGAGCGACAAAGCCGAAACGACAGACTCGGCTCCTCGCCGTGTGGTAGCGGCGTAAAATCTACCACCCCTTATGTCGCACCATGAGCCAACAAGTTAAAGAAATGGCCCCGAGTTCCCGGCGCCCCTTTAATGGGGCAGGGGTGCGAAGAATCTCCGGGAGGAAAACCGGCGACGAGGTTCGCCACCCGTCACGTCCTGTCTCCTGGATGGGCGAAAAGTGGATTACGGAGGCCCGTCTGGCTACGCTGAATGTATGTGGAGCAATGAATGATAAGATGGATGAAATATGCGAAATGATGAATGATAGAAAAATAGATGTGTTATGTGTGAATGAGACGAAACGAAAGGGAAGAGATGTCACTGCACATGGCATGTATACCGCTTACTGGTCTGGTGTAGACGAGACCGAGCGGGCATGCCAGGGAGTCGGTGTCATCCTTTCAGAAAGAATGGGTCAATGTGTGAAAGAGTATGAATGTGTAAGCCCAAGGCTGCTGTGGATACGAATGAAAGTGGGCTTAAAGAAGTTGTTTGTGCTTGGGGTGTACGCCCCAGATATGTCTAAGCCCACTTATATCCGAGAGCAGTTTTGGGACATGGTAAGGCTGGTGTTGACGAAATGCAAGGAAAATGAAAGTATTATTATGTTAGGAGATTTTAATGGAAGGGTTGGAGTGAAGAGGTCTGGTTATGAAAGGATATTAGGAGCGTTTGGCGATGAAAGAATAAATGAGAATGGTGAAGACCTCCTCACCATATGTGTGGAAAAGAATCTTTTTGTGGCGAACACTTTCTTTCGCCATAAGAGGATTCACATGTATACATGGGAAAGAGGGGATGATAGAAGCATGATAGATTTCATAATTGTGGATGGAAGAATGAGGAGCGCAGTGGTAGATACAAGGGTTTACCGGGGGTCCAACGTAGGGACGGATCATTACTTGGTATTATGCCAAATTAATGGTCTATTCAAGCGTTGGCGGCATCGGACATCTGTGTCTACCACTGCGTTACAGCGTATAAGAATAGAGAGGCTACAAGATGAAGGTGTGAAAGAGAAGTATAAATGCAGACTGAGGGAAAATATAAGTGTGTTGAATGAATTTAGTATGAATGATTTAGACTTGAAGAATGTATGGAATAATGTTAAAAAAGTTTTGGTGGATACAGCCACCGAAGTATGTGGTGTAAGTAAGAGAACGAATGAAAGGAAAAGTAATACGTTGTGGTGGGATGATGAGGTACGGATGGAAGTTGAAGCAAAGAAGAAAGCATGGCTAGATTTACTAGCAACCAAAGCTGGTAATTCTGGCGGTATGAATGATGAGATTGAAAGAAAAAAGGCAGACTTTAGACGTATAAATAAGAGAGTAAAAGAAGTTGTTGAAAGGAAAAAGCAAGAAAGTACAGATAAGAATGATAGAAGAATAACTGATAAC
Organism: Parnassius glacialis; assembly: GCA_033319125.1. Taxonomy (NCBI): domain Eukaryota; kingdom Metazoa; phylum Arthropoda; class Insecta; order Lepidoptera; family Papilionidae; genus Parnassius; species Parnassius glacialis. The sequence goes on along the minus strand of JAVANC010000013.1, from coordinate 20,074,300 downwards.
TTCCAGGCAAATATTAAAATGTTCTGGAAGGTCGTAAGAACTGCCAGGGGCAATTCAAAACAGCCTAGAATGAATGCTATACGAGACGAGAATGGCTGCATGCTGAATGATGAAGTTTCGGATTTAAAGAGATGGAAGGAATACTTTGAAAGCGTGTTTAAGAGTGAAGAGTCGTCTGAAGTAAGTGAAATAGAAATTCCGGAAGAAGTGGAGAGAGGTAGAGAAATAAGTGTAGATGAAATAGTGAAAGCAATGAAAAGCATGAAAGCAGGTAAGGCAGCCGGATATGATAGAGTATCACTCGAAATGCTAAGGGCTGGAGAGGGTGTGGTTGCAGGCCTGCTGTACACCTTGTTTAATTTATGTTGGGAACTGAAGCGGGTACCGGAAGACTGGTGCAAAGCCGTTATAGTCCCAATATATAAGGGAAAGGGGTCGCAGCAGGACTGTAAAAACTACCGTGGTATCAGCTTGCTTAGCATTGTGGGTAAACTGTATGCTAAGGTGTTAATTGAAAGAGTTATGGAAGAAACTGATGGAAAAATTTGGGATGTGCAAGCTGGATTTAGGAAGGGGATGGGGTGTACGGATCAAGTATTTTCCATGCGCATGATTGCGGAGAAATTTTTGGCCAAAAACCAGAAAGTTTTTTGTGCGTTCATGGACTTGGAAAAGGCTTATGACAGAGTGGACAGGAACGTGTTATGGCAAACACTGACCTCATTTGGGTTGAGCGCTGGTCTGATACAGGCATTGAAGTCTCTATATAGGGACTCTAGTGCCTGTGTCAGGATCAACGGGGCTTACTCGGACTGGTTTGGCATCCATAAAGGTGTCAGACAGGGCTGTGTGGCTTCCCCGTGGCTGTTCAACCTATTTATGGACAGTTGTTTGGAAAATTTGAAAGTAGAAGAATGCGGGTTAAGAATGGGTGAGTTAACCGTCAAATGCCTTTTGTACGCCGATGATCAAGTCATACTTGCGTCTTCGGCGGCCGAGTTGCAAATGATGGTTACATTAATGAACAGGACATTAAAAGAAAAGGGAATGAAAGTGAACGCAAGTAAGACGAAAGTTATGGTTTTTGAAAGAGAAGAAAGTAAAACGATATGTGAAATAAGAATAGAAGGGGAGTTGGTAGAACAAATAGATGAGTTTGTGTATTTGGGATGTGTGTTTAGCAAGGATGGTAGATATGATAAGGATATAGAACGACGAGTGAATGCAGGAAATAGAGTGAATGGGGCTCTACACTCTATTGTGAAAAGTCAGAACGTGTCCAAAAAGGCACGTATGGCAATTCACAATGCTGTGTTAGTGCCTACTTTAATGTATGGTAGTGAAAGTTGGGTGTGGCAGAAGAAGCACGAGAGTAGAATAAATGCTGTAGAAATGCGGTCATTAAGGAGTATGTTAGGGATGAATCTGAATGACAGAGTGAGAAATTGTTTAATAAGACAAGAGTGTGGTTTGCAAGATGATGTTGTGACCAGGATTAAGAAAGGAATGCTTCGGTGGTTTGGTCATGTAGAAAGAATGAATGAGGAAAGAGTGACAAAGCAAATTTATGTTGCAGAGGTGAACGGCAGAATCGGGAAGGGTCGCCCTAGGCGAAAGTTTATCGACCAAATTGGCGATATATTGAAAATGGGCCAAATCAAGAGTACCTTTAACCGACGAGCGTGTATGCGTAGGTATATGGATGTGGAGGAAGCGAGAGAGGTCTGTCAGGATCGTGCCAAATGGAAGTCCATAGTCTCTGCCTACCCCTCTGGGTGACAGGCGTGAGTGTTTATGTTATGTATGTATGTATAAAAAAAATTAAATTCTTCAGAAATTGAGACCGTTTATGATATTTTTCACTACCATGACCACAATTTATTAAATATTTTTTTCTTTTTTTTTTATAGGCAACCTGAATAGTGTTGCTATCTACCACAATTCTTAAAAACTCCAGAATAACTCTTGTTTTATCACGAAAATTAATGAAACTTATTTTATTCCCTAAATTTTTTGAAGACTTTTACTTTAAACCGAATTTAACTTATCGTGGTGTAAAAAAAAAGTATGAACACTAGTATGGCAAGTTTTTTAAAAATTGACGCAACTAACCAACATTCCAAAATGATATAATACTCTAGGAAAACAAGTTATAAAAAAATATGGGCCTATTATTTCTAAACAGGGGCCAAATTCCTTAAATTGTAATTGTCAGTAATCACTTTTACTACATGCCCAAAATGGATTCCTGTTACAATTTCTAGGAATTCGAATGGAGCATTAATACCTTAGATGTTAGAGAGAGATAGATAGATAGAGATATTTACGTTACAAACAGACAACAACAGGGCAGGTAGAGAAGCTGTTATTATTCTCAGCAAGTCGGTTCAGTACGCTCTGCTCCTTTGTTTATTGCGCACCGTTCCCAATTCAACTTACGTGGCCCTCGTACATACTATCGACTTTTGGCTTGGCTTTTTGGACTGGAATCGACCTGCAAACTTAACTGACCTGGCATTATTTGGACTGGAAGTGATCTGCAAACTGAACTGCCCTGGCATTATCTTGGACTACGATTGTGTGTTTTGTGATCTAGAGTTCTGGCGCATTTTGGACTGTTTGGCGTTTAACATGCCGCAACCGTACACACCACAGGAATACGCTAATATGCATTTAATCTATGGAGAATGCCGATGTAATGCTAACGCTGCTAGCAGACTGTATCGAGAAAGATACCCAAATGCTCAAAAATATCCTGATTATCGAGTGTTTATTAATGTGCATCAAGCGTTTTCGGAGGGTCGTATGCCATCCAATAGGAGAAGCGCTGGAAGACCTAGATTGGATCGTGATGAAGAAGTTCTCAATGAGATAGAAAATGACTCGACTACTTCGGTACGTGCCATAGAAGAAGCTACAGGAATCCCGAAAAGTTCTGCACATCGAATATTAAAACGTCACAAGCTTCACCCATATCACTACAGGCGTGTGCAGACGTTATTACCGCGGGACTATCCGCTACGGGTCACATTTTGCCGTGTAATGCTGCAAAGGCACAGTGAAGATCCCCACTTCCTAGACAAAATTCTATGGTCGGATGAAACAACGTGCAAGAAAGATGGGTATTTAAATCTTCACAACCTACATAGTTGGAGTAATGAAAATCCACACTTGATGGGACAAGACAAATCCCAATATCAATTCAAGGTTAACCTATGGACCGGCGTATTAAATGGAAAAGTAATTGGACCCTTTGAGTTACAAGGAAACTTAGATGGCAATAGTTATTTAAACTTTTTACAAAATGACTTGCAAGAATTGTTAAACGACGTGCTCTTAAGTGATCTTCAAAACATGTGGTTCCAAAATGATGGTTGCCCAGCACATTATGCCCGTCCTGTGCGAGAATATTTAAATCAAGAGTATCCAGGGCGTTGGATCGGGCGACTTGGTCCTATCTTATGGCCACCCCGTTCACCCGATTTGAACCCCCTGGACTTCTTCTATTGGGGTTGTCTTAAAAACAGGGTCTACTCAAAACCCATTGTGACATTGGACGAGCTTCATCGAAATATCACTCAGGCTGCTGATTACATTAATAGCAGAAGATATGCAAGACAAATAAAACGATCATTTTTGAGGCGATGTCGTGCATGTATTAATGCTAGAGGCAAACAGTTCGAACATTTGCTATAATGTTAATAACTTAATAAATTAAACGTGAGACTGTTTGTACCATTTGTTTTGAAATATTAAACATTTTTCAAGAACTAATACTTTTACTACACCCGACCGTCATTTGGCCCCTGTTAAGAAATAATAGGCCCATATTTTTTTATAACTTGTTTTCCTAGAGTATTATACCATTTTGGAATGTTGGTTAGTTGCGTCAATTTTTAAAAAAACTTGCCAAACTAGTGTTCATACTTTTTTTTACACCCCGATAAGTTAAATTTGGTTAAAAGTAAAAGTCTTCAAAAAATTTAGGGAATAAAATAAGTTTCATTAATTTTCGTGATAAAACAAGAATTATTCTGGAGTTTTTGAGAATTGTGGTAGATAGCAACACTATTCAGGTTGCCTATAAAAAAAAAAGAAAAAATATTTAAAAAATTGTGGTCATGGTAGTGAAAAATATCATAAACGGTCTCAATTTCTGAAGAATTTCATTTTTTTTATATAACTTAAAATATAATTGGGATATATTTTTTTTCTTTTTTTCCCCGATTAGTCCGGGGCAGGTCTATCCTCCGGTGTTGGCTTATCGTTGAATTTTGGGACACGTTGTATATGTAAAACAAATTCTTGGAACTATCCGATAATTTAAAAAGCACAAAGACTTACGCATAATTTTGAGTTCGTTTATTAAGTCATCAGTTTTCCAAAATTCCACTGTTGAACATATGACTCCCCCATAGATTTCATCATGGGGAATAATTGCCACGCTTAACGGGTGTGTTGGAAAACGCCGTATGGTATTATTAAATTTGCTATCTGCAAGATTCTGATAAGACTCGATATCTGTCTCAGCTCCACTGGGATCATCTGATCACTTTTCCTGCTGCACATCAATGACCCACTTCTACCAGGTATTGATGTGTATGCAAATTACAGCACAGTCACAGAAAGATTCGTGTCCAGTGCAAAAGACGGAAGGGCAGTAATACGTTCACTCCGAGAGGCCATGGTGGAGCGGATAAATGCGACCTTAAGCCCTAATGGGGTGACGACAATCTAGTCACTTCTTTCAACGCCGCCAAAACGCAGGCCTGTCTGTTCTCCCCAAAACGATGTCTGTTTGATCTGACTCCTACTTTCCAAGGTAGAGGTTACTGATCAACTCGAGCTTCTCTGCATATAGTTGAGTGCTAACCTCTACTTTGACAATAACATTGAGACGAATTCACAATCTGCGGCCAAAAAAACTAGGTATTTTAAAGAAGGTGAAGCGATACCTCAAGCCTCGACAGCTTCTAACTTTATACAAAGCTCGAACTTAAGCAAAGTCCGAAATTATCAACTTGCTGCACTCGACTCAGTGCAACGCAGAGCTAAGAGGCTTATGGACAAAAAGCTGGTGGAAGTTAATAAGCTTCTCGGCTTAGCTTACCGCCGCCAAGTTACTTTTTTGTCGGTCTTCTACAGATAGTACTTTGAGTGTGCCCATGAGCTTCATAAGATCATACCGCCATCTCCATTCTCCTATCGAAATACCAGACGTACTTCAGGTTACCGTCCACACTTGGTTGATATTTCTAATATTCGCACTAAGCGCTATAAGTCATCTTTCATAATGCGCACAGCCAAAGAGTGGAATGCCCTGCCGCTCTATCGTACACCTCATCTTTGTGCTCTGACCAGATGGAGGTGAAGAGTGAAGGGGGACCCCGCTCACCTTCATACCGCGCCCCATCTTTGCTCTGTCTAGTCGTGTTGACTCACTATTAGTATTTATTACACATATTATGCTAATATTATAATTTTAAATTTATCTTATATATTTTCCATGCTAAATTTATCTTATATAATATCAATTTTTCAACAAATAGAATAGTATTAACATTCAATATTAAACCCTATATAATGAATTGAATTTTTTAGGAATATGAAAACCAGAGTTCGCCAGAAGCAAAATTTGCAAAGGATTTAGATCGCTACGACATGATATTACAAGCATTTGAATACGAGAAACGTGAAAACGCACCAAAAAAGTTGGAAGAATTTTTTAAAGCAACTGAAGGAAAATTTGATCATCCCTTCATCCAACAATTAGTTACAGAACTGTACAGACAACGAGAAGACTTCGAGAAGAAAAGTCTATTATTAAACGGAAATATCTAGTTTCTTTTTAAAAAAAATTAAACAAGTTTTACTTTAAAACTGTATAGCGTTTAAAATGCTTAGTTTTTTAGTTACTAGCATGGCTAGCTAGACAATTTGATGACTTCAGCACTTAATATTCAAGGAACTTCCATATAACTTTTTTTATTGCTTCTGTTATTATATCGATGATATTTGATGTCAGTTAATTATTATAATTATGAAGATGTCGCTGGACGACATAAACAGAAGGTCCTTTGGCATAATATTCTTAACTAGTTTAATAATGTGCAATATAAATGCAATGTAATCCACATGCTAAACTTTAAATTATAATTAACCAACACTGTTTTCAAACAGTTTCACTCTCTTTATTGCTAAGTATTATTTAATTTACATAGTAGTGCCAAAGTATTTAGATCACTAAGGAAGTTACTAGTTTATTTACTCATAGATTTTGTTATGTTCTTCATCGACATTGTTTTAGGTCTACTACCGAACATAAGTCTTTCCAACAGTGTGCCTGCTGGCATGCTTTACTTTGAATATTTGCCTGCACATGATGCTGTTTAGAGAAGTTGGTGAGCACAAAGACATTACCCTCACAATGGTATGTGCTGCTACCCTAAACCAGACTTCTATTTCTTTTAAGTAATTGCATACTTAAATTATTCCAATTCAACATAAACTAGACGTCATATACTGTGTTCATGTAATAGTATCTGAGCAATATTCTTCGTTGTAATATTCACAACTACTTCAATTCATACCTAAACATGGAGCAGCAGTGAAAAAATATTTCAACACTTATTAATTGTTACGTTTTTATATCTTTTATTTTACGGCGATTACTTAATCACCAATTTTACAATATGGATTAATAATAAAAATACCCTACGTATTTATACTTAACCCTATGTATTTATACTTAGGCCCTGCACAGGCTATGGACAAAAGATAGAATCGGCAATGTGGGAACCTAAATTTTTTGACCAATTTTTGGGAAACTTAACATTCTATGCCCAATGTCAATGTCCTGTGTAGTGATAGAATGCGGAAAAATTCGGTGTGTTCTATTACTGAATTTGATTGGTCCTATTGTCCCGAATAAAAAATATGTCCCAACAGTGGCCTTAATATTCATTGTAATTAATTACTTATTAATCTAATAAGTTGCAATAGTATTATAGGATATGCTCAAATAAGCAATTAGCATAATATCCATTCCCACTAGCCAGTACAGCTATAAATAATTTAATGAAAAGAATTAAATTTATATTTTAAATAATACTAGTTACCATTATAAGCCTCGCACGTTGATATTGCGATGGAACCTTGTCACAATAACAGCTGCATGACGTCATCCATCGCATAAAAAGTACAGACAACAAAAAAGTTAATCTTCTTTTCGTGTGAGGTGTTGCCACCTCTAGTGAAAAAAGTTAATAACCTAGCGTTATAGGTATTTATATTATATACACATATTTATAGGTATTTAATTATAAATATTTCCTATTAAATTACCTACTAATATAATAAACGTAAAAGAAGTATTGTCTGGTGATACGTTTTCATTAAACCTCTTAACCAATTTTAATGGACAACTAATAAATAAAACCATGTATTAAAAAATCCATGTTTATTAATACAATTTAATAATTCTAGACTAATTCTTCAATTCCACTTATATTATCATCTAAATCAGAACTAGTTTCAGGCCGTTGTATCAGATTCACTGTCGTCTGCCGTATTGATGATAAATAATTCGTTAGTTATTCGGTCTTTATGCCAGTATTCTTCAAGTCTCTTCACGAGGTTAAATTCTTTATTTCAATATCTGGAGTTATTGACGCCATCGCCTCCAAGGTCTCAGAGATTCAGTTTTATTCTCCAATTGTTCTAATATTATTTTCTGAAATTCTGTTTGACTAAGTTCCAAATATATTCGATAGGATTGATTTCGCAGTTATATGGTGACAATCTTACTACTTCATAGCCATTTTCAGATAACAATTAGTCGATTTTATAATTTTTCGGCGGTTTATACTGTTAATATAACTGCGGTTTAGCGCAATTATTTGAAAAGTGGATGTTGTAAGCTTAGAGCCACTCAACAATCACCTGTTTTCTAGAATTCATATTAATAAGAGGCGTTGTCCATTACAATAATTGAACTGCTTGGTATGTTGGGTATCAGTTTTTCAGTGAGCCACTTTGTGAAATTCTCAGCGTTCATTTGATCGTGATAGTCCGCGGTTTTTGTTCTTCTGCGATAAATAGTAAATGTGCATTATCTACGAAACCGGTTTCTTTTCCCGCGTGCACTATTATCCATCGGCGCCCAGTGCTACCATTCCTACCGTTTATCCATGTTTATCCATGTTTCATCGAGATAGATAACAGGTTTTTTGTTTGCATCTAGCAAGTCATCGTCTTTCATGTAGCGTAAATATTTAGCCCTCCACGCTTGAATTTAGGGTCTTTCTATTAGAGCCAGTCTTTTCTGGGAGCATCTTTTTCATTAATATCCTAAATCACTTGATTATTTTTCTTAATGTTTTTTCACTTTCTGTGTAATTAAGGTCTTTTTATGCAGCTGCCATGATCTTGCGCATTGTAGGTTTTTTTCTCTCACCGTATACATAAAATGAATTATATTTCATAATGCTGCTAAAGAACATCCGTAGAAATATTCCTTTCTATGTGTTTTTGTTTTTGTAGGAGTTTTCATTTTGCTGCCACTAGCTGTTACAAATTCATGCTCTCGTCGTAATTTTGTCACTGTATTTTTTCAATGCCCGTAGCACACGCCACACGTTCCGTCACTTTGGTAGAATTTTTTTAAAAGATTTAAAAATGCCCGTCATGTTGCTTTGAAAAGGACATGTTATCCTCAGTAGTGTCCGAAGCATTTTTAGGGCACGGTTTATATTTTGAATCAATAACTTAAAGAGTTCCCTTTCTCCCTTACAAAATAATTGTTAACTTTAATAATCATTTCACGAGCACGGCTGTTAATTAATTTCTTACTCATTGTAACCGAATAAGTATGATAACAATAACAAAACTTAAAAACAAAAATAAAACAGGATAACGAAATTAAAGCAATAAAAAAAACACGTGGTAGAGATACTCTATACGCGTAAGCGCTGTCTGACCGTGCGAGCGGTCCCGACAGTTCGACTCAGTGATGCCAACTTGCAACTTTATAGCTAGATCTAGCTATTATTTCGTGACAGACAGCTACAATTTAATGAAATTTGTAGCTAAACTTTTTAGCTACTTTTTCTAGCAACTTTTCATTTCATCATGAGACTGTCATGAGATGATTCGTAGAGTAGGGTGATGAGTCTCGAAAGAAAAAATAAAAATTAAACGCGAATCTACGGTCATAGATGCTATGGTAGGTTTATATCGGTGTTGGCCTGGAAGACCCCGTTTTCTGCTGTACTACGACAGATTACTCACTTAACCAAAATAGTACGCGCTACTCGTATTCCACCTTGTGTTGTTTTGTTTGATCCGTTTATCTGTTTTATTTATTTGAAAATGGATTTATCATCGAAAAAAAGCGTAGAAGCGCACAGAAATATAGACCGAAGTAGGAAAATATGGACGAATTTAAAGGTTGGTTAAGTTTAATAACTCTGAACTCAATTTTCTGCATTAGATACTCCCTCAGGAAAAGTGGTAAATGCTGCTATAACTGTGTTTTGCCTAAAGATGTACTGCATAAAATGGGCACAGCTGAAAAATATTCGGAATTAATGACGAAAGACACTGAACCCCAACCATCGACAACTTCTTGTTTGATTTATTAATTTTAAACTTATTTTGTTATTCAATAACGTACAGTCACGAGCAATAATAATAATAATCTAAACAACATAAAACTTTGTCACGTTAAGCGTTCCGAAACAAAACTATTTTTGCCACAAAAGTTGACAATAAATATAATATAATATAGTCCTATGTTGTTTACATATTATTGCTCGTGACTGTACACAAAACATTTTTAACTCTCTTGTTGGAAATTAAAAATGATTGTTAGAAATTAACATTTAGCTACTTCTAGCAACTTATTGAGGTAAAAAAAACTGGCAATCTAGCAACATTTTCAAAAAGTCTAGCAACTGGGTAAAGCTAGCAGTTGGTAACACTGGTTCGACTACGTCACTAAGATGGCCGTCAGTTGGAAAATCAAACGTGCGGGGCTTATACAACATTTATTTATAATTTTATACAGACTGAAGCTGTATATTACACTAAAGAATGTATTGCTAAAATATTATCTATAAATCCACTTTTTTTAATATTGGCTATAAAAATAAAGCAGAAGATAATTTTAATCTGTAATAACTTCTTTTTTTTCTGTTCCTGTATTATGGCTAAGATAACAGTTCGTTCATTACAGTCTATTGCGGTGCAAAGTCTACTGCTGAACATAGGTGAACTCATAGAGTATGACCCAGTGTAATTACAGGCTCTGAGGCGTTCCATCTTTGTCCTCAGGTTTGACAATGCTTCTGTAACCTTTATTTGAAGTTGACCGCAGGTGTCCATGGGCTGCAGCTATCCACTTACCATCAGCTGGCCTGTAAGTTCGTTTGTCACTTCGAGTTTTATAAATGAAACATCAACACCACCACCACAAAGTTTTCAATGTTAAACAATTCGATTTTTTTAACTAATGAGGGCAAATAATATTCCACTCACCAGATGTCGCTAGTTTGACTTAGGTAAAGTTTTTGTGATCTGATGTTAGTTAATTGAGAAATTAGTTTTAAATAATAGTTTATCATTATCTAGAGATTACACAACACAATGCTTCAGTAGTTTCGTTTTTAATTTTCTGCACTTTATATATCTTTTTTTTAATCTTCTACTTTTCGTTATACTTATACTTTGGTTTATTCATTTCTAATCTAATTAATATAAAATATAACTAGTAATACTGAAAGAAAAATTAAATTTCCCCGCCATAAAATCTGTCAAATATTATACCTCATTGTAAAGCGGCGCCGCCCTGGTGGCAGAAAAAGTCGTGGATGCCCTCATCCACTAGCCACTTTCCAACTACTATCTTACCTGATAGAAATGGCAATCCATCCAAAGATGGCAAAGCATATTAACTTTAGCATAACAAGAGCCTATTCAATCTTACCATGACACCAAGACAGATTCTGGCAAATTATTCCACTACTTCGCTATACGCATTATGTATGACGAAGCAAACCTTTATACACACGCACACACACACACACACACACACACACGCGCGCGCGCGCGTGCGCACACGCGCACACTCACGCACACACGCACACGCATGCGCGCGCACACACACACACGCACGCACGCGCACACACACACACACACACAAACACTCACGCCTGTCACCCAGAGGGGTAGGCAGAGACTACGCACTTCCATTTGGCGCGTTCCTGACACACCTCTCTCGCCTCCTTTACATCCATATATCTACGCATACACTCTCGTCGGTTAAGGGTACTCCTAATCTGGCCCATTTTTAATGTATCGCTGATTTGGTCGATAAACCTTCGTCTAGGGCGTCCCTTCCCGACCCTGCCGTTCACTTCTGAAACATAAATTTGCTTTGTCACTCTTTCTACGTGACCAAACTACCGAAGCATTTCTTTTTTAATCCTGGTCACAACGTCATCTTGCACACCACACTTTTCTCTTATCACATTATTTCTCACCCTGTCATTCAGATTCGGCCCTAGCATACTCCTTAAAGACCGCATTTCTACAGCATTTATTCTACTTTCATGCTTCTTTTGCCAGACCCAACTTTCACTACCATACATTAAAGTATGGGCTAACACAGCATTATGAATTGCCATACGTGCATTCTTTGACACATTCTGACTCTTCATAATAGCGTGTAGAGCCCCATTCACTCTATTTCCTGCCTTTATTGATTTATTTATAAGGAGTAGGTATTACATAACACAATTTATGCTCTGTGATCCCTGTACTAGGTAAACCTGTCTTACAGGATTCCAGACCTTCCATATTGTATAGTAGACATTGGTACATAATACATTTACAACCAAACTTAAGTATGAATAATTAACACAGTGACACTCAAACATGACACAAAATATGACAAAAACAATGGGTAATAGATAAAATTCGTTAAAGCTTATTTGTTAGACGTGAATTATGTACGAAGGACAACGTGATTGGCAGGTGGTTAGGGGTTTTTCATTTCATGTTTTGAAAGTGTAGACGAAGCAAACCTGGTTCGAATGCGTGGTTTGTCAACAACAAAAGGGTGGAAGACTCGCCGAGTGTCTGATGGTCCGATGATGGAAGACAGGATGGATTTAGTCATGCAATTCCTACGCACATTTCAAAATGCCCTGTAAAAGGCAAGGCCGACTACTTTACTTTGTAAAAACAATCTTACCAGTCACGAACACAGGCGCCATACTGATGCCACTAAGAAACCACTTCAGTATTTTGCAGCCTTGCGCTTTTATTGTGTAAGCAACCGTCGAGGCGTGAAGTATTGGAGCACCTTTGCAAGGACATCTGACTTGCCTGCAGCTGCTTTAGCCCTGGGCTCAATAAACCATCTAAATTCCAGGTTCAAGGAAACCTAAAAACTAAAAGCAGTCGGTGCATTTCAATGATATATTTGAATGCACCGACCGCCGGAAAGGAGCCAAAGTGAGCTGGCTACTTTTTGCGATGCATAGACATACTTGTGTTTTGGAGGCGTTCAATCTTATAATATCGGCTTTCCTTCATACGGAGACTGCCTGCAATTAGAGATCACGGCTTTCTCGGACTACGTTTGATCCAAACTGGTCCGAGCACTTCGCTGATATCTCTCCTCAGCTGTGGTATCATCTGCGTACCTATAGATACCGGACATAAACAGGTCATTGATTTGCAGCAGAAAGAAAGTTGAAGAGAGAATAGAGAGAGAGAGAGAGTCCGATAAAGATAGTGAAATTTCACTACCATCAGCGATAAAACCTCTCCTCTCACTTTCAACAGTTTAAACAGTAAATATATAAGGTAGAACATTACCTCAACTAAGCCTTGTTTTTAAACCTACGCTCCTTTGGAGCGTTAGGTTTGTTACAAGTAAATATTCATAAAATTGAAAAGATTTAGTTTCCCAAAGTTGAAAAGCTTTTTTATACTAGGATTTTCAAATAAGGCTAGATTGTTTAATCAACTAGAAAATTAGACTAAATGAAACTATAGAAACTATAATTGTGTTGTATAATATATAATAATAAGGGTTAGGTATTAGTTGCCAGTAGGGAATAAAGTGGTCGTCATTTTGAAAACCGTTTTTAGCCGATCTCATGTGTTTACACTTACTAGAATCATTGTGATTTGATGATCGTGCGAGAAAAGGGTGTTGTAGTTCTCACCATCGCGGTCTTACAGATCACGAGCCCTGAGATACGCAAAACTGTAAAAGCCAAAGGGCCGCTTCGACAAATAATACTATCAGTACTACAAACCAATGGAACACACGAGATGATAAGAGACAGGTACCCAGTATATATATAGTAATCTATGATAGGTACTCTTACTAATAAGTACCCAATACACCTCCAACAGACATTGTAAAATTAATTATCAACATAGGTACTTAATTGGAATGACGACATGGTAAGATGCAGAATAATCGATTGATGCAGATGGCACAGGACGGTGTCACGTGACGTTCCTGCGTGTTCAACAAAAGGGCTGTAGTGTTGATGATACATAAGTTCAGACAAAAATTAAAAAGCATTGAAGTAATGTCACAGTATAGATAATTGGTAACAAGTATTCACGTACTTCAATGTTAAAATGATAAATTGACAAAATTTTAGTTTTATATTTACCTATTTACTTTTAAAACCAAATTTTTATTTTAATCCAATAAAATACTTTTCTAAATTATTCTCATAATTGATAATATTGTTATTCAACTGTAAAGCCATGAGCGCGCATTTGTCAATTTAGTTGCCTTGTTCCAACATTACACAACTGGTCTCGACAATAAATGTCAAGGTTGTTTTTCTGTTTATTGCATTATTAGTTTGTTTTATTTTGTTAGTTTGTTTAAAGTGGTTTCTGGAGAAATGTCTTGGTTTGACCGACTAATGCTGAAAGAATATTTACCTCAAACCAAAGTAATAATTATTATAAGACAATACCTCAAACCTTTTCTAATCAAGCACCAAGGGGTGACAACGACAACTCATTCGTACAGTCAGAGAATTCTTACAGAAGAATTACCCCGCAAAGTCATACCAATAAATAAATAGCTATGTACCTACTTACTATCTTAAGGTATCATTTTTTTATATAGGATAGGGTGACAAACGAGCACACAGACCACCTGATGGTAAGTGGTTGCTGTGACCCATAGACATCTACATTTATCCTCAATAAAGAATCAAAATGCAGATGCGTCGTCACCCGTGAGGGTTAAGATGGAATACCTCTTTTCCAGTAAAATGGGTCTCCGGTTCTCTACACTCACCATACGAAACACAGCAGCGTTAAGCTGTTAATCATAAATTTACTTTCGAATATCATTTAATTTTCTAAATAAATGAGTTCAGGTTAGCGCTTGATCAAGTAACGACTCAAGAATATGATAATGCTGCAACAATGGCAGGAGTTTATGGTGGCGTACAAGCCAGAATCAAAGAATGCAATCCTAAAACGTTGTATACCTACGCCAAGTGCTAACCATTCGCTAAATCGATGTGGAGTGCACTCATTTGGGAGGGTTAATTCAAGTTTATCTATCTTTTTTTCGGAATACTTAGTATAAAGAGTTTACACATTCTTTTCATCATCCACACATCGATGGGAGATTTTAAGAAAAAGTGTAGGCGTATCCGTCAAAAGACTATCCAAGACAAAATGGAGTGCTCATCACGACGCTATTAAACCACTGCAAAATAATGTTTAGAAACTTGTATCACCACTTGAAAATATGTGTGATCCCAGCAGCAGCAGAGAAAACGTCGATACAAGAGAAGCAGCATCTACTTACTTACCAGCTTTGTGTGACTTCAGATTTTTATGCTAACTTTCCTTTTGGCATCAAGTCCTAGATGAAGTTCATCGTCATCATAACAGTCCTTCACAAGTCCACTGCTTAACATAGGCCTCCCTAGAAGAATACCATAAAGCACGGTCCTGAGCCACCCGCATCCATCGACTTCCTGCATATCTTACCAGTTCGTCACTCCATCTAGCGGGGGGACGCCCTACACTTCGTCCGCCGGTACGAGGCTGCCACTCGAGAACCTTTTTTTCCCATCGGTTGTCAGTTCTTCGAGCTATATAGCCGGCCCTTTGCCACTTCAGCTTACTAATCCGTTGGGCTATGTTGGTCACTCTGGTTCTACTGCGGATATCCTCATTTCTAAGTTTATCACGCAGAGAAACTCCGAGCATAGCCCTCTCCATAGCTCGCTGAGCGACCTTTAGTTTCCTCATCCGGCCACCTCTGAAGGACCACGTCTCAGTTCCATAGGTCATCACTGGCAACACGCACTGGTTGTACAGTTTCGTTTTCAAGTTTTGAGGTATACCTGACGATGAATTTAATAAGATGCAAAAATATATACAAACATCTGAACTATCACTGGAGAAGTGCGTGATAAAAATCAGTCCTAAAAGATTTTATTCAACCCCAACTTATTCAAATAGTCGCGACAAAAAAATGTGAGGACTTGGACATTTCGATGAAAGGAAGAAGTGGAAGGAGGTTTTGGAAACGTTGGCCTGGAGAAATGGCCCGAGATGCTGGACTAACATTGCTAGAGCTGCTGCAGAGAGCTATATTAGAATGTCTTGACAGATTGTACAAAGTACAAAGGCCTAGACCAATGGATAATATTCTCGTTACATTTAGTGTTGTTAAGCCTAACCCTCTGCTAACTTCACCAGAGGAAGATCTTCGTGTAATAGTTACAAATCTGACAAAAATCTACGATGAATTTTCTGCAGAAGCATAATTCTGCATAATTAGACACTTGGAAGCCGCCATCATTTCTTCCCAAGAAGCGGTTCAATGGACTTTGGAGCTTCTCAGTCATCATCAAACGAGGCTATTCCGAATCTAGCGCTGTGTCTAAGATTTTTTTTAACTATTTGTGTTTAGGTAGCTTCATGTGAAAGAACCTTTTCAAAACTAACTTAATAAAATCTTACGGTTCACAATGAGCCAAGCTCGACTAAACAATCTTTCCATTTTATCTATCAAAAAGGTCAAGAATGTAAATGATGATAATGTAATAGAATATTTTAGCAAAATAAGGTCCTGTAAGCAAGTTTAGCATTTTTTGTTTTATTTTGAGGTATGCTTGATAGAAAACCACCCTGGGTGTCAACACGTTACGACGCCACTGTGTGGACCAATGGTATTGGTTGTAAGTTGTCACCACAGAGTACTTGTTTATATAGGGAAACTGTCATCTACAATATTGGTTGAATTGCATTGTGCATAATGTAGAAAAATAAAACTTTATTTGGTATTTTCAAGTCTTTATTATACAAAAATGGATAGTTGAGTAATAATATACATACAAATCTATTCAGTCAAATCAAGACTCATAAATGCTATGATATTGTGACTCAATAATATTTATATTTTTCTTTTATGTGACAGATCAGATAATGTATTCACCTTTCCAGGACTGGCTTTACATTATAGACATCTTAGATATGCAAATATAACAAAGAAAACAGAGTAGTTATTGGATAATTTATTTAAACAGATGTTAGAGCAAAACCAAGTTTTAAATGAAATCTTATCTTTAACAATTGCTTAGGTATCACTTGAACAATTCAAACTCCTAGCAACTCAATTATCAAATAATTGTTCATAACATTCAGCAGTCGAAAAATGTTTGCATCTTGAACAAACTTCTTAATGTACTGCTTGTTTCTGTTTACCTTGTGCACTTTGTTCTTCTTTTCTTCGTTGCTTCTCTCGCATTAATTCAGCATCCCTGTAATAAACGGAATTGTAATGTAAAGAAAATTAAAAGCCATCGTGATAAAGAAACCGTTTTGAGATTGTTCATTTCTAAACTTTATTTTGCTACTTAGAGAGGTCTCAATAATAAGATATGGTATTCACTTTGTCAAAATTTCATATATTTAGTGATTATAAACCATTGTCTTGCCTATCAAGTTGCCATCATATTGGTTTTGTAAAAATAAGTTTTTTAATTTGCTTGATTTTCTGATTATTGATTTTACAAGAAACCCTTTTTTTTTTTTGCGGATGGAAAATCATCTAATGACGCCTTTCGCTGTGGGTGGAGCGGAAGGGAGTGTCAGACTTTTACTGACTAAAAACCATCCGTGTTCCTTCAGTGCCCTTACGTTCCGGAGCCGCGGTATCTCTTTCGAACAGCCCGCAGCCCCGGCAGGCGTCGGCCCTTGCGGGCCCCTTCACGCTGCTGACAGCTCTTTGAGGCGCGCGTGGAACAAAACGCGCCGTCGACACGGCCTGTCGTCGTTAGACGGACGGACGGCGAGCTACCCATTGCTCGCCGTCCACAGGCCCGCGCCTACGGTGGCCGGGGGCCACGACGTAGCCCCCGACGCCCGGGGCGTCTCCCGCGGCGGCCGGGATGGAAAGCTGTTGCTCTTTCCTTCTCCCGCTCCGCCACCTCCTTCGCTAGCATCACTGCTTCGCAGAAGGTGGTGACGGCATCCCATTCCGTCTCGCTCCGGACCATGGCTTCGACCAGGGCCGGACGCGAGAGGTCGCCGCCGCCTATCGCCGCTACGAGGACACGGCGGTGCTCCGCCCAAGCAGGGCACACCTCCACGGTGTGCTCCACCGTGTCCTCCGGTCGATCCTCGACAAGAAACCCTTGTGGTAATCATCTTTGTTTTGCTACAAGGGAATGTTTTATTAAAGTATGGATTTATTTTAATTATCAACCAGATTGTGGAAAATAACTCTTTTATAAAAAGTTAAGAACTGATATTTTCTCACACACATGGCCATTTGATCAAATATACCATCAAATCATAATATATGCAAAGGGCAATGTTTGTCTTTGTTTAGTGTAAGCAATAAATATCAAGTATGTAAAATGTCAATCTATGAGGTTACATTTAAACTGAGTCTCAGTTTAACCTCATAAATAACCTATTAGATTATCATTCTCTATGCCTTAAACTATACATATAAGTAAAATTAATGTCCAATATTGAAACAACTGCCTCATCTTGAGCTCTAGAGGTTATTCGCATGCCTTTAAGACATGAATAATCATCTTAATTTTTTTTGTCTGTCTGTCTGCCTGTCCAGGTTAATCTGCAGAAAGGCTGAACTATGTGATAAAACTTCACGAACAGACAGAAAGCAATACCAGGAGTGATCTAGGCTATAGTTTAACCAACAAATTATAGTTCTATGTATGCACATATATATCCACAGTATATTTGTTTAGTTGTTTGATAAAAAAAAAAAATTATCCAGAAAGTAGACAAGTGAAGTTCTATGTTAAATAGGATCTAAATAGCATATCACTGTTCAGATCTTGTGCTAGTACATTATGACATATTAACTCCCAAACTAAACAATTAGGCGCATGACAGGAATCAGGTTTAGGCGCCCGCACCCTGCCCCTATCCCACACTTTCCCTAGTGTGAAGAGACCAGTCACTGTTCTGGAGTTCCCTCCCTAGTTCTAATGACGTCTTAAGGTGGGTACTGTCCGGCGCTACAGGACGTGACGTAACGTAACGTGTTACACAGCGAGCATTCGTACAGTCAGTACGGGGAAAAAAGGCGCTCGCAATGAACAACAAGCGTCTCGTCGCTCACTGCAAGTGCTCCACCCCGCTATCGGTTTTTTGGCGAATCCTTTCGAGTGTTACGGGCTTCAGTCAGTACCTACGACGCAGAATCGTCACGAGTGCACATGGCACAGGCGTCGATTCTAGGTACATTGGCCCTTTAGTTTATTTGTTGTTAAAAAGATGGGAGTGGAACAAAGATAAAACTGTATTTTAGGATAGATCCCTATACAACTTCGTCATCTGACATCTTGACTACGAGTGGCGACGAATCTGAAGCATGGGTGAGCAAAGTTCAAAACGAGTGTGTTACATGGATTTTAGCATCATTTAGCGATGTAACGTATCATGCTCACTGCGTATGGTACATTACGTCCCGTAACACTGGTCAGTACACCCACCTTTAGCTGTCATGCGCCTAATTGGTTTGGTCACATAGTTTATATTGTAACTTCAATCTTGATAAATTAATTTAAAGTTAAGATGGTAATACTCATATTTGTACCACTATCGAATCACTTAATCCATAAAAGATGTTAAAAAAATCTAAATTATAGATATTTTTGTTACGCTTAACACAAATTTTTCTTCTTTATTTTCCTCCTAATACTTGGGTGGACATGGGCCTCACTAATAGTTGGAAAGATTTCTCCGAATTGTCATGCTTGGCAGGTGAATTGACAATCACACTGACCTCTTGAATCTTTGACATTACCTCCCGTCACCAGTCTGGGTATTTAACATCTAATATAAATGAGATTGTTATACTGCCATCTTACAGAACACTTTAGATTATTCTTGCACTTCCAGTTGCCTCTAACATCACAGACTCTCCTCTAGGACCTCTTACCGTGGAACATAGTGGGACAATGGATTCTCTCACATGGCCACAATATGGCAATTAATTACCAAAAATTCTTAGGGGCTGTAATTACATTTTTATTTACTTTTTTAATTACTTACAATGCGTGTTGGCAAACGTCACATGTCTTCGAAATAATTTTTTTATTTCTCAGACATGCAGGTTTCCTCTCAATATTACCCAAGCATGTGGTAAATCAACACTTAAAAGTTACAATTAACTATTTTATTGGTGCTGGGAGGGTTTGAACCTGGGTTACTCGCATACTGTGAAATGAACAGTGAGCACTTAGCCTTTGAGCTGGCATGGATAAAATAGTGTTAAAATTAATTAAAAATATATCATTAATTTAACTTAAAACGCTGGTTACTTTTGCGAGTGATTTTAAAAATAATTTAAGCTTTATAACCTATGTTTTCTTTCAGAGAGAGACAACCCAGTTTTTTCACTAGCTGTTTTCTTCTTTTGCATCTCCATCTGTTTCTTTTGATTTTTGGCGCGAGCCAAATCCCTCTGATTTCCGCCTGAAAATTTAATATTTCTTTAACTAATATCATACAGTTACCTTGAAAAAGCACATAATACTTAATTAATGTTATAGAACTTCCACAATTAATATTAATGTCAAGCTTACTCCAGATGTAAATAAACTAAAATTTGATGAAACTAAACTTTGCTTACTCTACATATCAATTATCCGCCAATTATTTTTTATTCTTTACTATATGTATCCCATGTTCACGCACATTCTAAAAATCATGAATTTTTATATAGTCAGCAGTCAGTAAACGTTAATAAGTTTTAATGTTTACATAATATTGTAGGCGTCATTTATACGTTATGTCAGTCTTGCTCTCAGTAATATTCGTATACACCATTAATTCTAAGAATCTAGAATGTTCTACGAAAACGCGTTCAAAAGGATAAAGTCGCAACAAAATAGATGTATTTAACATGGCAAAAGTTAAGATGTTTAATTATAACACTTGGATTATTAAACAAACAGTAATGTACACTCACGGGTCATAATGGCTTAGGTTCTCGATGTCACCAATGGTAGAAAAACAAATTGCGTTTCTAAATATTATAATGCAAAAGTCTGGACTGGACGATACGCTAGTCCGGCCGAAACCTAGGACAACGCACCGCCCTCCTTCTTGCCAATATGAAAAGAACTTTAGAAGCAACCAAAAGAGAAGAGCTGGCTTAAAACAAAGCCTCGACTTTTCGCCTCGATCCTCGACCAGCTGGCTGATCATAGATAAAGTACGGTGATAGCTCTATTTTTTTTTTTGGAGTTCATGGCCTGGTATATAGACCTTTAGGCCAAGTATTGAGTATTTTTATTCGGTTTATTATACTGCAATATAATCAATCAAAATACTAATGAATCTTAAATAATAAAATTGAAATAATAATATTGAATTCAAACATGTTTTCAGGTTGATACTTACATATTATTTGTGACGTCTATGTAATATGGAAATTGATTAAAGAGTTGTAGGGCAATAAAGTTTCCTTTAAAGCTGAACATCAAAGTGTATGTGTATGTATAACATTATGTGATTCATATTTATGGACATAACTACTAATCACAATAACAATTACTATTGAAGAATGCGAAAACATTATTGTATTCGCTGATATCCCTAAAGTTTCTATAATCTTACCAAATCTCAAAGTACACGTTTGTTATGACTTTAAGCTTTCGAATGACCGTTCAAATTAAGGAGCATTATCATGAAGAATTTACAATTTGGGAGTCCAAATTTTTAACAAAATACATCACAAAGTTCATTAAAAACATGAAATGTTACACTTTATATTCAAAACAATAGATATTAATCAGTACAAGTAGCAAATGTATGCACAAAACGAACTTACCTATGAAACCTACCTATTTTTCGTTGAGTGATGCTGTTGCATCCTAAAATGCTACAACTTACCATCTTTTTCACCTTACCTAATAACTAAAACCCACAAAAAACACTAAATTCAATTACCTGTTTGTTTATAATATCAATGTAATTCACAAGAGCTTGACATCGTTAATGTCAAATAAAGGAGGGAAAACAATCAAAAACGTATACCTAGAAAAAGACAAGAAATATAGATTTGCTTCTCCTTTACTCTTATGTCTAACTATATACGTGCATTCCTTTCACACGCTGATGACGTCACTGAATGTTTAGTCTATAAGATACAAAGTCTATGCTATAAGATAACTTTTATTAAATATTAAAATAAAACTACGACCAAACCGAACGCGCGAAAGAAAGTAGCATTTTTATATTTAGGTTGAAAATGGTAACCCCAAATGGCGTTATGGGCCGCCATTTTGTGACGCTAAAACAGTCGTCTATTGTCGTTTCGTGCGCATAGACCACGTTCTTCAAGTGTTTTCGATCTGTTTTTATTTGATTACCCGGCTTTCGTTTAATGGACTGTTTCTGCTTTTCAAACTGACATCGGCGCAAAATCGGACTTCGATTGTGTTTTGTATTGCGTTCTTTTTACTTTTGGTGCATAATAATGCCTAAACGTGGACAAACATTGAAAAGTGGAGCTCGTGAGTTAATCATCAAGTTGCAAGATTACTTTGAGCGGGACCGGCAAAATGGCGGACCCCTGTTACCTGTCGAACAAGTACAAGAACGCGTCTCTCAGGCGCTTGGAGTTAGCAAACGAACGATAACAAATATTAATAAAGAAAAGTTCGGCTCTACTGGCACGGAAGATATATTTTACGTACTCCGAAGAAGAAACGTAGAACTAAACCCGTGACAGATATTGACACATTTGACGCCGATGCAATCAGAAATCATATATATGGTTACAATTCCAGAAATGAATATCTCAACAGGTAGAAGCTTTTGGCATCGTTAAGAGAAGCTGGATTGTTTAGCGGCGGTAAAACTGCCTTAACCAAAATCTTAAAAGATATTGGTTTTTCGTATAAAAAAACAGACATAAGAAAATTTTTATTAGAACGATACGACATAATTTTAAAACGGATAAGTTTTTTGAGAGAAGCAAAAAATATTGATAACTGGGATAATGTCGTGTTCATTGACGAGACATGGCCAAACTCCAATCACACGGTTTCCCGTTCTTGGACGGATGATACACAAGCGTCGACGTTGAAAGTACCAATGGGTAAGGGGGCCCGTCTGATAATATGCCACGCAGGTTCTGCAAAATACGGCTTTGTGGAGAACGCGTTACTGACATTTCAATCAAAAACCACAAATGACTACCATGAGGAAATGCATGCCACTACATTTAAAGAGTGGTTCCAGAACGTGCTTTTGCCCAGCCTACCAGAGCCTTCTGTAATATTCATGGATAATGCCTCCTATCACTCGGTTCAAATACAGAAACCACCTACCCAAGCTAATAAAAAAGAAGAAATGGTGGCTTGGTTACAAGCAAAAGGCACTGACGCAAATACGCAGATGCTAAAACCAGAGCTAATTAAATTAGTTAAAGAAAATAAAGCGGCAAATGTGCGATACGAAATCGATGAACTGGCTCTGGAGTACGGTCATTGCGTTTTAAGAATTCCACCGTATCATTGCCAATATAACGCGATTGAGGTAATCTGGGTTCAAATAAAAGGTTACGCCGCCCGCCACAATACTTCCCCGCCATTCAGCACGAAAAAGATGATGACCCTATTAAAAGAAGCCTGCGGGGAAGTCACAAGAGATGACTGGGCAAAGGTTGTTGAGAAGACTAAAAACCTGATCGTGGAACATTTTGACCGAGATATCAGGATTGATTCTGTTATTGATAATAATATAATTATACATGTAGGTGAAGATCATGATGAAGACCAAGCGAATCGGAGTCTGATTAATATTCTGTACGCACATTCAATTCAATGTACTTTATTGTATAGAAATACAGATTGACACTTTGTAACAAAGAATAAATAAAACAATTTTATTATATTAATATTACCTTTTTTGGTTTCCACTTAAATGACTAAAATATAAATTTTAAATGATTCCGCCAATTTAAAACGAAAATAATCTTAAAAATAACGCGGCGGTTCATTTTGGAGGAACGGTAACGAACTCAGTGTTATGTTGTGCCCATCACTAGTAACTAACTGATAGGTGTCAGGAACGAATTCTCTGAACGGCCGAACTATAAGTACCTTTTTCCCAAAATGTTTACTTGTACTGTGAGTGACTGCGGTGTCAATAATAGAAACAATCCTGATAATTGCACATTTCACTGGTAAATTCTCAAGACGTTGTCAATTTTATGAGAAGTTTATTTTTGGTTAAAATTTATGTTATATAGTAGTTACTATATAGAATGTTTTCAATGGGGAACACATAAGGGTCAAAATATTACTACCAAATACTATTAAATCGTAACAAATATCATGTACATTACATTAGTTTTTATTTCACTACAATACATGCAGTATTTCCGAAGTTATAACGACGAGAATTTTAAGTCCTTTTTTTGAATTTCAGAGATTACGCGCGCTCACACTATGACATCACACCCCCGCAGACCACGACCGCTACACATACGCGGCGCTTGGTCCGGTGCGGCTTGACCAAATTACGCGGGTCTCGTTTCATTTTCTTTCGATCGTCTTTTTATTCCTATTACTTATAGTGATTGTGCTTGTATTTCAAAGAAACAATATTATCCTCTAAATCCGATTACACTAAAGTGAAACGTGTAGTGCTAGAATGGAAGAAGGTTTTGTAAAAGGACAGTCAGACAATCTGCCAAAATTGGATAGTTTGATAATGGCACAATATTTCACGAAGAATCAGGATTTTACGGCTGCTGAAATTCGAGGAATAAAGATGAAAAGGTACGTACCTATGTTCTAAGTAAGAGCATTAGGTACCTACTCTCCTCGGTAAGCATTAGGTTTAAGTTTGAACAAATCTATTCGCAGTATTCAAATACCTATGATAGGTATTTGTACAAACTTAAACCCAACTGAAAGTTTGTGTGTTTCATTTATTATTTACCTAATATGGGTGGCGATAAAAAATACCTACTAGGTCATCATCATCATCATTACAGCCCTTCACAAGTCCACTGCTGAACATAGGCCTCCCCAAAGGAATGTCACAAAGCACGGTCCTGAGCCACCTACATCCATCGACTTCCTGCATATCTTACCAGGTCGTCACTTCATCTAGTGGGGGGACGCCCTACACTTCGCCTGCCGGTACGAGGCTGCCACTCGAGAACCTTTCTTCCCCATCGGTTGTCGGTTCTTCGAGCTATATGGCCGGCCCATTGCCACTTCAGCTTACTAATCCGTTGGGCTATGGCGGTCACTCTGGTTCTACTGCGGATAACCTCATTTCTGAGTTTATCGCGCAGAGAAACTCCGAGCATAGCCCTCTCCATAGCTCCCTGAGCGACCTTGAGCTTCTTCATCCGGCCAGCAGTGAAGGACCACGTCTCAGTTCCGTATGTCATCACTGGCAACACGCACTGGGTGTACAATCTCGTTTTCAAGTTTTGTGTGAAGATGTGCCGTAATTTCCCGAACGCTGCCCAACCGAGTTGAATCCGTCGATTCACCTCTCGGTCGAAGTTGGACTTACCTAGTCGGACTAATTGTCCCAGGTAAACATACTCGTCAACAACTAAGAGCTTAGTGCTCCCAACAACTACCGGCATAGGTGTGACATGGACATTAAACATGATCTTTGTTTTATCCATGTTCATCTTAAGACCTATCCATTGGGAAACACTATTGAGGTCATTGAGCATAGTGCTTAGGTCCTCCAGCGATTCTGCCATAAGGACTATATCGTCGGCAAATCGAAGGTGAGTGATGTACTCGCCATTGATGTTAATTCCGTATCCTTTCCAGTCCAGAAGCTTGAAAACGTCTTCCAATGCAGCGGTGAAGAGTTTCGGGGATATGACGTCACCCTGTCTTACCATCATCATCATCATCATTACAGCCCTTCACAAGTCCACTGCTGAACATAGGCCTCCCCCAAGGAATGCCACAAAGCACGGTCCTGAGCCACCTGCATCCATCGACTTCCTGTATGTCTTACCAGGTCGTCACTCCATCTTGTGGGGGGACGCCCTACACTTCGCCTACCGGTACGAGGCTGCCACTCGAGAACCTTTCTTCCCCATCGGTTGTCGGTTCTTCGAGCTATATGGCCGGCCCACTGCCACTTCAGCTTACTAATCCGTTGGGCTATGTCGGTTACTCTGGTTCTACTGCGGATATCCTTATTCCTAAGTTTATCACGCAGAGAAACTCCGAGCATAGCCCTCTCCATAGCTCGCTGAGCGACCTTGAGCTTCCTCATACGGCCAGCAGTGAAGGACCACGTCTCAGTTCCGTAAGTCATCACTGGCAACACGCACTGGTTGTACAATTTTGTTTTAAGGTTTTGAGGTATACCTGACGAGAAGATGTGTCGTAGCTTCCCGAACGCTGCCCAGCCGAGTTGAATCCGTCGATTGACCTCTCGGTCGAAGTTGGACTTACCTAGTCGGACTATTTGTCCCAGGTAAACATACTCGTCAACAACTTCGAGCTTAGTGCTCCCAACAACTACCGGCATAGGTGTGACATGGACATTAAACATAATCTTTGTTTTGTCCATGTTCATCTTAAGACCTATCCGTTGGGAGACACTATTGAGGTCATTGAGCATAGTGCTTAGCTCCTCCAGCGATTCTGCCATGAGGACTATATCGTCGGCAAATCGAAGGTGAGTGATGTACTCGCCATTGATGTTAATTCCGTATCCTTTCCAGTCCAGAAGCTTGAAAACGTCTTCCAATGCAGCGGTGAAGAGTTTCGGGGATATAATGTCACCCTGTCTTACACCTCTCTGCAATTGGATAGGTTTCGTACTCTGGTTCTGTACTCGGATAGCCATCGTAGCTCTACTGTACAAACACTTCAGCACTTCGATATACCGACAGTCAACTTGGCACCGCTGAAGGGACTGCAGCACCGCCCAAATTTCGACGGAATCAAAGGTTTTCTCATAGTCCACATACGCCAGACATAGTGGCAAATTGTACTCTTCGGACTTCTGTACAATTTGCCGTAGGGTATGTATGTGATCTATGGTGCTAAAGCCCTTTCGGAAACCGGCTTGTTCGGGAGACTGGAAGTCGTCAAGTCTGCGCGCGAGACGATTCGTAATGACTCTCGAAAACAGCACGTAGACGCGGCTCAGAAGGGAAATCGGTCTGTAGTTCTTCAAGAGAGCGTTGTCACCTTTCTTGAAGAACAAGACCACCGCACTTCTGCTCCACGCCTCCGGTGTAATGCCACCATGGAGGACGGAATTAAAGAGCTTCTGAAGGACTTCAAGTACCGGTCTTCCACCCGCTTTCAGAAGCTCCGCTGTAATTCCATCCTCGCCTGGGGCCTTGCCGTTTTTAAGGTGCTGGAGAGCCATTCTAATCTCGCTCAGACTGACGTCCGGGATATATTCGGAATAGTGTCGAATAAGACTCGCTCTTGGATCGTTACTCACACTTGCGTGTGGCTCCAACGATGACGTGTACAGCTGCCCATAGAACCTCTCAATCTCACTCAAAATCTCAGGTGCCCCGGAAACGATGCTGCCACATTCGGTCTTCAGCTTTGACAGTTGGCTCTTTCTGGCAGACAGATCTCTGGCAAAGACTTTGGAGCCTTGGTTCCGCTCGATCGCTTCTTCAATACGAGCTGTATTGAAGTTGCGTAAGTCTCGCCGCATGAATTTGGAGATCTGTCTGTTCAGTTGCCTGTATGCTGTCAAATCTGTTGAAGAATGTAGCCTCATCTCCCGTCTAACAGCCATGAGATTAAGAGTGTGATCGGAGAGTTTTTGTGTTCTTCTGCGGTGGGTCTTGCAGAACTTAGCTCCAACCGCATGGACAGTTTCCACGAGCTTGTCATTCATATCGTCCACTTCATTGCAGTCTTCTAGGCACTGGAAACGGTTTTGTAACTCGAGCTGAAAGGTTTCGGGACTTTGGATTAGAGCACGAGGGGGACGGAGCGTTGACTTCATCAGACGAGACCTCTCCAACTTAACATTTAGGTTCAGTGTGCCTCTAACCATTCGGTGATCGCTGCCGGTTTTCACCCTCGCGATCACTGAGACATCACTGAACAGTTGTCGTCTGGTCGTCATAATGAAGTCAATCTCATTTTTTGTCGAACCGTCGGGGCTCGACCAGGTCCACTTCCTGTGGGGCCGCTTCTTGAAGAAAGAGTTCATCATAAAGAGTCCCTCTTTCTCCATGAAGTCGGCCAGCTGCTGGCCCCTTGTGTTCCGTTGCCCTATTCCAAATTTCCCTACTTTCAGCTCACCGTTCTCTCTTGTGCCTAGTTTTGCATTGAAGTCTCCCATTAACACCGTATATTGGATTTTGGAGGAATGCATGGCTCTAGAGATATCCTCATACATTTCCTCCACCTCCTCATCGGGGTGTGCCGAGGTTGGTGCGTAAACCTGTATGACCTTCAGCGAATACCGTTTGGTGATTCTGAGTATAAGGTACGCAATCCTCGTCGACACACTCCCGATCTTTACAACGTTGTTAACGAGAGACTTGTGGACGATAAATCCGACACCTCCTTGGGACAGATGGTCGCCCTCCCGGTGATAGAACAAGTTGCCGGATTCAAGGATTACCGTGTCCTCCCCCTCTCTTCGGACTTCGGATAATCCTATAATATGCCAGCGCAACTTGTCTATCTCTTCTTCCAGCTCCACGATCTTCTCGTCAGTCCTCAGGGTGCGTGCGTTGTACGTTGCCAGGTCGAGTCGTCTAACGTGGCAACCGAACCTCCACCGGAGATTCTTAGCACCCCCTGCCCCGCCGTTACCATGGGTGCCACCGTAGCCAGGAATAGCGGGGCCGCCGGGGACTGGGGGCCGTTTATTATTGTCATTGCTCATGGGGGGTATATTGCCATAGTTGCCACGCTTGGCGAGCGGGTTGGCAACCGCAGTTTTTTTATTGTATTTATGCCGTTACCAGGAAGATGCTGCTGCCCATCTCCTGCCTGTTTCCCTTTGTCGCCTTTTACGACACCCACGGGAGGATATGGGGTAGTGGATATTCTTGACCGCCACTACACGGCATGTAGTGCCCTGTCTTACACCTCTCTGTAATTGGATAGGTTTCATACTCTGGTTCTGTACTCGAATAGCCATCGTAGCCCTACTGTACAAGCATTTGAACACTTCGATATACCGACAGTCAACTTGCCACCGCTGAAGAGACTGCAGCACCGCCCAAATTTCGACGGAATCAAAGGCTTTCTTATAGTCCACATACGCCAGACATAGTGGCAAATTGTACTCCTCGGCCTTCTGTACAATTTGCAGACGGGTATGTATGTGGTCTATGGTGCTAAAGCTTTTTCGGAAACCGGCTTGTTAGGGAGGCTGGAAGTTGTCAAGTCTGCGCGGGAGACTATTCGTAATGACTCTCGAAAACAGCACGTAGACGCGGCGCAGAAGGGAAATCGATCTGTAGTTCTTCAAGAGAGCGTTGTTGCCTTTCTTAAAGAACAAGATCACCGCACTTCTGCTCCACGCCTCCGGTGTAATGCCAGCATGGAGGACGGAATTAAAGAGCTTCTGAAGGACTTCAAGTACCGGTTTTCCAACCGCTTTCAGAAGCTCCGCTGTAATTCCATCCTCGCCTGGGGCCTTGCCGTTTTTAAGGTGCTGGAGAGCTATTCTAATCTCGCTCAGACTGACGTCCGGGATATCATCGGGATAATGTCGGATAAGATTTGCTCTTGGATCGTTACTCACACTTGCGTGTGGCTCCAACGATGACGTGTACAGCTGCCCATAGAACCTCTCAATCTCACTCAAAATCTCAGGTGGACAGTTGGCTCTTTCTGGCAGACAGATCTCTGGCAAAGACTTTGGAGCCTTGGTTCCGCTTGATTGCTTCTTCAATACGAGCTGTATTGAAGTTGCGTAAGTCCCGCCGCATGCATTTGGAGATCTGTCTGTTCAGTTGCCTGTATGCTGTCAAATTTGTTGAAGAATGTAGCTTCATCTCCCGTCTAACAGCCATGAGATTAAGAGTGTGATCGGAGAGTATTTGTGTTCGTCTGCGGCGGGTCTTGCAGAACTTAGCTCCGACCGCATGGACAGTTTCCACAAGCTTGTCATTCATATCGTCCACTTCATTGCAGTCTTCTAGGCACTGAAAACGGTTTTGTAACTCGAGCTGGAAATTTTCGAGACTTTGGATTAGAGCACGAGGGGGACGGAGCGTTGACTTCATTAGACATGACCTCTCCAACTTAACTTTTTAGTTCAGTGTGCCTCTAACCATTCGGTGATCGCTGCCGGTTTTCACCCTCGCGATCACGGAGACATCACTGAACAGTTGTCGTCTGGTCGTCATAATGAAGTCAATCTCATTTTTGTCGAACCGTCGGGGCTCGACCAGGTCCACTTCCTGTGGGGCCGCATCTGGAAGAAAGAGTTCATCATAAAGAGTCCCTCTTTCTCCATGCAGTCGGCCAGCTGCTGGCCCCTTGGGTTCCGTTGCCCTATTCCAAATTTCCCCACTTTCAGCTCACCGTTCTCTCTTGTGCCTAGTTTTGCATTGAAGTCTCCCATTAACACCGTATATTGGGTTTTGGAGGAATGCATGGCTCTAGAGATATCCTCATACATTTCCTCCACCTCCTCATCGGGGTGTGCCGAGGTTGATGCGTAAACCTGTATGACCTTCAGCGAATACCGTTTGGTGATTCTGAGTATAAGGTACGCAACCCTCGTCGACACACTCTCAATCTTTACAACGTTGTTAACAAGAGACTTGTGGACGATAAATCCGACACCTCCTTGGGACAGATGGTCGCCCTCCCGGTAATAGAGCAAGTTGCTGGATCGAGGATTACCGTGTCCTTTCCCTCTTTTCGGACTTCGGATAATCCTATAATATGCCAGCGTAACTTGTCTATCTCTTCTTCCAGCTCCACAATCTTCTCGTCAGTCCTCAGGGTGCGTGCATTGTATGTTGCCAGGTCGAGTCGTCGTAGGTGGCAACCGAACCTCCACTGGAGATTCTTAGCGCCCCCTGCCCCGCCGTTACCCGCCACCGGGGACTGGGGGCCGTCTCTTCGTAACTTTCATCATGGGGGGTATATTGCCATAGTTGCCACGCTTGGCGAGCGGGTTGGCAACCGCAGTTTTTTTTATTGTATTTTTGCCGTTACCAAGAATATGCTGCTGCCCATCCCCTGCCTGTTTCCCTTTGTCGCCTTTCACGACACCCACGGGAAGATATGGGGTAGTGGATATTCCCAACCGCCACTACACGACTCACTAATTTACGAGCTACAGTACTACAGACAGACGTACCTACTAAGTACGTACTCGTAATCCACATCTCGAGGTTGTCGATAAACTTACAGAAAATGTCAATATTTACCCATATACCATATAACAGACGTGGGTAAGTCCTACTACCTACGTATTTACATAGTTATCAGTTTTCTAACTAGGCAAATAGGTACCTATTGTTCTATTGTTGTATTAAAACAGATACTTACCTATTTTTGATTACTTTTATTCAATGTTCGCTTTAGTTTATTCATTTACAGTTTTTTTTTAATTAAAACATTTAAAAAGTCAGTGCTGATTAACTTGTGGGTCAAAAATTTTTACTTACCATTTTTATTGGTTATTTATTAATGCCCGACGCAAAAAGAGAGGTGTTATAACTTTGACCGCTATGTGTGTCTGTCTGTATGTCTGTCTGTGTGTCTATATGTCTGTCTGCGTGTCGGTATGTCTGTCTGTAGTACTGTAGCTCGTAAATTAGTGAACCGTGTTGTTTTTTTATTTTTTATTTAATGTTGTTTTTTAACAGTGGCTCATAGACATGTCGGTTAAGCTGTTCTAATAGTACATTAAAAACGTACGTTTCGAAAACCTAAATAAAAACCGTGTTTAATGTATGTACTTTGCTATCTTTAAAAAATACAACGATAACTAAGGATAAATGCAGGCCGCGAGTTTGATACTTCTAATTTCGGGCCACGTGTTTGATTTGTAGTAGGAAGAAAATATATATTTATGTAAATTTTGCCTTATGTGTATTTTGCGGCCCGCCAAGCACTGCACTGCGCTGCTACTCGGTGCTAGGTAGAACTTTGGCAAGATACCTATCTATCTAGTGTCGTGAAGCGACAATTAAAAGAAAAATAACCTAACCTAAGAGCAACAAAACAACAAAAATACAACAAAACAAATAATATATTTAAGATTCAAAAATATTTACAATTTTATATAACAAAAATGGAGTATGAATATGAGGATGGATGATGCGATTTACAGATTATTTTAAAAAAGTAATAAAAAAAAGAGATTAGTGCCGAAGCTGAGTCGGAAGATCCAAGGTGTGCTCTCAGCGCCTGGAACGAGCACGCACGGCGTAGGTGAGAAGGCGTGGGCGTCTCTAGGCGGCAACCTCCGGTGAATGTGGTAATTGCGGGATCCGGCGATTTCAGGCCAGACAGGGGCTTGCAGGATCCTCGGCGGCTTCAGACATCACAGAAGCCTGCAGGATCCGGTGACTGCAGGCGGGACAGAGGTTTGCAGGTTCCGGTGACTTCAGGCGGAACCGAGGTTTGCAGGTTCCGGCGACTCCAGGTAGAACAGAGACTTGTAGGAACCCGGTGACTTCAGGCAGAGCAACGGTTTGTAGAGTCCAGCGACTTCAGATAGAGCAGAGGTTCGTAGAGTCCAGTGGCTTCAGGTAGGACAGAGGCTTGCAGGATCCCGGGGCAGAGCGGCCCCGGGATAAGGCCTTTAGAAGATGCTTCCAATTCGAGAACTGAAGCAAGACTCCTTTCTTCACCGATTGTTCGGCTTTTATATCTTTCTAGAGAGAACGGAAAAATTATTTAAATTAAACGCAAATTTTTTGTAAATGGTCAAGAGGAAAGAGTATTTATGTGGAATTATCGAAATAGAAACAACAGACCGGTAGCAAATTTGAATATAATTTCCATGGAGACCAAATAAACAACAATAACAAAACATGTCAAATTTTAGTTTTAGGCTTGTAATAAGAAAACGGCAAGATTTAAGTGGAAAAGGAGATATTATTGAAATAGGAAAAAAGGTATCGCAACTACCCACACAAAGCCCGAAATTGTAGAGTTAAGGAAAACTAACTAAAAGATCGAAAAAAGGTAGACTTCATTGACACCAATTTAAAAGTGCTGATAATGTGAAAATACGAAGTAGAAATGATTTGTGATTGTGTTCTTATGGTTTAAAATCGTTACAGGATCCTATGGAAATAAAGGTGATGTAAAATATCCAGTTTTGAAGTGAATGCAGAAAATCGAAACAGAATGGAAAAATGGATTTAAATTAATGTAAAATGATAAGTAAGTAGCATAACACTACACTAGATAATCAAAGTAGACAAGTAGGTATGTTTAGTAGGGCAAGGATAGGTCGAAAAGAAGAATAAGCACACACAGCAGTCCGCTTTAGTTTCAGGGCCTGATAAATCGACTCTTTTTACGGCTGTCATTCATTTTTTCTCATTTTTGGGTCCTCAGGCAAATAAAAAAGAGTTTATCAGGTGTTTTAACTATTGAATTGAAGCACTGAGACACAATACAGTATTTTTTCCATTTTTACCATAGAACCTTGATTTTTACTGCGCAGCGGCGTGCAGACGAGAGCACGATTGTTGTATGAGCGGGGGTGTGACGTCATTGGCTAGTGAGCGGCCGCCCGCGTTTTTAAAAATCTTCGTTCAGTAACACGCACTTTGATCGTTAATATCTCAGCCAATTTTTAAGATATGAAAAAAGTAAAACCACGGTTTGTCTCGTATTATTTTGTAGATTTATTTGACAAAAGTCAAAACATTTGTCAGACCCATTTTTTGTTAATTTTGATATTTTGCAAAGAAAAATGTCACGTTGTTGATAATATGCATGAATTTGGTAAGTACTTTTTATACAAAATATTTTAAATGCATTGACTCAACTATGTCAAAATTAACTATTATGACATCTTGAATGTTTATAATGAATCGATGAAAAAATAATGAATCGTCTTCGTCTTCAAAGTCGCCGAAAACTTGCCCATAGAACAAGAAAATAAATCCACGGTTTGCGTTCTAAAATGTAATTTTATTTTGTCGGTTGTCAAACAGATTCCTTCCCGATTCTATAATTAGAAAAAATGGTTAAGGTAATTGGATGAGTTGGTTGGAGTCCAAAAAACAACTCAATTATTTTCAGCAAACATTTTCTTGAGAAGTATAAAAAAAGTAGAATAAAAACAATTTAATAATAAAAGTAATTTTTACATTATTTGTACCAGTAAGTATAATATTGTTATAATAAGACTTCAAAAATTTTACTTTCAAAACTTTAGATAAAAAATAGATGGCAGATTTTTATACATTATAAAACTGTAGTACATTAAAGATAAAACAATCTTGAGATTATCCTCTTGAAGCCATTATGAACCCAACTAAGTATCTTTTTATCAACCAAAATAAATGTATAACCTTACTTAACCAACCGCACAGCCTCACTCTCACACTAGTACAATATTCATATTATCCCCAAAAGTTTCATAGGAGCTTCGAACTATATTCCCAAGTCACGATGATAAAACTTTCAGCGTAGTTAGTTATAGATATTTAGCAATGCTCCTGAATAGCCACTAGATGCCCGCGCATGAGACGCGATAGTATAAATTCCATAGTATTTGATACTCACAACGCTCGATACCCGATTCATGCTTGATGGCCAACGACATTGTGCCGAGGGCTTAAATAGTGTGGTTCATCGCCTACAGCGTTAGTCGTAGAGAAACTCGTGGTTAAGTAATAGCTGCGCGGATCATTATATCTACGAGATTAAGTTGTACATGCTGCGGTCAGTTCATGAATAAGAGACAATTTTGTTAACACACCGAGATTGAGAGAATAGAGACTGCATCTGTATCCTCAGACACTTGGTGCACTTTACTCTGTTAAGGTCATTATGTTTTTAAAATTCATGCAGCAAAATTAATAACAAGTTTATTATTACTTTATATTTTTCAGGGACAGATGAACTTAAATTATTGAATTTACATTCATATTTAAGTCGAAAGTTGAAATAAATTTATTTATTGTATTTAATTATTAATTGTTTGTAATGATCAAAAGTAATACTTATATAAAAATAAGGCAGACATTATGTACTCCGTGTCTCCGTTTTATATTTCCTCATCAAAACATTTTATAAAATATATAAAATATAAATAGGTATATACTTAGTTAATTATCTACCTATTTATATTAAAAATATGTTAAAAAAGAAATTCCGGGGAAACTGTCTAAATATATAGAAATAGGAAACTGTCTATGAATATGAAATTCTAATATTTGAAGTTATATCGATATTATAAATGTCGATATAACTTCAAATATTAGAATAGGATACTTTATTTGTACAACTTGAAAAAACTGCACCCTGTTTGAATATAACTGCACCACCAACGCATAAATGTAATAAAGTGCAAAAAGTTAAAAAACCAAATAAGAGTAAAATGGTACACGCATACATCGCAGCGCTATCGATGGGTATACATAGCCCAGCGATGTGTGCATGAGCACTCAGCCACATGAGTAAAGAAACCGACAGCGACGGGTTCACTGAGTGATTCACAGATGCTCCGTCTGGGTACAAACTAGTATGCGCCGCGCAAAAAGAATTGACTAACTTTTTTCAAATCTAATTACTGTAGTGAATAAGGACATAGAGTAAGGAAATGTAAAAAGTCGATCAGTGGAGGGGGAGGCTACCCAAACAAATAAGCGTGAATGTAAATAAAACGAATCAAACGGTTTTATTGATGGACAATCTAGTCGATACGACTAACTGGTATTCGCCAGTTAATAATATGTAACCAGTTACATAACCAATAGAGGGGATTTTTTTGAACATTTTGAATATTTTAATAGTTCTCACAGGGGCTAATGGACAAAGTATCGAGGCTGTTGGAATCGGTACTGACCGTACGAATAATTGCATCTGGGCACAAAATAAGAGAAATTATTTCTGATAATGGGGGAGAATTTGATAACCAGAAGGCCCATGACATTTTACGCATTAATGGCAATATTCAAAGATTGACTATGCCATATACTCCTGAACAAAATGGGGTGTGCGAAAGGGATAATAGGACAGTTGTAGAGTATGCACGTTCGATGATGTATCCTTATGAAGAAATACCAAAAGGAATAAGTGCTGAAATCGTAGTGTTATTTACATTTTAAATCGGACAGGGCCAACGAAGACTGCAGGAAAGTCTCCTCATGAATTGTGGTATGGCAAAAAACCAGCAATTAAACATCTAAGAATTATAGTTTGTCAGTGCTATGTTCATATTCCTAAACAAAATAGAATGAAACTTGACAAGAAAATTCAAAAAGGAATTCTGTTAAGTTATGAAGGACATGTGGCGGTGGAAGGAAAAGGGGAGAACTCCCACCGGGCAAGGTGTTCTGCCCGGGGAGTGGTCAATGCTCCGAGTGGTAGTTCGGAGCTATTCTAATATGAATACTGCTTTAACTTTGGAACTTTGTTAGCGCGATTTAGGCTTCGATGTGTTTCGTTTATGATGCGACGACAGCGCCGCCATATTACTCCCCTGCTCAGATCGGAGGTCGATAATGCAGTGCGATTGCCGGTGCGTCCTCAATGCCGGTGGGGAATGCATGGTGTGCGTAAGGGTAAGTGACACCAGTGCAAATGATATGCCGGTGTGTAATGCATGCGATACTACGTAGTTGCAAGTGATGCCGGTGAGAACTATGAGCCGGAGCAAGTGCCAGAAGTTTGCCTTATAAATTTACGGTGAGTCGAGATGAAGACAAGTTGGACTGTCTTACAGGAGCTGAATACTGCAGAAGACGATACTTGGGAGTGAATGGTAGGGGTTCTTGAGGATAATGACGAAGGCTTGATATTCTAGTTTTCTGAAGGTTGTTGGTTGCATGTTCATATCACGTCGGTTGGTCACCAGTGTAGCCGGTGGAAGGAAAAGGGGAGATCTCCCACCGTGCAAGGTGTTCTGCCCGGGGAGTACATATAGCCAACGATGCGAGTGGTAGTTCGGAGTTATTCTATATATACTGCTTTAACTTCGGAACTTTGTTAGCGCGATTTAGGCTTCGATGTGTTTCGCTTGTGGCGCGACGACAGCGCCGCCACATCACCGCACCCCATTATTGAATTTGGAATAAAATAGATCATAAAAGTATTCGCTCAAGGTACGTTATTTTCCAAAAAATACCGTTGCTAGGTAAGTCACATAACCTTTTAACTCAGGGTTTCCCAACCTTTTTTACCAAGGACTACTTTGATTTTTTTGAAGTTAGCAGGGACCACAATGTGAAAGAAAAACTGTATTAATCTAACAAATTATAATCACAACATTTAACATAATTATATAATAAACTGAAAATAAGCATTCATTAACACTATTATTTGTGTATTTATTGTGAAAGCTATTAAGTACTTAATAACGTAACGCGTGGTGTTATACTGCCCGCGTGGCGAGAAAATTATAAATATGTTATTTAAAACGAATAGCTAGATTTTTATTTTTTGGTCCGCGAAAGATTTATATTTTTATTTAAATTTTTCGCGGACCATATTTAATCTCTTGCGGACCACTGGTTGAGAATCACTGTTCTAACTGATGTCATAGAAACTATAACATCTACAGACGCTGAACTAGTTGCCGCTAGTAAAGCAGCAAGAGAAATCATTTGGATGGATAAAATAATAAGATTTTTAGTTGATAGTTGTGAACGTATTACCAGACTTCATCTTGACAATGAGTCGGCTTTAAAAATAGCCCATAACCCCCGATTTAAAATGCACCATTGAACGAAACATATTCGTATTCAACACTTTTTATATGAGAATATGTTGATCAAAGAAATTTAGATGTGCTGAAAACGTGTACCAAAATTCAGCTTGCTGACATATTAACAAAGCCTTTATATAAATCACGAGTTCTGGAATTAGCTATAAAAATAGGCATGAATTTCTAAAAGGAAGGCGGATTTTATGAAAAATATATTATATACTCGTATTTTATTAACCCTAATTATTTACTCTATGTTAACAATTTCTAAAAATTTGGTTTTATTATCGTTTTGCACTGGTGCAACTGCAATTAAATTCAAACAGTGTGCGGTTTTCTCATGTTGTATAAAGTACCCAATTCTAATTATTTGAAGTAATATCGACGTTATAAGGTGAGCGATCTTTAACTATTTTTATTTCTAAACTGTATCGGTGCAATTTAAATCATTAATATTTTTGAGATGTGCTATTTGAAATACGTCTATTAGTATTATTAATTTTATATATACTTCAAATTCGTAGTCTGGGGTAGGGGGTGTCTATACGCTAATATATTCCAAGTCTTTGGACAAAACAAAACTATAAATAAAGGATTACCTACAATAACTAAAGAAAGATAGTCTATGTCAGGCCTGTGACAGCTTAGTTCCATTCTACGCCATTTGGCGCTACCGTCGCAATTTGTTATCTGCCTACGGACGCCATTTTGAGCATTTTGAGACGCCAATGTCAAATCATTTGTCAAAAGTCAAAGCTATCGATATAGATTGATTGCCGCATAGATAAATATATATGTAGCAAGCTACAGATACGACAGTGACTTTTAGTCAAGTTTCCAAACTACGCGTTTTGGCGCTGCAGTCGCCCATTTTGACAGATGTGTAATAAAAAAAAAATATAGCTTAGAGATTGCAAGCACACATCCTTCAAATCATCGATATCGATGTTTAGTGGTGTTCTTATTTTGTCGATATCTACAGAAGTGCATTATACAGGAATACTAATATTACTTAATGAAACACTTATAATACATTAACATTTATTTTTTATTCAAGCACACCAACATCATATACATACGTAATCTTAGGATTAAATTAAAGGCACACTAAGTTATATAAACAAATTAGAAAATTGTACATAACATTGAACATAAATAAGTACAATTTGACGAGAAACAGAGCAATATTTATAGTTCATTAAATAAAGCAAATTAAACCACATGAATCATATTTAAGTGCTTAATATTTTACTTTTCAAGTTACTTTTTATTAGAAGCAATGCTATTTACTTTTCATGTAGGGTAAACCTGGCCATTTTTTTACAAAATTGTTTTAATTGTATTACTAAGAAAGTTATTTGTTTAACATATAAAGGTTTTCAAATATTTCTCTATAGTTTTAAAATAGATTGGACATTAAGCAAGTCTTTGTGAGGATTGTTCACCTACAAGTTACAATCTTTTTTTAAATTTTAACATCTCTTCTTTTATTTCATTTTCTTCACCACGTAACCTGAAAAGAAATAAATAAAAATAAAGTCTAATATTCATATTTTATGACTGAACGATAATCATAAATCATATATTATTCATATTAAATTAACAAAGGGCAGCTTCATGGCAGTTGGCATTTTCTTTCGGTCAGCCATGGTGTGGTGAAAATAAAGTGGTAGATGCAGTAAATAAGAAATAAAAAATATATAAATATTAACATTGTATACATCCATTATCAGGAGCTTTCTCAATGTCTTCAGGCACTTCCAAATAAGTGTAACCTTAATACTAAAGGAGTAGTTGATAAAACCATTGAAGTGTAGTGGAACTGTAATATTTAGATTAGATGAAGAATAAAGAAATCTTACTGTGATTTGAGGATAGATGATATGCTGAATATAGATATAATAGATATGTTGAAATTTTGCCTAATTATGTCTTAGAATAAAGTGAATTTATCATACCATTTTGCCAATGTGTACATTTTGTATCATCTGGCTACATTTGTCTCACCACATCAGCATTAGATTTCTATTCCTGAAAACAAACAATATTTGTGAATTTTATGCTCTTATACTTGAACCCAAAATTAAAGAATAAATATATAATGTATACGTCTATATTGTATATATTAACTGTTAACGACAGTTTAGTATAATCTTAATTAAAAAGTAATCTATATTATCATATAACTCAGTTATATGGTAACATAAATTACTTTTAAAAAGAACATTTATCTCCTTGGTGTTGGTACTTTCACTTGGAGGTTTTTCCATGATAAGCATCTGAAAAATAAACAAATATCGACATCAACATTAAAAATAACAAGTATGCTTAAGATGCTAATAGCGTAATATAGCATAAAATCGACTCCGCGCTATAGAAGCATATTATAGGTTGCTACAGACCAGAGATTTTTAGGGAGTAACTTTATTTATTTCTACCTTTGTCTTTACAGGCGTACCTAATACGACAGTGTAGGCACATTAAACTATCTAATTTAATAAGGACAGAACACAACTTATCTACTATTATAACATAATACATAATATAATGTCACTTAGGTAAATTCACCCAAGGAACAGCAGAATAAATCTACATCCTGAGCTACTTTATTTAGTGGGCAGCACTCTGGTCAGTGGGCCTCGTTTAGAAGTCTACTATTATAACAAAATACGTAATATAATGTCACTTAGGTAAATTCACCAAAGAAACAGCAGAATAAATCTACATCCTGAGCTACTTTATTTAGTGTGCAGCACTCTGGTCAGTGGGCCTCGTTTAGAAGTCTACTATTATAACATAATACGTAATATAATGTCACTTAGGTAAATTCACCAAAGAAACAGGAGAATAAATCTACATCCTGAGCTACTTTATTTAATGTGCAGCACTCTGGTCAGTGGGCCTCGTTTAGAAGGTACGTGCGCGCGGTGTCTCGAATGGTGGGGGCCGCTTCCGGCACCACACGTACCTGTCCGGCACACACAACATAGCCATTCGCAATATCGCCTCGTTATATACTTGGTTTGCGGGGACCTGAAACAGCGTTTACGTTTCAGGAATCCGAACATTCTATTTAACCACCGTCATCATTACAGCGCTTCACAAGTCCACTGCTGAACGTAGGCCTCCCCCAAGAAATGCCACAAAGCACGGTCCTAAGCCACCTGCATTTCCAGGTCGTCACTTCATCAA
Organism: Parnassius glacialis; assembly: GCA_033319125.1. Lineage (NCBI taxonomy): Eukaryota > Metazoa > Arthropoda > Insecta > Lepidoptera > Papilionidae > Parnassius > Parnassius glacialis. Next base: position 20,033,701 of record JAVANC010000013.1, on the reverse strand, counting down.
CATTTTATTTACTTAAAAATTTTTTTCTTAACCTAAGACTTTTATACTTCTTTAAGGCCAATTTCTGGGGTTCACCCATTTTAGATACATATTTTTCATCAATATCACCCTTCAATATTTTATTATTTATGTTGCACCAATTGTGTCCATGTAATCTAATTAAAATATTGGTGAAATAGTTTTTTACAATAAAGGCATGCTTATCACACCCTAGGCAGGAAAAACTCAAAGTGCTCAATATTTTTCTTTTCAAATTACTTTTTATATTACTTCCAATACAACTATAATTCAAATAGTTATGAATAAAGTGAGTACCATCCCTGTACAAGATAAGGAATTTTTCGTTAGGGTATGCCAAATTATTATTTTTTAACAATTTATACTCTCTAAATTTAATGTAAGAGTGAATGTTTGTCTCCGTACTGCTAATATATGTTTTGATGCAATTCTTACAACGAATCGCTCTCGTTATTTTCCGACAAATGTATCCAGCAGTGTAAGCTGAGCAGTGGACTTTGATTTTTTCCATGACAACATCATTCACCAGCAACTTTTCACTTGAACTTGCTTGTGAAGAAGATGGGAGATCTCGCGAAACACTGATAGTGTTTTCCGAATCATTTTCTTTATTATTATGAAGGTTTTTAAAAAGAACACTAACATTTAATAATGTTTCTCCATTTTCCTCTTCACAGTTAGAGAATTTGGAATGTGGACTAAGCATGTTAGATAATATCAAAGATTTAAAGGCATATATAAATGTGTTTGCATCTGGGTTAACATTTCTATAATTTATAGCTCTTATACGGCCAAAAAAATTTTCTAATGGGTCTTGATTAATATTCCTCGGATAATAATATTCTACATTATACTGTTCAAATAATAATTTGGAGACCCTTATAAAACTTTCAAGAGTTGTAACCCATCCTTGTTGGGATGGCACTCGCACAAGTCGAGGTTTTCCTGCTTTTGTAGCATGTTTGCTACTGGTGTCTACAAAAACAATTTTTTTTATTTTATTAATGGCCTCAATCCAAAAATTGTGATGTTGTGAATTTTGTTTAACCGCTCGTCTTAACTTTCCTCTTTGCACACCACCCGGGTAGCCATTGACGCTGTCAAACAGTGTGTCGAAGAATTCAACAACTTCCGCTGTTGTGGCCATTGTTGCGTCAGAGTTTGCAGTATGAAAATAATCTGAAAAAAAGTATTTTTAATTTAATTTCTTTTACAGTTGTAACTGCAAATCTTTCGCCAAAAGACACTTCGTATTTGGTTACAACAACATACTTTTTTAACCATTTTTTTACAAATTGAGACTTATGGTCAAATTTTACAATAGTATATACATAAATTGAATAAGTCTACAAATCAATATAGCAATCGTTACTTACTGAGTGCATTTGTATATTTGAGCATAGCAGCAGTTCGAGCACTAAATACTTGAGCAGCTACGCTGACCTTCATTTTTTTAATCTTTTGGCGATCAACATGATGAGCCGTTAACTTTGGTAGTGCCCTTGTGTGTCCCAATTTGCTATCCAAATCAAAAATGAACTCAATATCTTTCCAAGAGGCAGTTTTTTCTTCCCAAATTATATCTTTATTTAAAAAATTATTCCTTAAACCCTTTAAGAGATGAGGTGGGTCAAAAAATATGCTTAAATCGTGATCAGCAATATTAACCGACCCATCTGTAAAATAATTAAAATAAATACTATTTGTCATGAAGTAGAACTAGTTTTTAAGTAATTAAGAATGGTACACACCATCATGAACACCTTGAATATTCCGCCTACGAATTGTATCTTCCCTAAGTCTTCTTATTGCTGTTCGAAATGTGGACCCTTGGTCACAAACAAGTCCTAAAGGTATTAACCCAGTTCGTATTACTTGGGACACAATCTGTTTTAAAATGCATTGCAGCTCTGCTGCTGATACTGTGCCTTCACAGAAATAAAATGCTACACTCTGTCTCCAAGGAGAGCATATTCCTCTTAGCATAAAAACTAAAGCATGATCACAATATTTCAGTTTTCTCTCTCCAGCTATATCTACAAGCCCATTAATTATATCATCTTTTTCATTAAAAGTTAAATGTGGTGTCAGAGAGACTTCGTCAAAAACGATTGTACATAGCTTTTGTTTAGTGTCCCATTTTTTGGTTGTATTTGATATATGTTCAAATATTAATGGATTGAGTCCTGGTTGTATTGAAACCTTCTCAGAAAGTCTATTTAATGTCCGTTTACTAGGCAAGGCAAACATTTTTTCTAATAGTTTATAACTTTTGGGGCTTTGTTTCATTATGAGCAACGCCATTAATTTTTCATCTAAGGTAAACCTTCTGGCCATTTTGCTTTTATGAATTTGTTTTAATTGCATAAACAAGAAAGTCTGCGCTTGTTTGTTTAACAAATAAAAGTTTTCCAAAAGGTCTTTATTTCTTGACAGGGATTGTGCTTGATCAAGTCTTTGTGATACTGAGTCACTTAAAGTTTCAGTTGCAATATTAGTCAAAATTTTAACCAATTTTCTTTTCCTTGATACTATTTTCTTCACCATGTAACCTGAAGTGAAATAAATAAAATAATTAAGTTCTATATTCATATTTCATGACTGAATGATACACTTAAAAATATTAATTTATTATTTATATATTTTTATTTTAAACTTTTAATGTATTTACTTTGAAAAGATAACAAATAAAGTGGATGTCATCAGGGGTAGAGTTCCAGAGAAATGTAACCTTAACAGTAAAGGAGTTGTTGATAAAACCATTGAAGTGTAGTGGAATTGTAATCTTGGGATTAGATGAAGAACAAAGAACTCTTATTGTGATTTGGTAGATATTGAAACTTTTTCTAATTATGTCTATGAATAAACTGAATTTATCATACCTTTTTGCTTTTTTGTACATGTACTACCTTTTGGCAACATTTCATTCACCACATTAACAT